>OZ020190.1:133638878-133988878 GCA_963971165.1 Philopedon plagiatum
CTGGGTCACTGATAAGTCGAATGGCTCTCTTTTGGATAGAATCAAGGATGTTATCTAAGTGTTGAAGGTGATACCGCTCCCCAGATGTAGGAGCAGTACTCTAGGTTAGGTTTTATTTGGTAAACAAAGAGAGTGTATAAGTTGAAAGGGGAGAAGTATTTTCTGGCTCGAAAGAGAAAACCAAGCTTTTTAGCTGCCGATGTGGCTACTGAAGTAATGTGTTTGTGCCAGCTGAGATCATGTTCAAAAGCGACGCCAACAAGATCGAATGTTTCATTGATTTGTAGGGCTTGACCATTCATGCGGATGGGGTAAGCGTTCCAGATTTTTTGCGTGAAGGGAGCAAGACTGGGTTTTGGAGGCGTTGAACTGAACAAGGTTATTGGCGCTCCAGTCTAAGACTAATTCGAGATCTTGGGAAAGGGATAGGTACACAGATCTGAGTCTATTATCCAACTCTTGATTCGAAACTTGTCTGGAAAAATGAATATTGGAGTGAATAGTAGGATTAGTAGGTACTATCGTCAGCATAACTGTGGAAGGGATTGGTAGTGGAAGTTGTTGATAAAATATTAACTTTAATATAACTAACGTGGAATGTCTATCGACACAAATGACGAGTATATTATTTGTTATATTTTTTATTCTCTTTAAAACGACATCTTCATTTTTGCCATATCTGTTACCTACCATAAAGAAGTTAGGAGAAAAATACATCTTGATTTCAGCTAAGGTGCCCTCTAGCAGCAAAGCAGTGCATTACTTTTATCTTAACATTATAGAGTCCACTGAACTTCGTGGGTATGCAAAATTTTAACTTAATACATAAAAAATTAAACCCAGAATATGAATTTCATTAAATTATTTAAAAAATTAAACTTTTTCAGACAATATTACAAAGTAAGAAAATTTAAAATTTTATTTTTGCTCTATAAGTGGCACCAGAATTAAAATTCATAAATTTAAATTAGGTGCCCATACTATATTCCAGGGTAAATCACACAGCATAAAGGTCCCAACGTTAAACCCTAAACCAAATAAGCTGGCAATATAATACCGGCTTCTGCAAACAACATAACGACCACAACTTTCGAAAGGTAGTTGTTATTAGTATGTACATACATAACGCTGACCGGCCTGACGTCATTACAATGAGAAAATAGTTTATTTGTCCTAAGGGCATTATTATTGATCCTGATAGATACGAGGGCTTTTGTTGTTAAACTTTAATTCTTGCTTTGTTATCTGCTTATCACCCATAAAGGCCTAAGCTCAAGTAACACTGTACCGTGGGTGTATGTGTATATGTTAACGGCAGTTTGCGAAATCCGACAGTCTGATAAACGTCTAGCCACTTTACAAGCCGATCAAGGCATTATGCAAATTGACGATATCATCAGATAATTTAAAAAATTACTAAAACACTAAGGCAATCTGTAAAATGCTGGCTACAATCGCCAATATGCTTAACAGAGATATTAATATCTTGCACTGACTAGGCATTATGCAAATGGTTGGCTGACTGAAACCAATTTTCATTATGTGGGACAGTGGCGGTTCCTGAAATTTCAGATGTGTCGTATCTCAGTTCCTACGCATGGGACCCACACCAAATTATAGGATGTTACTATTGGGTACTCTAGAAACATTTCCGTCAAAAAATATTTAGGTTTGAAAATTCTGAAAAAAAGTTAATTTTTTGGGTCGCTTCACCTGAGATCTGAGAAAGTTCCGAAGAAAATTTTACTTCCAAGCTTTTTTCATAAATTTTATCAGATTTTATCGGCAGAATTCAAATTTCATTGAATTACCTCTAGTATCCTGAAATTAATTAGTTTTTAAAATTTGTACCCAAAAATATTTTCTCAAGAAATAATTTAAAATGTAATTTCTTTAAGGAAAATTAGAATATTTTCACCAAATTTGGAATTTGTCGTTAACATTTGAAATACTTTATGAAAAAATATGGTGAGTAAAATTTTCTTCAAAGTTTTCTCAGATCTCAGGTGAAGCGGCCCAAAAAATTAACTTTTTTCGCAAATTTCAAAATTAAATATTTTGTCACGAAAATGATTGTAGAGTACCCAACAGTAACATTTTATAATTTGTTGTGGGTCCAATGCGTAGGAACTGAGATACGATAATCTGAACTTGCATTAACCGCCACTGATGTGGGAATATTTTAAAATATATTTAACAAACCTGAGCAAATTTAAATTTCTACATATAGGTTTTTTAATCTGTAATATTTGTTTTTGTATGTTTCGGACTGGCGATTCAGATTGTTAGTAATGTCTTCTCGTTCAGCAAATGTCACAAAGATGTTATAATTCTTTTTACTGTAGAATTTACTTAACTTCTCGAGAAATAACTGTTTTTTCCCGCCCGCCGTGGTCTAGTTCGTTACGACGATGGCACGGCAACTGTTCGCAAAACGCCTAGCCAAGGTGATTTTTTAATTTTAGGACAGCCCACGAAGGTCTAAAGCTATGTACTATATGTACCGTGGATGTACTAGGAGTGCCCGACTCGCACATCCAGAGCTGGAAATATCCGCATGGATTTCAGCAGCCTTTTAAGCAGATGTGTGGGGTAGTGCCTTCTCGGACGGGGACGAAATCCTTTACCACCTTCCCCGTTTAGTGCGAGACACGGCATTTACAGGCGGTCACCCATCCAAGCAATGACCGTGCCAGGGCGTCGCTTAACTTCGGTGATCGAACGAAAACTGGCTCGACCACCGAAATTAAGCCGTGATATTCAGATTACAATTTAGAAAATTGACGACTTTAGCAGACATTTTATAGATTTCCTAAAGTATTTTAGTCATTTTTAAAATTATCTGAAGATCCCGTCAATTTGCATAATGCCCGGCGGAATGGTCGGCTTGCAAAGTGGCCTAGGCATTTAGCAGACTGTCGGATTTCGCAAGTTGATGGCAACATATTATATTCAGTAACAACCCAATTGACATACCCAGTGCTGGAAACGTCCAGTCCTCACAAGAAAACTCCTTTCTCTCGCTCATCACCGCGCTGTTGTGTCCTTTTTCTACCGATTCTTCCACGAATTTTGCTTTAAAGAACTAGCCGCTATAATTTTCCCCTGTTCCTAACAGAACAACAAGAGACGCCTTACGTAGGCATCCCTTTACTGTCCAGCTACAAAAACATCCTACTTTTCTCGCCCATTCATATCTAGGGTCTCTAGATTATGGAACAAATTGCCTTCAGAAGTTTTTCCTTTCTTTTCCCTCCCAACCTCCAATTCTTTAAATCACGTGTCAACAGATTACATTTTCCTTCGCTTCAGACGCCCACGCTACGTTAATACTTAGGCAAAGCCTACATGGGCTGTCTTGGATAAAAAAAAATCAATAGCTCAACCAAACAAAACAAAACGTGATGCGCGTGACGTCATATCTGTGTGAATTTAGTACACAGAACAACCGTGCTAAACAACTCCGCACACTTTTTGCCCGTGACATATTCCATTCTTAAAAGAGCTAGGTAGTTAATAAAAATGTAAATAATAACAAGTATAAATGGAAAGTAGCAGCCTGAACAGTGAGAAAAGGAGAAATGTGATATCACGTTTGTCAAAAATATGTAAAGGTGGAAACAGACTGCTATTACATCAGGTAAGCTCACGTGCTGTCGTGATGTAATTTTAAATCTTATTTAAACCGTGATATCATGCTTGGAAGCCCATCATGTCCACATCATGTGACAGTGTTGCAAATAAAAAAATCACAAAGTCAAAGTTTTTTTTTTTTTTTTTTTTTTTTTTTATTTGCAATCTAAATCAGGTCTCTTTGAGAAATGGACTACTTCTTCGAATGTGACAGTGTGATAGGTGTTTAGGTAGAGACGGTGTAATGTCTGTTTACCATACCAATTATTCTTCTTTATTTAGTATATGTATATAGCATTGAAAATGGAATGTGATAGTGATTTTTCGGTTTAAGAAGAGGAACTTGAGGCTGTGACTGCGTTCGTCTCGTAGATAACTTCATGTTCTTTCACTTTCTTGATTAATAACACCTCCAGTATCAAAATAGCGCAATTAATAAAAATGTAAATAATAACAAGCCTAAATAGAAAATTGCAAAATAAACAATGACAAAAGGATAAATGTGATATCATTATTGTCGAAAATATGTAAACAAGGCACTAAATAAAACCGTGCTATCACAAGTAAGGCCAGTGACGCGACGTAATACGCATGGCATAATATCAGTGTCGGTCTGGTACATACAACAACCATGCTAAACAACACCGCATACTTTTCGCCCGTGACATAAGGTTGCATAGTAGGATGTCAGCGCACGTGATGTGATAGCAGTCTGTTTCCGCCTTAATGTGCCCCGGTCTAGGTTTTTAATGCAACTAGCCCGTCCGAGACTTTTTACACACACTGTATATTCAAATTTTACTATATTTGGGTTGACGACATTTGACATAACCGGCTCTTGCATTTACCTACTTTTATAAACTCATTCATTCAATCTGAACCCCACTGACAACCACCTGTTCGTTAAACTGAAAGAGAATCTAAACGATGAAAAGTTTTCATGAGATGAAGGGGTGATAACTGCCACAATATCGTTTGAAGAGAATAAGATAATCTGTCTTCCAGGGACCTATAGAAATATTTGCGCATCGTGACTGGGTAAAACTTTATTGAGCTTCAAGCAGATTATGTTAAAAAATTGCCATTACCCAAGAAAAAGGATTATAGGGTCAACACAAAGATTGCTGGGTTAATTTAGTCCTGTCAAATCGTAGCGAGAACATTATAGATCCCAGAAGTAACTTGTAGTCAAAAATTAACTAAAATGTAAATACAAGTAGTCCAAAAATGGATTTTTCTTTTTGAAAGCAAATTAAAAATTTTCATGAAATTTTAAAAATAATTTGGAAAGGGAAAAATACACAGAATATATGGGGATTTTATATTTTAAAAATTATGATATCTAGGTGCCTTTCATCTCGGTCAAAACACTTTTGCAATGCCGTCTTCATGCGGTAAAAAACTGCTAGACTCATCTCAGGTGGTATTTCATTAATTTCTTGGCGTATTTTTGTTTTAACTCTTGCCAATACATCTATCAGATAGGTCTATCAACATAAACTTTACTTTTGAGGTGTCCCCACAAAAAAAGTCCAGTGGGTTAAGGTCGGTAAGCCGGTTAGTTTTTATTTTCAAAGCGGTAGATGACCTTTTCCGTGAATAATTCTCTAACGACTTGTATAGACACTCAGGCTGCATGTGCGATCCTGCTAAAATCTCGTATCTTGATTGAAGCCATCAAATTCTTGTTGCTGAGGTACCAAACAATCCCGAAGCATAGCACAATAACGATCACTATTTACAGTACCTGAGCAAACTTGAGGTAATGCTCCATTCTGTTGAAAAATTGTTGCTTGGTGTAGTGCTGAGTCTTCTTACGCAGGACCTTGGGCTTGTATCAAGCCCACGTCCTTGTACTTTGTTAACTAACTATCCTGTTTGTATAAGAGAAACTTTAATGGGTAAATAAAATACGATTTGTAACATTGGAATTACCAGATTCATTCCATATTCACAAAATTCCATTATAATTAATCATCGGACCATACAAGACCAGCAGCTTTCTTGATTTAGTGCTCTGTAGCAACTGCTTCAAGATCCTGTGAAATTTTCAGCAAGCTGACTATATATATATATATATATATATATATATATATATATATATATATATATATATATATATATATATATATATCCATTTTAAAGTCTTCAATCATTACAGTTTCACTTGACATGTTATGTGATGACACAACCCAGAGTAATAGATTTTTCGTGCAATGGTAGTACTGTACTCTTGCTAGGAACTGGACGATCTAGATAAGCTGCTGCAAAGTTATCGACAACTTTTTGATAACACATCCCTTTTATACAGGTTGAAACCATTTAATTCCTTTATAAGTAGGGGGAAATAGTACATTATACATCAAGGAAGAGGAATGCTTGATTTCTCCTAAGGTGCAGTTTGTAGCCAGAAGGCGAAGCCCGAGGGCTACAAAGCACTGAAAGAAAAGTAGAAAAAATACATAACTGATAGACCTCTCCCGAGGTCTAATATATGTTATTTTTTCAAGACCCATGTCAGTTCAAAACGAAAAACCCAATTTCATTAACATTTATTGATTTTAAAATAATTATTAGTAGATAGCCTCTGATCGGTTGAAAAATAGTCCTTGACAAATATCAACATTTAAGAGCATTCATCACCAGCTGAAACATGCTAATTTGTTTCAAAGAATTGCACCAAAACTAACCAACGAAATGATACGAAATTTTGGAAATATATTATAATTTTATAGCAAAATGAGGGAAAGTCATTTAAAAAGAAAAATCAAAAAATTATTTTTAAAATTTTTGTTATTTTGTAATATTTATTTTTTTAAAAGACTTTCCCTCATTTTTCACGATTTTCTCTATAATTTATGCGGAGATCGAATTTTTGATTAAACCTTTAGTTTTCTGTAAAACTTTGGAATTCCGTAATTAATGAATTTTGGAGAAAATCGCGTAGCTTTTTCGGCAGTTAACACATTTTGGCAACACAGCAAGCATCGTACGACACCGGGAGCAGTCTTATTATTAAGATTAGCGTGTGATTGTGATTTGGATTTTCGGTGTATTTAAATAGCTATCATGGGGCGGACTAGAAAGAACGAAAATTTATGTGTCAGAAAACGATTATGTTCATCCACAAGTCGCAAAAATAGACGACTTTCTATGAAAACACGGTAAGTAGTGTGTAAGTAGTTCTACTGGTTATGGTAGGTATATATGATTTATATGAAATTAACCGATATAAACACGTAATAGTCTAAGATCCGAAGTAAGCTCGTCCTTCACCGATCTGCTTACCGGATAAAAAGTATTTTTCATCAAACATAATATGTTAACAAATATATCGCGAATGGGTTGCCTAATGAAATATGGTCATGGCTATCCTTAACTAAAAATACTGTAACTCATTTTTTGTTTAATATTTCACTCACTTGCTTACCAAACGAACTTAATACACTAATCGAAAGTATAAAGCATAAGGAACATGCAAAAGTTAGGTTGCCTACTTTTTTTCGGTCCCTATACCGGGTTGCCAGGTACTTATAAACAGGTGAGTCGATTTTAGTAATTTGTACTCATCTGCTTTCTCTTTGAAACTATATTAAAATAAAGATAATTTTATTGCGAACACGGTGGTATAAGGTTGCCTGCGAAAAATCGGTCATGAATCACGGTTGCCAGGCTTTAAAATTTAAAAATTGGAGCAAGCCATGCGCGACAGAGAAGCATTCCGCGTACTATTCGGTGCGATAGAGGAGGACACAGCATAGCAGCTGCGCGTGACGCGACGTTCGGATGAAAGAGAAACTTTTTTTACATGACACTAATGTGTTCATCATTTTACATACATTTTACATACCCTAATTTCGTTCATATTAAAAATCCAAATTTCATTTTTGGGTTGAAGCTTTAGTTGACAAAAACACATTTTTTGCCATAAAAAAAACAATTGAATATTGATTGTGGTTTCTCCGGAGGTGAGTTTAAGTTTTTCTTTTCAATGGCAACCTACCAATTTTTTTTTATACCATTAGATAGCTCTTTAAATTCCCTTTTCGGTGACATAGGTATCATAAGTGGTAGTTTGCTCTCAAAATGGCGACACTGGAGGCATTTGTCTCAGTTTGAGTAGGTCGCCATTTTGAAGTCCCTGGTTGTTTCATTAAATAACTCTGTAGTTTCGTGAGGAAGACTGTTTAACTTTTATTTTTTAACATCATTTCGTAAAACTCTTTTTAAATAATTGGTATCTGCAAATTTATGTTTTACTAATATTGCCCATTTTTAAAGCAAATTTTCACCAAAATATTAAATAGAAAGGACCAAAAGTAAAATAGCCGTCGCGTAGTACATGTTACTAATTACCTAAAATTATCAAAAACACATTTTAACGGTTTTTTCTAAAAAGAAAGTCAAATAAACAAGACAAAGTACGTTAAAAAGAACATTTATTTAACATAAAATCGGCTATGCATTTACCTAAGTTGGCGTTAAAAAACAGCCCACTTAGGTAAATGCATAAATCTGATTTTATGTGTAATAAATTATAATGTTAATCTTAACGTACTTTGTCTTATTTCATATTTTTTGGAAGAAAACCGGTAAAATGTGTCTTTTTGATAATTATTATCAAAAAGACACATTTTACCGGTTTTCTTCCAAAAAATGTCAAATAAAACAAAGTACGTTAAGAATAACATTATTTATTACACATAAAATCAGATTTATGAATTTACCTAAGTGGGCTGTTTTTTAACGCCAACTTAGGTAAATGCATAGCCGATTTTATCTTAAATAAATGTTCTTTTTAACGTACTTTGTCTTGTTTATTTGACTTTTTTTTTTAGAAAAAAACCGTTAAAATGTGTTTTTGATAATTTTAGGTAATATAATAAGTAACATGTACTACGCGACGGCTATTTTACTTTTGGTACTTTCTATTTAATGTATTGGTGCAAATTTGCTTTAAAAATGGTCCATATTAAGAAAACATAAATTTGCATACACAAATTATTTTAAAAGAGTTTTACAAAATCATTTTAAAAAATAAAAGTTAAACAATCTTCTTCACTAAACTACAGAGTTATTTTATGAAAATAACAACCAGGAACTTCAAAATGGCGATCTACTCAAACGGAAAAATGACTCCAGTGTCACCATTTTGAGAGCAAACTACCACTTATGATATATTACCGAAAATGGAATTTAAAATGGTATAAAAAAATTGGTAGGTTGCCATTTAAAATAAAAAACTTAAACTCACCTCCGGAGAAACCACAATCAATATTCAATTGTTTTTTTATGGCAAAAAATGTGATTTTGTCAACTAAAGCTTCAACCCAAAAATGAAATTTGTATTTTTAATATGAACAAAATTAGGGTATGTAAAATGTATGTCAAATGATGAACACATTAGTGTCATGTAAAAAAAGTTTATTATAAAACAATAGAAATACATGCATGCGCACTCTCCTTCATCCGAAAGTCGCGTCACACACAGCTGCTATGCTGTGTCCTCCTCTATCGCACCGAATAGTACGCGCAATGCGTCCCTGTCTCGCATCGCTTGCTGCAATTTTTAAATTTCAAAGCCTGGCAACCGTGATTCATGACCGATTTTTCGCAAGGGTGTTCCCAATAAAATTATATTTATTTTAATATATGTTTCAATGAGAAAGCAGATGAGTACAAATTACTAAAATCGACTCACCTGTTTATACCTGATGGCAACCCGGTATAGGGACCGAAAAAAAGTAGGCAACCTAACTTTTGCATGTTCCTTATGCTTTATACTTTCGATTAGTACCTATTAAGTTCGTTTGGTAAGCAAGTGAGTGAAATATAAAAAAAATGAATTACAGTATTTTTAATCAAGGATAGCCATGACCATATTTCATTAGGCAACCCATTCGCGATATATTTGTTAACATATTATGTTTGATAAAAAAGACATTTTATCCGGTAAGCAGATCGGTAAAGGACGAGCTTACTTCGGATCCTGTACTATGATTAAATAAAATAATATAAACCAAGCGCCAATTGAACTGTTAAATATAACATTTTGATCCATTTTTGACACCCCGTACATCTGAAATGACTTGATAGATTTTAAAAAACGAGGTAGATTTGTTCTCTTTGGCACAAGAAGCATACATCAAAAGTGCGTAATTTGTGAAAGGAATTGATTTCTAATGAATCGCTCTCTCAGAATTTTTCTCGGTTTTAAAATCAATTAAGCTGTTTTAGATTTACGGGATGTTCAAAATGGGGTAATATGTTACGTTGACGCTCTATTTACCGTGAACTTCGGATACAGCAAACTCCGCTTATTACGTAGGTTAGGTTGAATTCAAAATTATTTCTAAACACCAAAACCTTTAAATCAGGGTAAATTAATTATTACAGTTTCTGTTAAAAACTGGAGAATATTCTTTTTCTAGAATATTCTTTTTTTAGATAAAACGTGATGAATCCTTTTGGCAAAATAAAATGTTGCCGAAATTAAGATTTTTTATGACAATTTTATGTTTCCTGAACTGGTTGATCCGCTTTTGCCAAAAACCCTACCCATTGGAGATAACATATGTGAAGGAAAAGTATCTTATATTATTCCATAAATTTGTTGGCTGTTATGTCATTAGGTAGTATTATTTTATAATATTACACATTTATTAATGCACTTTTTCTTATAGATACGTACAAAAAAGAAAGAAGAATGGCTGCCAGTCTACCTACCTATCTGTTTATGTATTTCTGTCTATATCTATTTTTTTACAACTTTTATTTTTTCCAAATAAATAACGAATTCTTGAAAATTTGTCTTTAATTTTTAACGATTCCCATATGATAGACAAAAAGATTAAATAAACAAATAAGACATATAATGAATAAAAAGAAATCAAGATCAATAATTATTATCAAAGAATGTCCTATGTCCAACATTTAATAGTTTGCGATTATTTACAGTGAAAAGTGAAATAATTTGAAATCCTAAATACATAATATAAACTTGCTCAAAAATAATCAATTATTCTTCAAGAAATCAAGTCCTGTCCTAATACAACTCACGACGGCGAGGTCGCGTCGCGTCTCCGAATGGCCATGTTGCCAGATTGCTCATTAACATTGATTTACGCTCTTCAGTGGCGAAATCCCGAATCGGAGCACGCGGTCCACTGATGTAGGCTCTTAAGTAAACAACGTTTCGTTTGTGGTAAAATATGGATTTTAAAGTTTTTTATGTAGAAGAACCTGAAGAAATTACTGAAGCAGCAAATAGGGCTGTGGTAGTCAATTTACTACCAGAAAAGCAAAGGAAGTTATACGAAGCAGCATATCAAACTTTTAAAAAAGTGGTAGAAAAGCATGTAGTAACTTAACTGAAAATGCGATGCTGATATACGTTAGTGAAAAAGCTAAAAAGTTTAAATGCTCTACCCTCTGAGCTCAGTATGCGATGGTTAAATCTTGTATGGTACTTTATGACAATGACATAAATGTGTGGTTCAAGTCTCTGATAAATAAACACAAGTTTTTCGCTTACTCTGCTTATTTTGCTTATTCTATCACGATTTTGACATCAGAGAAATTGATTTCTACTACCGGTCGTCAAAAGATATATATTTTTTTAACAAAATTGTGACAATAATGTTTTAAACGTCAGGAAATGCGTTGCTCTTTTTGGGTATATTTTAGATAATTTTTGGCGTAATCTTCACCTTTTCATTGTGAGGTGAAACTGCTGACCGTACAAACATCGCAGAAGGGCCAGTAAGATGGAGCTCTATTTAAGTCGTACTCACTTCTAGTGTGACTTTAAAACTCTAGAGGTTAGAATTGATACTATTAGTGGCTGTAACTATACGTACTACAAGATATCGTTACTATTTCTAATAGAATAATTACTTAACCCTTTGATCATTTTTAAAAACGCTAATTAAAGTCCATAAACAACCTTTTATGTAAATTTTAAATAAAACGTACTTATCAGTGAAAACACTAAAATTTTAATTAGCCTCAACTGTTAAATTAAGCTCATTTCAACTTATTAAAATTGTTCTAAAATCTACTGAAACGCGATTTAATTTAAATGCTAAAACAACAGAATAAAGAAAAGCTGATTAACTAGAAGTTTAAATTTCTAGGACATAAAAGTTAATGCCAGATTTGTTATTTCTAAGACCGGTCAAAACTGACAATGAAGGTTTTGAGTTGACCAGTGTTAGAATAAGACTCGGTTTTATATTATGGATTTAGTTGCTCCACATTTTTACTAAGAAAATTGTCTTTGAAGGAAGTATGTATTTTCTAAAATAATATGACTAAATTATTTTAGCAACAAGCTCCAAGATAAAAATATTTTGGAAAACAAACGCAGAAATAACAGAATAAGTTACTAATGATGACTTACTAACAATGACAGAAGACGAACTGGTCAAAACCTTACTGATTAACTAGAAGATCTAAATATGTCATCAGTAGAAACAAAAAACACTAATGCTGCATTAAAGAGAAAGTCGTAAAATTAATGGCAGACTATGTTTGCTATTCCTGAATAACTACAATGTTTAATTCAGTACCTAACTTAGTCTTGTTTTAGCAAGAACGATTGTGATTAACTTAAGATTAGGAACATATTGGTTTTCTACCATTTATACTTAAACACAGCGCTTTTTAATCAAAGATTTGGTTTAAGGGAAGGCAATACAGTGTTTTTAAATACTTATTATATTGTATCGGTAAAAGGCACTTAATTTTCTCAAAATGTCATTTATAGTGGCATCGGGAGGCACTAAAATATCTAGTGGGTGTGACCATTTACTTACCATTAACGACTGAAATGAATTTATCCCTTAAGTAACCAGCACGATACCATTTTACACACAAAATTTAACTTAAAATTGAAGACAGAACATCAAGACCCCGACCAGTCGTAAACACAAACGGAAAAATAATGTGTTCATCTCGATCCACGGTACAAGTTTACAGTAGTGGGAGTATTATTTAAATAAAAATAAGCAGTATTGTAATAAAGACAATCAAATTTAGTTTAATTCTGTTATGCTTTTAAATAGAGAAAAGGTAATAATTACACAGGAAAAACTCTATCGTATATTAAATTGGATACTAATTCACCACAATACAAATTTAGTTTCTTTTACTGATCAGTTTATCATTGTTAACCAATAGGTTATAAGATTGCTTGAGGTCTTTTAAATATAAAAATTATTTGATGCAGTAATACACTATTCTAAATTCAATACAAAATATATCGTCCGTTTTAGTAAACCTTTAGTTGTAAGAATATACATCTTATTTAATGAAAATGATTTTTATTATTGCAAAGCTTTTTAGATTTGTTTTACTTACATACCATTAAACACTGAAATAAATTGCTCCAGTCCACAAAATTGCAAAAAAAACTATTCGTTTTGGCGTACCTTTAACGCAATAAACAAACAGGTTGCAAGCTTAAACGACTATTCAACGAACAAATATCAACAGCACAATTTTAAGTTTTACCCTCTCGAAAGGGTGTCCGCGAGCAATAGAAGTAATATTTCAGTCAACAGCACCCATTGAATTAATATTTAATATTATTTCTCTAATACCTTATGTATTTTATTGGAGTGTTTATTATAATAAACGTGATATAAGTATTATTCACTTAATTTTGTAGTTCCTGTTCGTTTAATAAAATATATTGTAATTTGAATCACACCGCCTACAAATAGTTATTTTCTCCCCAATTATATTTAAACATTCTAATCAAATAGTTTAATTGTTTGGCTCTAACAATTCTACACTCTAAATAATAATAGAAATGTATTGATTTCCAAAAATATTTTGGTCATTGAAGAAATGGTAATATAGTTTTCAAAGAAGTAGGAATACTTTTGAACGGCTAGTAATTATTTCTGCTGCGATTTAAATAAGTAGGCAGGTAAGCCCAACCGGCAAAAAAATTACTCGGGTGGTATAATAATTTTCTGTCAATACTTTAAATAAACTGCCTGTGAAACAATGATGGGCAAAATATAGTTCATGTGGTCGGCATAATAAAACTTTAAGTGACAAATAACCATCCCGTTGGGCAGTCCGAAATCTATTCGAGCAGTAAAATTATTAATTGGGCGGTGAAATTATTAGTCGGCTGGTGACAAAATAAATTAGGCTGTGAATAAAATGTGCTCGGTATTTAAATATCGTTCAGCTGTTTTTAAGCAGCGTTTCGTTTTCTGCAAAATATTTACTTTAAAAGCCAGAAAGTCAAATGACCTGTATTTAATAATTTTAGTTGGCAAGGGTTTGAAGATAGCGGCGAGATTCGTTAGTTCGATCGGTTTCTTTAATTCGTCTGTTGAACTTTTGATCATCACTAAGATTGGCCACTTTTGATCTGTTACCAGAGGCGTCGATGCCGTACGTATGTATATTCACGTGAAATAAAAAAAGACGGTCAGGTGCGAGTTCAACTCGCTCGTAGGGGGTACCGGACGGCGTGCCGCGTGGCCCGGCGGCGTACCGTAATTTTAAAGAATTCGAAAAAGTGAACTGCTGCTGCGGCCGAGTTCCCCGCGATGTAATGCTACTGGAGCGGCACTAACGGTGGGCAGCATGGGCGCCCACAGGAATTTTAAAGTTGTATATCTCTGTTGCTACATACGGGACCCCTACCAAATTCAGGTGAGCCTAATAAGAATGTTTTGGTAAAGAAAAAAAGTTAAATTTTTGCTTGCCCCCCCCCCTGAGAAAAAAATGAACACGTTTAGGTATTTTATTTATTATTTTTTCTAAACAAATTTTACACCATTTCGTCGAAAATTTTTAAATTTTAAGAGAAAAAAATGTGTTAGTTGAAAGTTAAAGTCATTTGAATTTTTTTAAACTTAAAACGTAATTTAAAAAAAAATCAAATGACTATAACTTTCTACTAACACATTTTTTTCTCTTAAAATTTAAAAATTGTCGACGAAATGATGTAAAATTTGTTTAGAAAAATTAATGAATAAAATACCTAAACGTGTTCTTTTTTTTCTCAGGGGTGGCAAGCAAAAATTTAACTTTTTTTCTTTACCAAAACATTCTTATTAGGCTCACCTGAATTTGGTAGGGGTCCCGTATGTAGCAACAGAGATATACAACTTTAAAATTCCTGTGGGCGCCCATGCTGCCCACCGTTAGTGCCGCTCCAGTAGCATTACATCGCGGGGAACTCGGCCGCAGCAGCAGTTCACTTTTTCGAATTCTTTTCCTGTGGGCGCTCATGGTGGGCAGCCTTACTAATAATACCATGAAATGTATGTGCTTTTACATTAATCAATATTTGGAGTTTTCTAATTAAATGCTTTATTTTTTACGTAATTAATTACCCCTTATTACACGCTAAGTTAATTTTAGAGCAGTCAGAACAGTATTGGATTGCCCATCAATTTGTAATGTTACAATATTTTTTCAGCAGTCAACTTGATTTTAGAGCAGGCAAAAAAAAAATAAAATGTAATTTATTTCGCACAGACCAAATATTTATTTAGTTGCAACTTATTTTTTTTACTGCTTAAAAGATTTTGAAGCTGCTTATGCAAATCTAAAACGCAGACCAATTTTCGTTTTATTACCTGATCAAGCTTCACCGCCCAATAAATCATTTCGCCGGTCAATCGTATATTACGATGTGTCAAAATTGTAAAATTTCGCTGCCCGTTTGAATCACACCCCTTTTGAACTACCTTTAATATAACTAATGTGACAGTGGTCAAAAACAGTACTATTATTATTGAAAATAGCATAGCAGTTTTTTCTGTGTACTGTTAAAACAGATCTTATTTATTTAATATTTTAGTAATATTTTTTAGTGTTAAAGCTTTTGTTACAATAATTGCTCTTTGGTATTAAACGCAATTATTGTAAACTTTTATTAGTTGTCAATAGTATATTATAATAAAAAACATAACTTTACTCCATTAAATGGTATTTGGTAAAACAGGTCAATATTTAATGTAGTTGATCCAAATATTTTACTTTTATTGATTTAAAATCAATTAATTATGTAAATCTTAACGTTTATTCAAATAATGGAAACGTATGTAATAAAAAGACTAATATTGGTAATAAAATAATGCTTTTAGCGAATCCTGTTCAAGTAAATGTAAGGATTTTATTTGCTTAAACATTGTGCACAGAAGATCAATTTTTAAATTTACACAGACACACAAAAAATTATATTGTAGTATTAACATTGTGGTGTCAGTACGCTCTTTGTTTTTGAAATAAAACAATATCGGTTGACGTAAAAAGTTTAATAATGTAGGTATAATACTATAGTAAGCAAGGGCTTCCTTAAGGCGACATTTTCTCCGTGGCGTCCATGTTGACCTACTTAATTTTATTTTGGTACAATTTTTTTGCATTATTTTTCTTTTGTATGAATATTGTGACATTATTAACCGTAACATGAGGATTCTAAAGGTATTTTTTAGCGCATTAATAAAAGTTTCAAGATATTTTATGATTTATTTTAGGAAAATAATATGTTCAGGTCCTAGTAACGGAAAAAATGTCACCATAAATTTTTGAACATACTAATCTTCTGAATAAAATCATTAAACTCTTTAAAACTTTAAATAATTGGCTAAAAATTGCTTGCAGGATATGAAGCTATACTTAACATACTTATAATGCTATTGTTAAAAATTTTAAAGCCGAAAAATCATGTCAAAATGAAATTGGGTTAGTCAATGTGGACGCCATGTGGAGAGTGCTGCTTAAAAAAATTCTGCATAAGCTGCTTTTAAAAAGAATGAGTTGGTTGCAGATTTATCAAATGAAATGTCTAATATATATGTCTATATATATATATATATATATATATATATATATATATATATATATATATATATATATATATATATATTAGATAACTTTTGGGCTTAACATATTTCAAAGATGCCATAAAATTAAAAAGGGGTTTAGAGTATTTAAACTGAGAACCAATATTTATATTTAACCATTGTAAAAAGGGTCAGTTTACGGCTAATAGAAACGTGGTAATAAAAAAACCCGCGTTTCTCGTTTAGGTAAAGGAATATACCAGGGTAGTACAGGGACGTATCTAGAAACGTTTTGTCGATTTATTGATTATCGCGAGATAACGAATATTCTTCTCATAGAAAAAGATGGAATGACAATATGGATATAGGTAACTGCTAGATTTATAAAGTTTCGAACTCCTTCTGTATAGGTTTTTTGGATGTGATTTTTTTACCTTTAGAAAGTGACAATAAAGGATTTTTTTCGATCACGTATTAGTATAGATTAGTGTAGTGTTTTAACCTGTATACAATGGATAAACCATCCATTAAACAAAGAACAATTTAATTCAATTTTACACCGTATAAAATTCGGCACACTCCGGCTCTGTAACCGAAGGGCTAAAACGAGACCTTAGGTAGTACGAAGGAAAATGGCGAAAGGCAGTTCCCCGTCAGCTTTTGAATGGAACAGTCGAAATGATTTCTAATAATTGCAAGTTCGGTAACTTTCTTTAAAGACGCGTTCGCGTGTTTCGCGCGGGAGTGAGAACCTAATGAACATGTAGTAAGGGGTCTTGTATAGCTTCACGGAGTTAACGGTTTGTAAGGGTAAAATTATAACGTTATTCTTATGAGTAATTGGCGAATTAATAGATCACAGAACAACGATTTTTATTTTTATATCTTTTGTAATTCGAGTCTTGTGGTAAACGCTTGTCCAGCATTGTTCAGTTCATTATTTAACATTCGTTAAATGGTTCTTTGTTGTTTTATATCTTTATTGTTATTATAATCTTTTTATCAATTGTTATATCTTTCATTGTACAGTAAATTTTCATTTAATCAGAAAATATATATGTATTTGTGTTACAAAGTCCAGGGTTTTATTTAATGGCAAGTTGACATTAATTATTAAGTTCAAACTTCGTTGCCGTCGGTGTCAAGAAGGAGATGGCGTGACAAGAGTAATCGTTATAGATGACCACTTCCAGAGCTTCGATCTTCAAATGGGCGACAACTTGCCTACTAGAGCCACTGCAAGAATTAGGTTTGGAGTAACGTAGAGTCATGTACTAATATTCACTAACTTTAGCTTCCTTTCATTCGAATATTACTATGACCACCGAAGGCATCGTTGACAAATGCGCAATCTAATCTGGATGATTTATAAGAACCCTCCTATTGTAGAATATTGTCATAGGTTCTTTTGGCTATATCTGACATAAATAAGAAAACAATTCAATCAGTGACACAATATGAGTGACACCATTGCTGCTACTAAACATTCTTGTGTAAATCTAGAACAAGTCTTAAGTGAGAACAAAGTAATTGAGAAACCTATTGTCGTTTCGTTTTCAAAACTAATACTGACCCAAACGAAAAACTGAATTTTGTCAAGCGTAGATTTCAATAAATGCCGTTGTACCATGAAAACCCATTTTAAAAAATTTCTCCTTATAACATTTTGCCTTATTTAACAACGAACGAACTTTATTCTTGAGCTGTTGTTAATTTTTTTTCTCCCCTGTATGCTAATTGACATTTCATCATTCTGATAACGGTAAATTTTGTTGTTAGGATTGCACCGTTGACCTTCAGCAAGATGAGACGAAGCCGTTCATTCCCAACCAGCCTCTTGTTTATTTCATACATTGTGCGTGGATAGGACAAAAAAATAGGAGAGCTCCGCGCGCAACCACTATGCCGAGCCGTCTGTAATCCACCGAGCAAACCTTTGAAAAACCGTTCCGGATGAAAAGAGTCCATTTTTCACACTCGCGCACCATTTCTCAAAGTATATGGCAAATATTTAAGCCATGAATAAATGGATCAACGGCACGTACTCAGACGAGAAAGCGACGTTGACCCTCTCACACTTCAATACCATGCCCATGCAATGAAAATAAATTACTAAAAATGTATTATCAAGAAAAATAATGGTAAATTGGTATATTTTATTAGGCATATGCATTAGCCTGGGGTATTTACCATTGCAATTGCAGATATTGAACTACAGTGACTACGTTATTTTAGTAGAGTTTAACAATCTGAACATATGCCGCATAACTGAAAGCCTGGCAATAGTCGTTTTCAAAAGTACGTGACAGAGGCGCTATATAGTTGGGCCCAATTTAGAGTAACTATAGTAGCTAACAGAGTAGGAAAAGAAAACGGTAAGTTTTACTTTTTAATAAGATTTAGAAAAATTTTATTTTCGTACACCAATCTCTTAAAATTTCTGCGATAGCAATTATGGGCCGTATTAACCACGGGGCTTAAATTGATCATTTACTGGCGACTCAAATTCAGGATGCCAGCTGAAATCAGCTAATTTTTAGTGTTCCGAAACACTTATGGAAGCACTTCGGTGTCCGTCCGTCCATTCGTCTGTCACAGGCAATTTTCTCTCAAACTATTGGACGTAAAAGAGTAAAATGTAGCACAGAGATAGAGTGTGGTGGCCCAATTATAGACGTGAAGTATAAAAAATTGAATTTTGATTTTGGGGGTTAATTTCAGGGGGTAAATTGGTAAATGGAAAAAAAATCAATGGCATCGTGTAGGGTGTCAAATGAAAGCTTATGGAAGCACGAACTCAACAATATATATGACTAGTTTTTATGCATTTTTTAAACATTAGTTTTCGGAAGAAACGCTTTAAAATTACTGTACACACAGAAAAATTTGAAAAAAAATCATGAACATTTGGAACTAGGTGTAGATTGAACAAGAACTATCAGGATTGAAAAATTTCAGCGCGATTAATTGTTATAAACGATCTAATTGTTTATTTCGTTATAAGTGCTGAACCATTGGTTTAAGAGAAAAAGCTTTTTGACAAAAAATAATTCTCACGATGTAAGGAAAAGATTTTGTCCTTAAACGTTTTTCACTGCTCCGCGCAGACGCGATGTGATACGTCGTTGGCGCCGTCGGCTCACAGTAGGACGACGCTAAGACAAAAATCAACTTGTGATACGTCATACATATATAAAAATGTGTACTATTCAATAAAGTGAGTGCCGAAGCATAAAAAAATTTTGGTTGTAGTAAGTATATCAGTACTTTTATCAACAACGCGTGTGTCGTTGTGTGTCGCTGTGAGCAGTAAAGTAAGTTATAAAGCGCATCTTACTTATACCGTAAATTGAAGTGTTGTTATTAGTCGTGATTCTTGTGCGCGGTGCTAAACTCCTACACATTGTAACGAATAAGCAAGATGTGTACTAATTTTTAAAAACAACATTTTACATTAAAGTTACAACCTAAAAATTTGTTTAATTTAAAAAGAGGTATGTGCATGTGTTTTGAAAACCATTAGGATTTTACAGTTTACAAGGACGTTACTAAAAATGCCCAAAAATGCCCATTGGGATTTGATCTGGGATCTTTCCTCTTTCTAATTTTGTGTATCTTCATCTGCGCAAAAGTGCGGTACACTGTAAAAAAAATGATTAAATTTTAAATCAAATTCAACCCAATTTTGACTAAATCCAGGTCCATGCCAGATTGATTGAACAAATTAACACTGCATATTGATTAAATCGAAGGACCTGTGATTAAATTTTCTTATTCAAAATTGATTAACCTAACAATTAATTCTGATTACATCTAAATCAATTTTTATTAAAATTTTCTTCCATAATGATTAAATTTTCATAATACTCTAATCATTTTTTATTAAATCTTAAATCCAATGTGATTGATATGCAATCATCAGTAGCACCGCCCTTCCCATCTCCGCCCTATAAAGTACCTGATTAGGGCGTTGATTTTATAAATGACAATACTATAATACATAAGAAAAGGGAACACATTAAAGAACAAACAGATGAAATTATATAAAAGATAGGTAATGCAAATTCCCAAAGCATGGGAATTGTTTGTCCCATATCATAAACAAAAATCCGGGTAGGTGAGGCGTGGACCTGGATTTAGTCAAAATTGGGTTGAATTTGATTTAAAATTTAATTATTTTTTTTACAGTGTAAAAGTTGAAAATAATTATATGAAGTAAAAACACGAAAATTATTTACTCATCTGTAAATAAATACATAAAACACTAATGAAGACCTGGCATGACAAATCTTTTTTTTGAAAATACATGGAAACTAACTTACATTGGTGCATGAGTTCCTCCAAGGGATTGGATTCAAGATCTGAGATTTTTGCCTATTTCTTTTGTTTTTGAAACATAATTTCACCAACATGATGTAGCAACAAAGTTTTTAAAAGAATATTCGTAAAATTTTAGAACAGGTTGACCACTTCATTCGTTATAACCTCACATTGCACATTGCACTACCACAGAAACCGCCATACCTACTGCCGATTAAATGGAATTTTTGCAGATTGCAGCGGGGTGGATGGATATCGGTACTCCCTTGTGATTAAAAGGTTGCGTACTGCGCATGTGTTGGCGGCTTGGTTTAGAAGTTTGAGTATTTTTTAGTCAGTAGGTGATTGATACTGATTATAGTGATTATTTTAACAAGGAAATATGATTTAAAATGTTTGTCTTTTTTATGCATTTGATCAGTATCGATTTAAAGTAATCGAGAATGAGTAATTTGTTTGAATCATATCGAAGATTATGAAACTGATTTAGAAAATAATTACAAATTAAATCAAAAAATTTAATCCGGCCAATAAAATCAGACACTCTTGTGGTTAATCAACTGGATTTTTTACTGTGTAAGGTGTGTGTTTTTTTCAATTTTGTAAAACAGAGTAGGTACCGCAATAAAAAATGCCACCTTTTGTGATGCCTGGGTAACAGCAAAGGAGCAAAAAGAAAGAACAGTTTCACAAGAAATGACGAGATTACTAAATATTTCAGATCCTTCCAAGGTCTCTAAGGCTACGAAATTTTTACAGTCAAAAGATTCACGTCACAGCGAAAAAAAGTCTGATAGTAGTAGTGATTAAGCCTTTCATTGGCCAGTTTCTGTCACCCCAATTATATTTTGGCCCATACGGTTTGTAATTTGGAATTATGTTTAGTAGTATTGTCATTTTTGGCCCATACTGGGTAATTAAATAAATTTTTGTATCTAATATAATGCTTGTATAGTGTATATGTTGCTCCGTGTATGTTTGTGTGCATGATATGACATTTCTGTCATCTTAATTGTATATAGCATATTTAAAAAATAAATTTTCTGTTATGTTAACTATACAAAGTATTACGGCACTTTTTGCCCATATAACCATATAACCAACCTTTATGCAAATTCTACCGTCCTAAGCGAAAGCACCGCAAGTGCCAAAAAATCAAAAATAGAGCTAGGGGCTGTAATGGATTCAGAAGGGCCTATATTAGCGATTTACGTAACAAAAACACCGCATTTAACACTAAATATATTCTATTTTAATTAGAATTGACGATGAGTGATAAGTGATTTAACTACGTATTTTTGTAAAAAAAAGATTGTCCCAATTCCTAGCATCTGCAATTTAAATTTTAAAAATAATAAAACATTTTTTTTACAATTTATATACATTTTTTATAATTATAAAACAAAATATAATTGCTACGTAAAATCACAACTATTTTGCAAGTGTTTGAACATAATAACTCGATTTATTCCAAATTGTTATAATCGCAGAAGCGGTGTTTTTTCTTAGGACTTCAGCATTTATGTTAAAAATGTTATGTTTAGAAAACGAACCGTTTATGTTATTTCTACAATATTTCGGACTGCAATATGTATTTTCGATTCTATTTTTATTACTTACTAATGTTATTATTTTTATGTATTTTTTCTACACTTAACAAAATGTTTTTGTGACACTCTGTAAAGTTTTAAATATTAATTTTTGTTTAATATGTACAACTTTCCATATATCATTGACACCATATAAAATAAATTCTACAAATGAATCCAAAGGGGAGTTTTAGATTTTTGTCCATTTTTCCTATTCTTGGTTCCACTGTGCGGCGGCCGGTATCGCGGCAGATGGGCAGAGATCGGGCGGATGAGGTTTGCTCAGGTTAAGTGAGGGGCTGATGGCACGGAACACTAATTGTACAAGTATAGTTTGCACCTGACCGAATATTTAACGGGGAAGAAGGGCTCACTAGACGACAAAATTGACAAAAATGCCATAACACGATAATGAAGACAAAAACGAAACAAAAACATTCCCCGTTCTTAATTTGGATCGTTAATAAATAAACGCAGACAATTAGCTTCGGGGCAGTTTTGCAAAGAGCGGTTGAGAACTTCATTTCGGAAAGCGTGTTCCAAAAAAAGGTTTTCCCTTTATTTCACTCCTCCCCTAAACATAGTGCTTTCGGTACACCCTTCTGTATTAGGGCGCTTCATCATTTTAAGTCCCAGATGATGGGAAACATTACCACGGCACTGATTATTAGTCATTTTTCCTATCGAAATTTTTTGTTTCAATGCATATCTTTAAGGCTATCATAAATACATTAAATACTGCTAAGATTTAGGAAGCTAATGCATATTATCACGACCTCTGGTCAACAAGCCAGTCTGAAATGCGTACGGGTGTTATATGATTAATATTTACCATGTACGCTTATCAGCGATAACAACAGTAAATTACCTACTCACTGTAAAAATTTTAAGAACGTGCATAAGGAATTTTTTGCTAAATGCACAATCTGTCATCTTCATACCAACCAATATAAAATGACAGTTGTTATGTCATGACAGTTTAAAGTGCCACACTAACTCTTTGTTTATTATTTATGATTACAGATCTAATTACGAATTTTCGAAATCAGAAGTGAGAAAGGATTTTTATTTCCAAAGTTTTACTTTTGTACAACAATATCCAGAAAGAAAGGGTTATAATGATATCTAGTTTTCTCCTAACAAATGGATTAAGATATTCTACTGCTCTACAAGGAGTCTAAAAAGAAACCACCAATATCCATGTTTTTAACCAACTGTTATTGCCAAATTTCCTAAAAATTATCTGGAATATTGCATATAAACCCTACTTAATTTTGCGAATAAAGTAATATATTACTTAGGCGCGTGTGAGGTTTTCCTCTGCTAACACCGGCTGTCTCAATATTAATATCTGGTAATGGCCTACCTCTATTTTTAGCTCAAGTTTTTCCTCATAAGTGTTTTTAAAAAATCTGGTAACTTTTATTAAATTATACGCAACATCCATTATTTTAAAGTATACAGTTTACAAAATTAACAACCGACAGCTTACAATACTAGCAACAATCACTACAAATTGTCTCTGCTGATGATTATACAAAATGAGCCCGAATTTACCGGTAAGGACTGTCGTGAATGCAGCTAAATTATTAGCAGAATTTCCCGTATTAAATTTTATTAACAGCCGATCGGTGGAGCAGATTCTTGCCTATATTCATTAGGTTGAAAACTGCTGTGCACGAATAAAAGCGGTTCAGCTCGGTACTCGAGTAATGTCGCGAGAAAATTGTATTAACTTTACTTGTTCAACTGTATGTCGGTGCAGGCGTGCGGCATTGTTGACTAGCGCTGGCCTATTATACTAGATTCTCGACTGAAAATTCAGTTTTAACCTATTTTTATTTTAAAGAATTTTTAATTATTTACTGCAAATAATGAAAAAGTTAGTCAAGCGGCTTGAAAATTTTGGTGGTTCTGCAGCTCTGCAGCCCTTATGTACCAGCCGCCCCTGAAACTGGATATTCACAAGGTGGTCAAGAACGAGATAAACTGTAAGTATTAAGCCAGAACAGCAGAGCTTTAGTTCTTGATATTCCTTTCTACGTTTAAATTTTTAATCTTTTAGCATATCACCTGTATACATAAACGGTTAAATTTTTAAAATAATTCCAACAAACAAATGTATCTTATCTATTAAAATAAAATCCTTATCAGTTATAAATTTTAACAAGTATAATATAGTTTTAGGTTTAAATTGAGTGGTTTCATCGCCAGTTTTGTAGCAGCTATCTAGTATCTGGTTTTCCTAGTATAGTTCTTGTATATAGGGTTTCTAAAAAAACATCATGTAAGTTACTAATAAAAACATATAAATCATACATCATCATACTACATAAGTTTTTTTTTAAATGAGAGCGTCAGATATTGGTATTGCCGAGGCAAAATGTTTCATTCTCTATAAAACTTAATTAAATGATAAAAAGGTCCACAAATCACTAAAGATCCATAACATGGTGAATTCTCTTTTTTATTGTAACATGTAACTATTAAGATCTATACTTAGTGCTTATAACTATTTTGTTTATTTTTATCTGTGACACTTCACGTAGACTTAAAGCCTAAATACTAACGTACAAAGTCAAAGTCAAAAGTCAAAGTCAAAAAATACTTTATCGTAAGAAGAAAAAATTCTCGTTTACAAAGCAGTTTACAGGTAAACCTAAAGAACATAATATAAAAAATTGCCAATCTATCATTACTTAAATAATATGTATGTATATGTATTTTTGAAACACTAACAATAATAAGAAATCAAGCACAAAACTTTTTTTCTTATAAAACGTTACAATAACAGTGGTAACTTAAGCATCATATTAATATGTCAAAATTTATAAGTATCTAAGATATTAGCAATAAAATATGTATAAGACAAACTACTACTAACAAGCGAAAACAAGAATATCACGAAACATCATTATAAAACTCATCCAAACTATAATGGGCATATCCAATATAGTTATTATCCTAACAAGTGCGGAAAGAGTCACTTTCCCGCAAGCGACTGCCGTTACCCGAACGACGCGAAGCGGAGTTCGGGTAAGCAGTCGAGTGCGGGAAAGTGCCTTTCCGCATGAGTTAGGATCAAATTTTTTTCTACTAGCGTTAAAAAAACCAACATCATTTTTACAAAGTTTATTATTTTTTAATAAACAAAAAATAACAGGTATATAATGTTTACTTATTACTTATTATATATATTTATCGTAAAAGTACAATTGGATGCACTGTGTAAATTAATTGCTGAAGCTAGAGAGGTTGAAGTTGACTGATTCTGCATAGTGGAAGTTTGAAGAGACAGAGGTGTTGAACTTTCATGGACGCTACTGGGACCCGGTGCAATATCTAGGGACGTGGATGTTTCTAAGATGCAACTGGAAGTCGTTGGAATAGCTTGACTGATATTGAGAATTTTGTTGGACATATCTTTTTTCTGTTTGATGGACTCCTCTAGGTAGCCTTCGGCAACAGACGTGGATTTCCATCCCCCTAGGCGTTTAATATTCGTTATTCCTTCACCAGAATTGGCCAGTAGAGTGGCCGATGAGCGCCTAAAGCTGTGACCGGTGTACAATTCAGGATTTTTATGTCCTATATAAGCCGCGATGTTAGAGGGCATTTTCCCTATGGTATTGATACCAACACACTGGGTAGTGCATGTTCCATTTCTGTAGTTTAAAAAAAATCGGCGGTGTGGAGTTTGTTTTGGTCGTAACCCTGCATATTTTCTGTACAGTCCTACAAAACTTTGATTATTAACTTCTTCAGATATTACAAAGCACCTGGTGGAATGGTTTTTGGAGTCTTGGATAGTAATGATTATAATATCTCCCTTGTCGTTTATGTCTTCAAGAGTGAGCTTGGTTAACTCCTCACGGCGGCAGGCACCAGCTAGTCCGAAAATAGCAACCACCTTGATTAAAAGGTAAACTTCATCTGGTGCTTCTGTCATAAACTTCGTAATGTCTTCTTGTGTGAAAATTAGTGATTTTTTTGGACGAAACCCTACATTTTGTCTCTTTATATATGCAGTTATTTTGTAGTACTTGCTAATGTCTAGATCCTTCTTTACCTTGAAGACGCTTTTCAACATGGAATACCGTGACCATAACGTATTCGGCTTCCACAACTTGGACATTTCGGAGAAATATGCCAAAAAGACCTCTTCTTTCAGCGACTTTACTTTTTTTGATTCGCACCAATTCATAAAATGTTGGTATTGTTTTTCATATCTTGATTTCGATTTCTCTGGCAGTAACTCCAAATTTGCCAGACTTGCAGCTTCCAAGATATCTTCTGGAAGCTCTTCGTAAGAAGAATCCATCGGGAATACTGTTTTGGGTAGATTAAACGTGTAGAAATCTAAAAAGAATCACTGCGTGTCTGCTGGCGTTTACAAATGATGTTAAATTGTGACTTTGACAATTTAATAAAATTGTTTGAGTGATGGTTGGCATGCCAACTTCTATGTACAGGGTTTTTTGAGTAAGTATTTTTAAATTTACTATTTTTGCAACAAACAGTGAAAAATTAGTGTTTCGCTGATATATCTCACTTGATTTTATTGGAAATGACTCTAAGACTTCATAATAATATTATTCATACATCACCAAAATTTTATTTCAATATAAAACATTAAAAAATATTTTCCCGCACTCAGTGCGGGAAAAATTTTCCCGCACGGTGCGGGAAAAATTTTCCCGCACGGTGCGGGAAACTTAGTCTTTCAGAGACAAAATGAGTGCGGGAAAACGGTGAATTGCGCACGCTAGTAGAAAAAACATTTTTCAGTAGTGTTTCCAAGAAAAGGAATATTTCGAAAAGTTTTTTCGATAAAATTGTAAATTTTATTGTCGGTCCCTTTGTGTCTATGCAACTTGCTCACAACTATCTTTTATCTACAAAACTTTACTTTGCGACACTTTGTGTACATGCTAATCTGCTCTTAATGTTGCACTATTTTGATCAGATTTTTTTCTATAAAACAACGGGATTGATTAACTTTTCTCGACAAATTCCTGAATTTGAGTTAAGAGAAGACAATAGGGAATATGCATTATAATCCCAATAAACCTGATTTTTTTTTGTATTTATAGATATTTATTTATTTATAGATATCTATTCATGGAAAATTTTTAACTCTGGGTTAAGATTTACATTAACATGTATGACACTTATTTTTGCTTCTTTCCTGACGTCACTTTGCGCTGAGGTTAAATGACTGCGTTTAAATTGTAATAAATTATACCCAGAAGTAAAAAAAGAATTAGTTCAGTTATCCTAGTAATTTTCCTCAAAATAATATATTTGGGTTCGTAAACGACATATGGAATAAAAATACAAGCATACTCCTTCTTCTGTCTCAAAATTCAACATAGTCGTTCAGTGGAAATACATAGTTTTTTTAGTCTACAATGTTGCAACAGGGACTAACCCTGTTGCAAAAGGCATTTTCTTTTATTATTTTGAAAGAAAAATAGATGCTTACACTACGATTTATGTATATAACAATTTAAATCTTTTAGGGCAACCAATGAGGAAATAGTGGAAATGATAATAGGATACCTCCATATGCTCTTCTTTTTGTTGGTTTTGCTTCCATATTTCTATTTGGAAACAATATATAAGGCTCTCTTTGTTAAAGTGCCACCAAAATCAGTCAGAGGAGAAATTGTATTGGTAAGTTAAAAGAAATTCTAATACAACGGATTAACTCAGAACTGCAAAAAACATTGTAGATTACTGAAAGCTCTATTTCCGTGCATTTTTCCTATAAATTTTTATGTCTATAATAAGAAATATCCCCTTTAACAGACGACAAAATTGATTTCATATATAAACTTTCCTCAAAATCAGTTTATAGAGAAGTGCGAGTTTGACGTTTATGCTATTTTAGTTATCTCTAAGATATGATAATATCGAAATATGCCTTATATAGAAAAAGCACGCAAAGTGCTGTAACAGTGACATAAAGAAAAAGATTAAGTACACCAAGAAAAAAAAGGGATCTTAAATTAAGATCCAAAATTTTCCCAAAGATTTGCACTAGGTTAGACGTACATGATGTAATTAGAAATAACAAGAATTAAAATGACAGCAGCTTCGTCATATTTGCAAAAAAACCGGCTGGTGTCAATGGCTGTTTATTTAAGGTTATCAAATGCCCATAGGTTGTCAAAAATGCACTGCATTGGCGCCGGGTATCAACAAAATAAAGAAGAAAAATTGAATAAAGTGTATTTTTATATTTATTTATGTACGATATTTGAAAAATTCAAACAAAAACAATAAAAAAAAATAATATTTGGTCAATTAACTGAGGCAATCTATGTGGCATTGACTGTACCTAATATATTAGATATAATATTAGGGTTAAGTTCTTCCCTGCATTTGTGGACTTTTTCTCATAATATGTCTGAATTTTGTGGGCTAACATCTTGGTTATACATTTTCTTTACAATTATGCCCCAAATTTTTAGATAGGATTCATATCGGGGCTAAGAGGGGGCCATGCCAGCACTTCCACATTACTATTTTAAAACAAATTCGTTACAGCGTTGGCGGTGTGAACTGGTCAATCATCTTGTTGATATAGAAAGTTACTACATATTAGAATAAATTTGCTCGGTGGATGGGAATATTATGTTTTCTAAAATGTTCATATAATTTTCAGTGTTCACCCAACCCAAGCAAACCCAACCCCAACCCCCCTTCTATTCCCTAGCAAATACCAGACCAATGGACACTTATCCTGCCCAACCCATTTACAGAAAAACGTCTAGATCTAAATGCAAGGAAGCTCGTGTATTGTTCTTCAAACCTTGTTTTCTCAGGACGATAAACACGAATTTGGCGTAATGACCAAATTATAATTAAGTAGACCAGAATGTTTTTTCGTTAGTAAAAACAGCCCTGTTCCAAAATTCAAGGTTGGGTAGTACATATTTTTTTAATTCAAGGGTTTCTTTTTTTGGTTTTAATTTGAAACTTTTGTTGGCATATTTCGTGATAAGTAGGAAAATGTAAGGTCTTGAAAAGTGACGCTTCAAACTTTATACCCACGTGATTAATAAAACAAAAAAATAATATACACTCACCCACAAAAAAAGTGACGAACCGAAAATTTACTTCTACTTTGAGGCGAAATATCTTTTAAACGGTTTGTAGCACGATATTGAGGTTTTAACTGTTGGATAGAACCATTTGTTGGCAAAAATGTTGTTATTAGTTTTTAGCTTTTTATTATTTTTATTCCAATAAACAGGGTAAAAAAGAAGTATGTTTTTTTGATAATTTTTGAAACGCCCTGTGGAGTGTCATGACAACCAAAACTCAACTAATAAAAAACCATTATTTAGGATAGTCCTTTAGCAACATTTTGTTTTCTGAATCATTTTCCTACCTGTTCGGTAACCTGAGATTCAGCTTTTTAAAGAAATTATAACGTTTTAGCGTAAAAATAATGGTCAGTGGTCGAGTGTACTATTTTCAGATGAATCTCGTTTTTGTTTGCATTCAATCGATGGACGGCGAAGAATTTGGAGATGGGCAGGAGAAAGGTACTCAGAAGGAATGTTTGTGGAAAAAGAAAATTTTGGAGGTGGGTCTGTAATGGTGTACAAATACCGTACAAATTTATGTATAGTAAGAAACACCCTAAATGCTCAGGGGTACATCGATATATTGCAACAGCATGTTTTACCAATTGCTCCCATAATAAGAGATTTTATTTTCATTCATGATAATGCCCGACCCCATACCGCCCGTGTTGTAACACAATTTTTGGAGGAGTCCGGTATTGAGCGTTTACTATGGCCCGCTAGAAGCCCGGATATGAATCCAATCGATCACCTACGAGAACAACTTGGCCGAACACTCAGAAATCGATTCCATGCTTCTCAAAATCGCCAACAACTCGAAGAAGCGCTCATTGAAGAGTGGAACCACATATCACAGGAGTCAATTGCAAACCTACTACGAAGCATGCCCCGATGCTTAGCGGATGTGATGAGATCTAGAGGCGGAAAAACCCGATATTAATTTATGTATATGCATTAATTTTTTTGTTTTCTTTTTTCTTATTAGTGGAATAATTTAAAAACCTGATTAAAGGATTTTTACACTAAAACGATATAATTTCTTTAAAAAGCTGAATCTCAGGTTACCGAACAGATAGGAAAATGATTCAGAAAGCAAAATATTGCTAAAGGACCATCCTTAATAATGTTTTTTTACTAGGTGAGTTTTTGTTGTCATGACACCCCACAGGGCGTTTCAAAAATTATCAAAAAAACATACTTCTTTTTTTACCCTGTTTATTGGAATAAAAATAATAAAAAGCTAAAAATTAATAACAACAATTTTGCCAACAAATGGTTGTATCCAACAGTTAAAACCTCAACACCATGCTACAAACCGTTTAAAAGATATTTCGCCTCAAAGTAGAAGTAAATTTTCAGTTCGTCACTTTTTTTGTGGGTGAGTGTATTTAAGTTTAAATTATAAATATTTTTAAATATATTAAAGATCATTCTTACTGCACATAAGACTTTAGACTGCTACTTATACTAAAGATCAAGTATTTGATCAAGTGTTTATTTATACCTAGGTGTACACAGTGATTTTCATTTAACTAATCTTATTTAAACTGTAGGTACATTTTTTCTACTACCATTAGAGACATAAAAATGATATTTGAAGGTTCTAAACAATATAAATAGACGTCACAACTTCATTTATCTCAAAAAATTAAATGAAAAAAATACGACGACTCAGGTCTTCAATTGATATTATAGTGTGATAATAAAATATGGTTTCTTGAAAATATTACCTAAACAATTTTCAACAAACATCATTTATAAAATATACAATTACAAATTAAAATAATTATAAAGTCTTTTAAAGTTAATAATTTTGCCAAATCAACTATAAAATCTATGAATTACCTGGATCAATATGTAGTGAAACGACATTATTTTATATATTATGAACGCACAAATGGTTTATGGCTTAGGAAATGAGTTTGCTCATGAGTTTGTTGTGAAATGTTATGTGTGAAATGTTAGGTAGTGCTTTTAGTGAGTCGAAAACTTCTAAAGAAAGTGTACTCATCTAACCCGTCGAAATTATTATTTCTTTCATAAGTTTTGCGTGGAAATCTAAAATCAACAATGTCTATTATATCCAAATAAAATAAAAATTTCTTCTTTTAAATCATCAAAATCCATTGTGATTTACAACAATATATCCAAATCATACAAAACGAAAAAGAAAAACATCTGCCACTTTGATGGTAATCATTGACATTACAACTAATCGATATTTTAAACAACCAAAAATGACTGTTTAATTTAACTAATTACTGATATACAGGTGGTGCAACAGATTTTTGGATCTAATTTCTGATTAAGTGCTTAAATAGTGTTTAGGTAAATGGCACAGATGGCCCAACTGGCCATTAATGTCTACTTAAACATTGTTTAGTTTATAACGACAGATTGTAATATAAAAAGGATGATAATAATAATAAAAAAGTGTCATGTAATGATTGCCGATTTCATACAGATGCAATAATAGGAATTTCGTTTTTTCTTGACTAACTTTATAAAAATTAAAATAATTTTTAGATAACTGGTACAGGACATGGGATGGGCAAATTACTAGCCAAGAAATACGCGACAGAAGGAGCTACAGTAGTAGCTTGGGATATCAATGAAGAACTTAACAATAAAACCGTCCAAGAAATTAAGGATATGGGTTTTTCTAATGTATATGGCTACACGTAAGTTGATGTTTGTTTTACTAACTTCCTAAAGTGTTTTCTTGTGCTGCAGTGTTTTGGTGACTTAAAGCATGATCCGCTGTTTGGCTGCAAGTCTATAAATAATTTCAGTGGCAGGATGTATCAGCTGCAACATTGTGGTTTGAGGTTAAGGACAAAACAGTTTCTTTTCGTTTTATTCTTATAAACGTTGAAAACAGGAGGGGGTAAGGTGGAAATGTCAATCGTCATAACAAATAGCTTTCCTTGCTCGCATGCCATCAAAATCAATCATATGTTTATCGCCTCACAATAAACATCCTGTAATGACAAGTGATGTTTCGAAAGTTTTAAAATGCACTAGAGACTAATAATAGCAGCACTAGTTTTTGACAGTAACAGCCACGTAATATTTTAAAACTCTTTTAAAGCACTGGGGCGGTGATAGAATTATTATTTACACAACTGACTACTGACTATGGTTATACCACAGCTCTATAAAAAGAAATATATTTTATAATTCCCATATGACCAATTATTACTAAATTGAACACGTATGCCAAGGACGATTGTGTGAAGGATTTACGTTCATATGTTGGCACTTTGGCAGCATTACTATTTTTTCAAATACGTCCCGGATGGACTCACGATCTAAATCGATTTCTTGGAAAGATCGATTTTTTCCAAATGAAAATCGATTTTTAAAAATCGGTCGTTTTCCCTTGGATCCTGCAAGGAGATCGGCGCTTTTACACAGAATCGATTCTTCTGGTATTTTCATGTCTGTGAACTTTAAGACTTAATTAATAATTGGAAATTAATATTAATATGTAATTCTTTACAAACGATAGGGTCGTTGCGCCACGATCAAAACGATCCCTGTAGGAATTAGGAAAGGAATAAGGAAATAGTTAAACTGCGCCATCTAATATTTACTAGAAAAAAACTCAAATCTGAAATCGTACAAAACAGCGATGTCGGTCATGTCGATCGGTATCTATGGACAGTTTGTTATTTTACGGTTGTCATTTTTTCGTTTAATTGTAATTTTTTCGTTTTCTATTCTATTAGTTTTCAATAAATTAGTATGTTTTTCATTATAGCCTTTTAAATCAAACATTTCCCCTTCTATACCCTTCTATTATCCTTTTATTTCCAAAATTACCACCCATCAACTTTCACGAAATTAGCGGGTTCTGCCAATACATTTTTAGTATGCAAATCTAAAAACTAAATGTCCGTCCATGCATGGCATGTGGGCTATTTTTAAAAGCTAGTCGGTATTCTTGGAGAGGTGTGTGGGTTATAAGTATGTGAATTTCTAGGGCAGACGTTTCAAACAGGGAAAATGTCATGGCAGTAGCAGACCAAGTACGAAGAGATGTGGGAGACGTCACAATTTTGATAAACAATGCCGGTATAATGCCTCACCATTCATTTCTAGAACACACTGAACAGGAAATCCGAAGAATTATGGATATTAATGTCATGGGAAATTTATGGGTAAGATATACACCCTAGAAATGTGGTAAAATAACCATAGCGAATAAAAATATTATTCGTAAAAGAAAAAGTGGTCATTTTTTTGGCCCACCCAGTGTATTACATACGGAAGCAATAATTATAATCAAAGGACTACTTATAAACCCAGGCCTTTTTAGAAGTAAAATTTAGTTTTACTACAATATTTTAAGCAAGAAGTTTTAAATTCTGGTAATGTTGGAGTGATGTATGTATAGTTGATGTTACTGCAATTTATATTAACATTCCTAAAAAAAAGTAACACTCTACCAGACTCTCACGGTCTTCTAGGTTAGTTTTCAGAATAGACCTAATAGCTTTTTTTGCAGACTTTGCAAGCTTTCTTACCAACTATGAGGAAAAATAACCACGGACACGTAGTATCTCTTTCTTCGATGGCTGGACTGTTAGGTTTGGTCAACCTGGTACCATATAACTGTTCTAAATTTGCTGTAAGGGGTCTAATGCAAGGCTTACATGAAGAATTCAGGTAAAAAATGCCAAATCGTTAAAAACGAGTTTGTTTTGTTGCCTTACAATATCGCTCTATCCTTTTTTATTTATATTTCGATTAACACGGTTGTCATATACCTATACCTATGTAGAAAAAGAAGACAAAAAACAAAAAGGGAGACATGTGATAGAGTTTCCAGAACGTTTCCGGAAATATTGTAAGATAAACAAAAGCAACTGCAGCACCTTAAAAATCTAGTTTTTGAGAAACAATTTTTTAGAATTTGACTTGGCTTTTTGTCCAATATAAATTTTAAAAAATGATTTTTGGAAAATTCGATTTTTTGAAAACACATTATATAGGTAGTCATGATTCATCGCCCAAATTTAATGTGTTCAGAATATGCAGGTTGTTTTTAACAAAGGAAAAACTTTTTTTATTAATTTTACGAAAAAAAATACGCATTACAAAAGAAAATATGTAAATGAAAACTACTTATATAAGTTCCATTTAGGACGGATGTACATTCTACATATCACAAACAAAAATATTTTATAGGAGGTATCCAAATAACAAAGTGCAATTCACAACAATATATCCGTACATGGTTGATACAGGTCTGTGTTCACGGTACGAAATAACATATCCAACCATCTCTCCAATGCTCAAAGCTGAATATGTCGTTGGAAAAATCTTCGAAGCTCAGACAAATAACATTAGGGATCTTGCAGTACCAGCCGATATTGCTGTCTTAATAAAACTTAAAATGTAAGTATGCTGGAATGGTTGTTATCTATTTATATTTTAAACGCTCCAGACTAGTTTTCTTTCATTAAGAAACTGGGTTTTCTATAGTCAAGTCAAAAACTAGGTGGGGAAATGTGTCTAAAATGGGATACCCATTAAGCAGAACATTTAATTATTAAGATATACATATATCCATCAAAATCTAGCTAAATTACAAGAATGGGCTGACAAGAACGTGGAATCACGGACAGATGGCGCTGTTAAATTTCAGATCGCTGGATGTATGAGTACTATCCGGATAGAAAATGTTTTAGTATTGCATGCATACGTATACATGATCTGTCGCGCGGGTCAAGAAATGGATTCGTATTCGGATAATGGATACGGATATTAGCTGATTCCGATTCCGTATTATCCGGATATCTAAAGAATACGGATATTTACAACACTAGCATGAGTTGCGTTTCGAGATTCGCGTCTACAGGGACCCCGGAATTTCGGCTGCTTGGCTTCTTGACGTTTGAGGCTTTCAGTTTGCGTTGTTAACAAGGGGCATATTTTTGCGTTTACCAGGTTATGCATTGCGGTTACGGCCTTGGTAACGAGGTGGTAACGATTTTAAGTGTTATCATAACCATTTCGTAACCAAACGCCAAAACGCAATTTCAAATTCTTTGGTAACCTAACTTCTAACCTCCAATATTTGATGACAAAATAAAAGAGAAAAAACGAAACCTGAATTGATTTAAATCTACAAGCAATAGTTCTGGATAAGAGAACTGAAAAGAATCATTCACTAAAATAAGAGCAGGTAACGTGGCCTACAATTAAATTTGGGTAATTATGTGCATCGTGTTTTGATTTAAAAAAAATGATCTGCTCCAAGAATTATTTTCATACACAACCTCAACATTTTCGAGGTCTTCAAGAGATACAATTATGACTTGTAAACATTCCAAATTACAAGTCATTTATACAACAACAAAATTTCTAGGTTAAGATTTCTTTACCAACAATCGTTACCCAACTTTGGACATGGGTAACGAAAACAGTAACCTGGTAAACACGTGCGCTGTTGTCACATTGTGTTACCGGAACACAAAATTTGCGCAAAAACGCGGTTGGTTACGAATTTCGTAACCACCTCGTTACCTGGTAAACGCAAAAATACGCCTAAGTTTACCGATTTTGTAGCATCAGCCGCATCGTCCAGTGGTTAAAGGATTCGCTTATTGACCCGCAGGCGTTGGTTCGATTCCGTGCCCGGACGGAACTTTTTTTAAAATTTTTGTCATTTAAAATATACAAAATTAGGAAATCGCCTCTAAAAAGTGTATTGGAAATACTCCTTCCTCCATAAAAATTTTGTTTTGTCTTTTTTTAAAGGTTCCGAGCAAAAAATTAATCGGGTCAAACGTCAAGAAGCCAAGCAGCCGAAATTCCGGGGTCCCTGTAGACGCGATCTTTGAGAGCTGTGCGATTAAGTGTCAGAATTCTTAACGCGATGGATAGTGATGAAATTCGTGCTGTCATTAAGTACTATATTTTTTAATATTTTGGGTTATTTTTGTTAACTTGTTAATAATTTTAATGAGTGACGTACCACATCTACGGTTGGGTTGGGTTGGTGTCTTTAGTGATTTTTTTTTCGGTAGCTAAGTTGGTTAAAACAATAGTATATTTCATTACCAGTCCGGAAAAAAGGATTTTTCTGTGCGCGCTTGACAAATTCTCGTGTGAGGCGCAGCCGAACACGGGAAGTCAAGCAAGCACGGAAAATCCATTTCTGGACGTGTAATGAACGATATTTTTTATTATACTTCTTTGAAAACGATAACATAAAACAAAATATAACATAAAAAAATACATACATACAAAATAAACTTGGAATATTTTTATTTTCACAACTGTTATCGGAATTTAAAAAAAAAACTACTAGAGTAATTAAAAATTAACTATTAATAATGGAAGATGCCACTTTTTCAGGTTGAGAGAACATTTTATTAGAATGAATTTAATTGACAGAAAATTAACAACGCTGACAATATGGTCTTTGGCAGGTATGATGCGTTTTCATGGTAACTTTCAAATCATTTAAAAGGTGATTTAAATTTGTCTATGTCAGATAAGATTGACAAAACGTCAAAAAATATTTCAGAAATTCATCTAAATATTCAAATATTTACGAAATAAAATACAAAATAGGTACATATTAAATATCAGATAGCATATAGACTTTCTTGAGTTTAGTTTATTTTCCTATACCTATATTTCTATTTTAAAGCCAAAAAATAGTCGGTATCTTCATTCAGCACACTGAAAGAACTGGAGACCAGGAAAATTTTTTCCGTGCGCTCTTTCCGTGCGCTAGCCCGAAAAAGCCCATCTTACATTATTACTAAAACAGATGAAAATAAGGTGTTTTCAAAGAAGTATAATAAAAATATATTTCCTATATAATACCTGTTATAACACTTTGCTATTCTATTTTTAGGTTTTGGCCACAAAATGCTACGGATTATGTAACGGATAACTTTAAAGCTGATCTTTTGTCAGATTTGGAAGGAAAGACCGCTGGATGTAGCAGTACAAATAAATGCTCTTGATTTTCTATTCATACAATAATATATTATTTTTGCATTACTCCTAGTTTAAAATTCCAGATAGACATAACAAAACCATGGGGCTCTTTTAAGATCTAGCCTTCCTTGCAGGATATTATTCTACACTCCTCGACAAAAAAAACATTAAAATCAAGTCGCACGAAAACTATATACAGTGTGTAACAAAAATATGGAATCCTCGAAATATCTTGCAAACCGTTCATCAGATTTTTATGAAATTTTGAACACTTAGGTACGAAATTATGCCCGATCCAATGGCGAGTTCCACATTGTTGTTAAATTTACGGTTTTCCTGAAATCAACAGGAACTTTTTTTTAATAGAACGCTCTAGATTTTATTCGATTTTCGAAATCAGATTGAAATTCTGAATACTTCATTGGGGACATTTTTTCCTAAAGTTGTCAGTTTTTGAAAAAATGGTGGTCAAAAATTGTTATTTTATTTTATTTTACCTCAAAATACCTGTACACGAAAGTTTACTTGAAATGTCTGAGATTGTGAGCTTCGTTTATTTACAAAAAATGGATCATTTAACGGAAACCCAAAGATTTGAAATTTTAATAATACTGAGTTATGAGGACAGAATGCGAATGCGAATAAGAAGTTCGTAATATTTTTAATCACAATTGAAGACACCGGTGCAAAAAGGAGGTAGCTCCATTTTTATAAAATTTTCAGGAGACAGAAAAAACTTATTTTCTTAAAAAGACAAATTCTAACGTACTTTTTATAAACGCTATGTTACAGTTTGATGGAAGATGCGTAATGTCTTAAAGTTGTACGTTTTCTAAATATTGTAGTTTAAGCATAATTTAAAAAAATATATCAAGGAGCTGCCTCCTTTTTGCACCGGACAGCGATATAAAATCTGTCAGCCCCTAAAACTAACTACATACAACCAGCGGATACGTATTTAGTGCCCGTTTACATGAAGATATGTATTTGTGGCGCTTTAGTGCTAAAGGACCGGGAGTAAAAATGTAAATCAGGATTCGGTAAAGTCAGATTCATTCTAGGTTGTTGAATAATAAATTCATCTTTACAAATGGCACTGGAGCTACTGTATGCAACTTTTTTTATGTGTATTCCATTAGACGGTGAGAAGAGACAGCAAACTTTCGTTTGTTTTTGGCTGAAAACAGTTTTCTTAAAAAGTCCACTAAAATGGTCACTTAAAAGTTTATCTTGAATAACCGGAACACCTTCAAAGTTGCGACACGTATTTTTTTCCAGGGGTACCCATTCTTCTGGTAACACTGTTCTTTCTCGCTTTTTTTCTTTTTTCTTTCCAGTTTTTCTGTCTTCTTTCACGCAGTTATTCTCGATTTTAATCACAACATAAGAATTTCCTTCAGCTTCCGTTTTTTTCGCCACATTTTTTTTCCACGACCTCTAACCTCTAACTCATTTTTTGCTAACTTTTTTACTTTTATTCTTTCATCACTGTCAGTCATTCTCGGTTAGGGTAGAAATCTCAGCAAATTTGTCTTCTGACAGCCCACGAAGACCGAAGCCTAAGTACCATGTACCGGGGTGTACTGGGGAAGCCCGACTCACGAATTAAACAGAGAAAATCGCCCACCACTAGGTCGGGACAAAAATCAGGATCGTTGTCCGAATCATCACACTGTTCACATGACCTACTGCATTTTACTGATTTATAAAAAGAAAGAGGAAAATTATTGGAATTTACTTTTGCTCAACTGATAGTAAAAAACGGTCCACAACTGTTAGTTATGAATGCTCAAAATATGCCAACAGCCTAACACAATATTGACGGCACTACTTCTTTATTGTTTGCAAATCCAACAATGTGTTAATACTACAAGTGCCGCATCGAAGCGGCAGAAATATGATCTAACTCGGTGCAAAAATGAGGTAGCTCCGGAGCTGCCTCCTTTTTGCACCGAATGAAAGTAGGAGGTATAGGAATATTCCATATAACCCTGGTACAAATGAAAGAATCTACCTCGTTGTTGCACCAAACGATGGAGCATCCCTTTGTTACTGTGTTACGCTGTAAAACTAAAAATCATAAAAAAATGGAGCTACCTCGTTTTTGCACCGGTGTCTTCAATTATCCTAACAGAAATCCGTTAACTAAATCTACTATAAGTCAAGTTTTAAAAAAATTACATACTTAGGTGTACAAAAGTTCATAAAAATCGTATGAACGGTTTGCAAAATATTTCGAAGTTTCCATATTTTTGATACACACTGTATATTATAATTCCAGAAAAAGTCTCTGCAGGAATTTATTCTACTTATTAATTTATTAACTTATTAGGTATATTAACGTGTTTTGCTTTTATATACATAGTCGTTCTTTTCAGCACCTACCAAAAGAAAAAATTTCTGGTGTTGAGACCTAAGCAACTGAGGGCGCTTTGTTTTCCTGCAAAATCGCAACCCTTAACATATTTCTTTTATTATATGATAAACTCAGAAATCTAAATACGTGTAAGAGGATAAACGGATCCAAAGTCGTATTTCTAAAAATAAACATATATGACAAAAATAAAATCAATCAGAAAAGACTTTCTAAAAATATTAGGTGTTCCTTCTTCGACGAGCCATCTTTCAAAATGCCAAGAAACTGTATTATTTTTAAAAAAGCTCGCTATAGCGCGTTTGAAAAGCCAACGATCAGCTCAGCAGGAATATCTTCCTGCGACGCCTGGCCATATTCCACATTGGTTACACTACGCTGTACTAGATGGCAGCACAAGTATCACTGTAAATAAAAATATATAAGCGATAAATTTAAAATATTACGCACAATAATTGCTAGAGTTACAACGCTGCATATGTATGTACATGTACTTTAAAGAATGATGTTTGAATCTTTTCTAAATAACATTCTATGTATGTATAGTTGAGGCCAAAATGGAACTTTATTTATATACGACTATATATCAAAATGTCGTTAGGTTCTTTTACGAAATTTTTAATTATAAAGGGTGTCCGAAAAGTCTTGGATAAAAGCATGAGCAAATATCTTTGCTATTAGTAAAGATAGAGACACCAAATTTTGGGTGTATCATCCTGGTTAATAAATCTACTTTTTTGTCTAATTTAACTTTTTCAATCCACTTGAGGGGTGACGCTAGGGAGTTGAGGTCAAAAATTTTAAATGCAATCCTATGACGTGTGATACCTCATTTTAAGGTTTTCAAAAAAGAAATATTTTACCCAGGTCATTATCTTAATTCGTTTTTAAATGGCAAGCCTTTAAAAATTAAAAATCTTGAAATAAATTAAAAATTTAAATACCTTTATTTCTCTTATTACTTTAAAAGCTGTGGCCACAATGAAACAATAAAGTCGATTTTAGAATTCACTTCTTACATTTTCGAGAATGGCAGCTGTTACTTCTTGGCAGAGTTCCAAAATCGATTTTATTTCTGTCAAGAAGTTCATGGTGGCCATTTTGAACAACTTCTAAAGTAATAAGAGAAATAAAGACACCGAAATAATTTTTTTACGATTTTTAAGTTTTAGGCTTGCCATTTAAAAACGAATTAAGATACGGACCTCAGGTTTGCGGGAAAATGTTTCTCTTTGAAGAACTTTAAAATGAGATACCACACGGTATAGGGTTGCAAATTTTTGACCTTAACTTTCTAGCGTCCCCCCTCAAGGGGGTTGAAAAATTTAAATTACATAAAAAAGTAGATTTATATTTACTAATAGCCATACATATGCCATACTATGATTTTTCGGACTAAAATAGGAAAAATCGACGTACTCGCCCTTTTGGAGTCTCTAATAAAGATTCTTCTATAAATACAGAAGGGATGAGACAGGATTTAAGTTTTCTCCAGAAAAAGGACTTTTCTCTCAACCCAGTCGATCAAAAGTGTCATCGAAAAAATGACAGTTCAAGAATCACAAACGTCAACCTAAACGATGTGACTAACACTTTTTGGACCAAGTTCAATACACGCGTTTCATTCGCCCATGCATCCTCGAAAATAATCAAAATTTAATCTGCAATTGAATTACTTGAAACTATATAGTTACAACGTTACAAGAATAAAAATATATAAAAAAATGAGAATCAGATCTCTAACCACCTGACGATACCTTATACTATATGGATATGAAACAAATCATGTTAAAACAGCTATTCTCCGGGCTATATGCCCCTCCGAGCGCTGGATTACATACCCAAATTTGCCGTATTTTGACTAAGACTGTTAGACAACAAAATACTTGGTTTGACTGCAAGGAAACTACCTGGAAGAAGGAAGCTTTTTCTTTAGTTAGGATGTCGTTACCTGCATACCGGTTTCGAACTCCTTAGTTCTCGTCAGTACAGGATAAACGAACATACCTATCCTTTCTTCCGAAACAGCAATCCTTAAAGCTAACTCATGTCGAACTGCATAAGCAGTATGGCACAGGCAGCGCCATCCATTAGCAGTTTCAAGCAGTCAGAGTAGAGTAGTAGAATTTAACGTGAGGTAAAATATTACAACAATGAATGCGGTCTACTTACTTGATCAGGGGTAAATATATATAAAAAAAAAATTATTCTGTTTATCCTGTACTGGCGAGAACTAAAGAGTTCGAAACCGGTAGCGACTAACTAAAGAAAAAGCTTCCTTCTTCCAGGTAGTTTCTTGCAGTCAAACCAAGTATTTTGTTGTCTAACAGTGTTAGTCAAAATACGGTAAATTTTGGTATGTAATCCAGCGCCATGGAGGGGCATATAGCCCGGAGAATAGCTGTTTTAACATTATTTGTTTCATATCCTTATAGTATAAGGTATCGTCAGGTGGTTAGAGATCTGATTCTCATTTTTTATACATTTTTATATATTTACCCCTGATCAAGTAAGTAGACCGCATTCATTGTTGTTACAAGAATACCCGAAAATTCCGATTGTTTTAAAATGTTAACAATGGTATTTTCTCCTTTTTCCTCAATTTGTGGAGAAAGCTTAGGGTGCCTGTTTGGCTTCGTACTCCACTGGGGCACTATATTTAATTATAGCTTGCAATTATCTCTGACCTGTGCTCTGATAATTATATGTATGTATATACATTTTGTCTCCATTCGCTTTTATACGAGTCAATTAGTGTATATTGTGATACGTACGTGTATACGTTCTGTTGACTATTAATTAGGACTTTTATTAGCCTATTAGTTTGTTAGTTGTTGTTTGTTAACTATTAAGTAATTAAAATGATTAATAAATGTGTACAGAGACAATAAAAATAATGTATTATACTGTATGCTCGGGTGGTGATTATAATTATTATACGGGATGTCCTAGGGAAGAGGATTCCTTGTTGGGCCCCTCACAGGGCGCCAAAAAAATAATTTGACTTATTTTTGGTACTCAACGTGTGAAAGCAAGCTGTAATTAACATTATTGTTACTACAAACGATGTTAGAATTAGATGTAAAGGGTCTATTATTGAGCTTATTTCTATTGTTAATTTTGATTTGCTCTCAAGAGAGTTAGATGCTGTATTTATAAGTAGAATCCTGTGCAACATCAATCGGCTTATTAGCAGATACTGACGTAGACATGGGGAAGCATCTTAATATTCCATTCGAATAATAATATGAAGGATACAAATCAAAATATAGGATGTTTGATAACGAATGGGCCATACCTTACCAGTTTCTTCCCTGGCTCAATTTAGATCTATTTAACCTAATGTGTCTTAGTACAAAAGTTGAGAATAAGAGAGATTCAGGGTGTTAAAGTTGAAATTTTATTTTACATTTTCGTTGACATGCTTAGAAACATAATAAATAAATTCGCAAAATTTAGTAGGCGGGGATTTTTGTGATGGGAAAAGCAAGTCCGTTCTCAAATTTACTGTATTTTGTGTCACATACGGCATTAAATGTTATTGTAAATTGTAAGACGTCCTAACGTTTTGTGCTTTAGTGTACAATTTATGAATAGAAACTCTTCTTCCCCTACCCGTTCTACTTAAAAAGGTAGGTATACTTTATTAATGTTGCTAGAATCAACTGTTTTTGAGACAAATGCATTTGAATTCGGTGTTGCACAAAATAAATAAAAAATAAAAATAATAATAAATAATAAGTCAATTAGCAAGTCTTCAAAATGGCATTAGTTCATTTTTAAACGGTCAAGAATTCTAAAAACTAAAAGTGAGAGTTAGTAGCGAATATTCTTCTGCCCGTATAACAGCTTGACACCGACGCCGACGCACCCCTCATCTTATTTCATTTTGATCTAGTCCATTCCGGATTTCAACAAGTCCTACCTATACAAATTTTTTGGTGGAATTTCTGAAGTTCCTAGTCACCTACCAAGGATGTCCCAGAGGTGTTCAATGGGATTAAAGTACGGACTTCTTGCAAGCCACACCATAACATTTACACCCAGGTCGTAAAGGCGATTTCCATTTTTGATATTTTTCCAATTTAATCAAACCCAAGCAAAAACATCACTGTTATAGAAACCCTGTACCTATCTCCTTCAATAACTGAGAAATCAGGGTGGATTAAAAGACAAAATGTTAAGAACCGATGAGGCCATTCCTGAAACTCTTCAGAATTGGAGTGTTTTAAATAACTATTACTATTACAGTACACTAACAACTGTAAGGAAATATTAATTCCTTACAGAAATGAAAATATCCTGAGTTATTTTTTGGTGCCTACCAACGATTATATGTACGTTGTACCTAATATTGTCTTAATCTACAATAAATCTTGTCAGAAATGTTAACATTTTGACACGATCGGCGGAAAATTATATTTTAAATAGGGCTAATGATTAAAAAATATTCAATTATTATTAAATCTTCAACCCTTTCGTTTTTTACTCGGCAAACTCTTTCTAAGTCGCGACTTTGAAAAGTAAAAAGCACAAAAGCCGTTAAAATTTACGTTTTCTCAGAGGTTTTTCTTAAAATTATTAAGAAGCGAGACAACGATAAATTTGAGTTACGATTGTACTACGATAAAATCTTAATTATGACTGGTTCTTTTGTTCGAAAGCGTAGGGAGGCTGGCTAAAAATCATTTTTCAAGTTAATAAAAAAAATGTCATCTCAAGATGTATTTGCAAAAAATAGCGCTAATAAAAGTCATTGGAGCATCAATCGTCAAAAATTGAATATTTTTCTACCGCGGTTTAATCTTTGAGGTACGGATTAAATAGAAAATTAAAAACCTATGCGGTACAGAATTTAAAATTTTTTTTTATTTATATAAACAAAGAACATTAATTATGATAAAATGGGTATTTAAAGAATAATAAATAAATAAAAACTGTCAAAATTGTCCCTGGCGGGACAATTTTTAACCCACAATCCCATCAAACCCAAGCAACCAGATATTCGACAATAGTTAATCGAAATTATTTCATGATCATTTTGTCTCTGTTAAGTACTTGGTATATATAGCCCAAGCGCAACAGCTGCATCAAGAAAATTGAAAAAAATTCTGTGCCACCATTTTTTTCTTTTTCTATCAATTGCATAAAGTGCTTTAAGTTGATCAAATTTGTCCACCGAATTCATGTGTTTATTGTAATCAAGAAGAGCCGATAGGCAAGGTACATTTTCTACTAATCCTCCTCTAGATTTCCTTTGCACTTCACTAATTTTTTCTGGGACATGAAAATTCGATAGTATGTGTACAGCCGTTTTGTCATACCATTTAAGAGCACATACACGAGTGCTACTGGTAAACTTTTCATAGTCTTCCCTTTTCATAGAATTATCTGAGCAAAACTTTGGAAAATTTGTCCTATTTAACCTAACAGTCCCACAAGCATATGTATTTTTCCACTCCTTGCTTTATAAGTCATTACTAAGTCATTATTATGAATTTAATTTGACAGACGTAAGTACAACTTACTTCCCTAGGGATGTAAGTATTGTACTTACCACCCTAGGAAAGTAAGTAAATAAGCCTGGGACAGAATATACATATATTCATTTATTTACTTCCATATTATAAAGTACAATTTTCAGATTTACAACTAACAAAACTTGGTGACTGTTCTTGAAGCTTGTCACTGTCTTCGGCGTTATGGTCATTCCCATTAAATTCTGCAATTGTGATTTTTGTTGATATAGAGGAGGTACTTATATGCGATATTTTTATTCACGTACTGGGTATTTCTGATATGATGATGTTATATGTGGAACTGGCTTTATTGTAAAAAATTTTGTTGCTGCATCATTTTTGTTGGAGATGCTATCTGCAACATAGACCTCAGCAATAGTGTTCGATTTTCAACCTCCGTGTCTTTTAAGGGCTAGTACGTCGACTCCAATATTGCCTTGTAGTGCAGTGGATTTTCTTCGAAAGGCATGCCCAGTACAAGTTTCTGCGTTTTGAAAATTGAGGTAGGTATTTAGCTATTTTGATTGGGATTGATGAAATAGTGTTTTTACCTACAGGAAAGGAAACGTTGATGAACACTTTTAACCATATACCTTACTTTAAGATATTTTTTTTTAAATTTTCAAATGAAAAATACTTCTTTGTTTTTGGGTAACCGTAAACCCCCGTGACATACCATTTTTTGAGTCGGGTATGTTGATAACGACTATATTCTCCATCTCTTGGACATTTTCTATTATTGTATTACACAGGTCTTGCGAACGTCCTGCCCCCGCAATTTCCATAATTGCAGCAACTTTCATCAAAAGGAAATCAATGTCGTCGGCCTTCGGGAAAAGTTCGTTTATTTCTTCAGACACTTGCTTTTTTAGGCTTATATCCATCGCTTTTTCTCTTTAAAAAAGCTTTAGGTTTTGGAAATTTGGAAATATCCATATTTTCTTTAACAAATACAACGGACTTCAACATGGAGTACTCGCATAAGTCTTAACCAGTCTCAGACTATTTTGCCAGCACAAAATTGGTTCTCGCCTGGTAAATCCTACTTACATCCCTTATAAAATAAATAACTATTTATTAAGCAAAACGAAGCTCTGCCTGTCTTAGAATTTTGCTCACATACAGGTCATGTAGCATAGGAGTGGTGCTCCAATAATTCCAATAAAAAGGTAGTTGTTTTACGCCCATTAGTAAGTTCATGCATATTAATGCCTTTATTTCTGCGATGCTGACATCGCGATGTCAGTTTGACGTATATTTTCCCAGTTATGTTAAAATTTTGTTTGGAATTTGTTTTCTTTATTCCATTAAATTGTGATGGCAGATTTATCGCTAGCTCTGCTAAAGAAATCAGATCTTCTGCGTCCCATGCATCGGGTTCCTCCTCAAATTCTAAAACTTCATTGATATTCAGTTGTGCAAAACCAAATTCTGTCTTGTCAACATTAGAGTCGTTATCGTTGCTGTCGCTGTCATTCTCTGACTCCATATCTGAGGGAATATCGACATAATCCATTTCCGAAACACGAACGCTATCAATTTCGCGATCAACGAATCTGATCGACAAAAGTTCTCTTAAACCTGAATCAGTCATATCTGAAAATATAGTACTCATTACGTATAGTGCGACTAATTTTGAACGAGAGCAAAAATGTCATTTATTTTGTTAAAAATAGGTTCAAAAGCTCAATAAGTATGACTAGCATATCTTGTAGGTAAATATCCAAATAATTACATAGTTATAACATAACTCAAAAAAAAACTATAAAACATATTAAAAACTTACCTGGAGTTTTAATAACATTAATCTTAATAAATAGAATTGTACTTGTCGCGACGGATTGGTATCTCACCATTAGCTAAACTGATTTACTTACATCTTTTTTGGACAGAGCAGACAGCAATGTGTTGACTTACCTGAAATAAGAAAACAAACATTAATGCATTTATTAACACATTTCCATCGGAATGAATACGAGTGTCTTAAAAGTCATTAAATGTGAATTGCAAACACGCATTTTTTCTACGATCAGTAACAACAATGAAAAATGAAATGAAGTAGGTATTATGAAAACTGTATCACAAACAAAACACGGAAATGGCAAAAAATCTAGGTCTAATTTTTTTGATAACATATCAAAATAAACAATGAAGACGTTTTCTGAAAAGCTGTTAACCATATTTTTATCCCTCCAATCCATAAACTGAGAATCTATTGGTTATCAACTTGTATCTTAATAAAAAAAATCTGTATCTTAATGAATCTCATTAAGGTACCGGTAGTAAATGTCTAATAAATCAGTTAAAGATATTAAACAATGCAGTAAGTATATGCCTGAAATTTTACAAACATAGAACGAGTTTTCTAAAATCTGGTGCGTAAAATAGTTAAAATAGAAAGTTCTGCTTGTCGAATTATTTAAGATTTTTTTATTTAGATTTATTTGAAACAGATTATTACAGAACTGCAGTTGTCCGACTGTTGTTATCCACTACCCAGATAAAATAAAGTGCATGAAAAGAAATTAGATGTTACAGGACTGAAGATGTTAAGACAGATGTGTGGAAAAACAAGAAGAAACAATGTTAGGAAGGAAAGAATAAGGAAAACAACTAAGGATGGGAAAATATCTAAAATACACGAAAAAGACTACAATGGGACGAAAATGTAATGGGAGAAGATAATTTTTATACCATTGGCGACAGAAGGGTAGTGGCAAGTGGAGGAGAAGGAGACGAAAATCAAAGCAAGGCTTAGTGGATGGAATAAAGAACATTTCAAAGGAGAAAGGTATGTCATGTGGGGATGATTAACTAGGTACTTCGACTCCATATAAAATTGGACGTAAGTAAAAAAAACAGGTTATAAAGAAATTTACAACAATATTTGGGTTACTATGCAGAACGACAAAAACCACATTCACTACCTTTATATCGACGACGCGCGACGCCGCCGCGACGCCGACGGCTTGAAAGTACAGTAAAAGTTAAAAGATTAAAAATAGTCTCAGGCTTGGCTGATGTTAGTTCGGTTTTGGGTTGTAACCTGCGTTTAAGCCCATTTTAGGCCGGTACAGTGCGAATGGGCGTTGCGTGATTCGTAACCAACTTCACAAACTTAATCTCAGGTTTTAGATCTTTAGGGCAAGGTTGAGTTTGGGTTGGGTTGATTCTCTTAATACCGTTTTTTTTATAAGTATTATTTTAAACCTTTATAATGTTGCGCGTGTTTTAATGCGGCTCCCACAAAGTCAATCTAGTTTTTTTTCAAGGTTGACTTGAATACAAGCCGGATTTAACCTCGTTTATTTTACTTGTTCTCAGCGGCTTTTAAAAGCCGCTTGAACTCGAGCCGGGTTCAAACCATCGATATATCTAAACGTAGTGACTGTTCAATCTTGTGACGTATTACCTATGAATGGCTTAGAGAATTTATGATTTTGAGCGGGAATATTTGAAACGTGCAGTATTTTTAATATATTGCGAAATAAATAATAGCAATACAAATAATATTCGGGAACCAAACAAATTTTTTCAGCATTTCAGAAACGAAACTAGCAATAAATAAAATTAGCAGTATTTCTTGTGTTTTTACAATAGTTAGTGTAAACTTTAATTAAGTAAACAAATTTAGTTTACTTTTAAAAATCATTGTTTGGTCAATCTCAAAAAGTGACCAAGTGGCAACGCTTGCTTTGATTTCGCATTATTTAAAATTATTATTTCAATAAACTATGATCCTAAAAGGTGAATGAACGCTGGTTAGCGCCTTTCGGTTCAGGGGGATTTTATGTATATTTGTATCAATCTCGTATTGTGTACTTTTATAGTGGTACAGACAAATAAAAAAGCCACAAATACTAATAGTATTTATTACTAGTACCTACATAAAATAAAAATTCAAATGTTTCTAATTTACAATTATTTGCATAATGCACAAACTTGCAACAATATTATTACAAAAATTAATACATTTATTGCTCACAATGTTAAACGTTATGCACGCTTAAATATTATTAGTTTCTAGCTAACATATCCTTAAAAGCAAGTGAAAAAAAAGTTGAATTTCAACCCCTTTTTCGATATTCTTTCTTTTAAGGTTTTTCGGTATCTTAAAGTTTCGGATTAGGCAAATAACCCTTTTTAAAGTGGAATCCAGCAGCTTTGGATTTTGCGTCGGGAAGATCCCGATAAGAGAGCAGGACGATCGTCAAATCTTGACTTTATAAAGCTTCAAAAGCTGTTAAGGATAATGTATGTATCTTTTTAGAAGAAAATATCTGGGTCACGATAAACAAGACCTATATAATATTTGAAAATTATTAAAAGACGAATTCATTTAATCTTACTGAAATTGAATAGAATTGAATACATGTGTACTGTAAACAAAGATATGCATGTGTACATAAAATGTACAGGGATATCCAAAAAAAAGTGAACAGGTCTTATAACTTTTGTATTCTTAAAGATGGGAAAAAATGTTAAATATGAAAGTTTTGGGAATTTTTATGGACCATTCATATATCTTATCAGCAAAACAATGGAGAATCGAATAAAAAAAATATAGTATAAAATATCGATTTTATCGCTTATTTGAGATTGGATGGTATGATTGTTATCATATTTTTGGATTCTACGAGAAGTTCTAGACAGATTTTGTATAACATACCCTATACGGTTTTTCAATCGTTTTTGAAATATTTCAAATTAAAAACTATTTCGCATAAATATAGTTTAAACGTAACTATCCAGGTTGCAAACGAAATACCTGTTACCTTTTTAAATTTTCGTCGTAGGTAAGTCAATGTTAAACCGCCCTATATTTATCAGTTAAGGTTTGTTATTTTGTGTTACACAAAACTGCACTGACCTTCACTTTTTTTATATGTAGGAGGCACCCATTAGGAAAAAATTCAGTGTAGGTTAGTTCAGTTTCGTGCAACACAAATGAACAAACCTTTGGTTTCTTTCTGTTATCTTACAAATAATACACTTTTTAGTTTATTGCTTTTAGAATATACAATGTTGGATTTGTTATATCTTTGCTATTTTTGGTACGTTGTGTTGGCAGTGTTCGTCTAGGTATTATTTAGTCTATGAGATTACCAGATACTATAAAGAATATAGACAGACAATCGAATACATCGAAAAGCCGATCTACCTTGAGACATTTGGTGGGTTTACTGGTTTATGGTTTAAAAGTTTGTTTGTCCACCATCATATATACATGTAGATGCATAGTATACATATTTATATAATGATATATAAACAAACTTTTAAACCATAAACCAGTAAACCCACCAAATGTCTCAAGGGAGATCCGCTTTTCGTTGCACGGCAGTGTTCGTCTAGGTATTATTTAGTCTATGGCAGTGGTTCCCAAATGTCTCGAAATTCTGGACCCCCAAAATTAGAAATTAGTAACATGCGGACCCCCATGAACAGTTTAGCTTCAAAAATAATAAAAGAAACAACCTTTGTTAAAAAAATATTTATTTCAAAAGTGCCGATTTATTCAATGCCTTTAATATGGCTTGGCAATTTGCACCAAAAGGCAGGCATGCTATTTATAAATAAAAACGGCATCCTATAAAAGTAACTGAAAAACTGAACTAAACTGAACAAAATATATTCTCTTTTCTAGCAGAAAAAATATAATATAGCAATCATCAGTTTTGGATTTTAATGAGAAGAATGAAATACTGTTTTTCCTGTCATAGTTCTTTCTAAATCTGGTCTAAGATTTAAACAGCCAGATTCTCCAACGTAGTGCGGTCTAAGTTGACAACCAAAAGTTTTAAACTGACAAGTGTAAGACAATTAAGTTCTATGCTATGAACTTATTTTTGAGCTTTCTCACAAATTTGTAAAGAAAAGGGCAATTTTAGTAAGTACTTTTGACAAAAATAGAACTAACTTCATTACAGCAACTCGTTCCAAGATGAAAATGATTTGGAAATCAAGCAAATCGGTGAAATATCAGAATAATTCAGGTTTTTAATAACGACTTACTAATGACAGGACAAAAACCTGTCAAAACATAACTGACCAACTAGAAGATTTCAATTTAAATCAGTACTAAATCTTAAACCTTCTTAGTAAATCTGAACGGAAATTTTTAATCTTAGATCTGAAGCAACATCCAGCCGATTTCTTTGTTTGGATTTTAGCAGAATGTATCCAGAGAAAGTTTGTTCACACATACGTCGTGCAAAAGGGCATCAAGTGTTTCAAATCGAAGGTTGTCGGACCCCCGCAAAATAACCTGCGGACCCCTATGGGTCCGCGGACCACCATTTGGGAACCACTGGTCTATGGTATTACTTATAAATCAAATATATTTGGATAGTTAATAAATTTTGTTTTAATCAATAGTATGTTTAATGTAAATCAACGTTGATTGTGCCATATTTAAATAAGCCATGGACTAATAATATAATTTATGCTTTTACAATATGTATTAATCAACTGTTCTATAAGTGAATTCATCGATTTCGATGATTTTTATATTGTGTAGATGAGTTCTCCCGGGTAGTTCTATTGTAAGGGTTTTTATCCAAATAGGGGAAACCTTAAAAAATATTAAAAACTAAAAAAAAACTCATGAATGGCGGTACCGATTTCAACCATTTCCTCTATGTTGTGTTTAAGATGACGCTTTGGTGGTTCTGTTGGTATTTGACTTTAAAAAATAACAAAGGGGAGGGGTGAGACGGGCTACAACCGGAGCAACTAAGGATGTTAAAAAATGTTGAAGAAGTGGGGGTGACAGGGGATTAAATATATTTTTTTTTAAAATTCTGTATAGAATATTGTTTTAGGTGTAATTCGGATCGAGGAATTAGATTTTACGCAACAGACGCTAAAAAATTTAAAAAAAAGATAAGAGAGAGAGAGACTTTTTAAATAATTTTCTGTTTACTTTTGGTCACTGATTCACTGGCCTACAGCCAAAATGTATCCGAGGTCCAAATAGCCGAATCTTGTGCACTTTGCGATTCAAATTCATAATATGCCCAACTAAAGTCCAAGTTGGCTCCGGTTTCTTGATACCTGTTACTTATAAAAGTTACTTATTTGCTTTATACCTGTAGCTAATTACGGGTGATACTATTATAAATTCATTTAGTCTTGTATATAGCAGGCGCGGCCCGTCCATAAGGTCATTTGGTCAATGACCCACCTAAAATTTTTAATGATCTACCTAATAATTTATTTTTTAACTTTTTAAAACCAAAAAAGAATCGTTTGTTTCAAAAAAGTACAAGTTCCAATCGAAAACTCCTCAAGAACGAATCAAGCCAAGCCATCGTCGAAAGCTTATCCAAGCTTGCTCCAGGCTGGGTCGTATTTTAAATTGACCTGATATGTTTATATGAACGATATAAATTCATTAAAACTAAGAGAGAAACAGACATACGCGTTTTAGGAAGTTAAAAAGAGCACAATTGGTCGACGTCCCACCAATAATATCGGGCAGGTGGAACAAGAGCAATGAAATACATCGGGAAACGATTTCTTTTGTGTTCTAATGTATTTGTAGCTATATCATTAAGGATTAGGTACTATTATACTTTAACATTGCGCCGACTTCAAAGTTTACGACTTTGGTGTACAAGTTACCTAAATTTGAACAAAGTGAAGCTCACCATTAACTTCAGTAATAAATATGAAAAAATATGTTTTTAAACTTTTCAATCCTTTTTTTTTGTACAGTTGGTTCATCTTTTTAAGAAATAATGTAAACCTTTACTTACTGGACTAATAGGTTTAAGTGGGAATAAAGTTTAGTTCAGTTTACACGCTTATATCATAATTAATTTTTGCATATGTTTATTTTTATTTTAAAATATTGGCTTTTATTGTTCACCCCTGACCCCAGATAACTCCTTCCAAAATGCTATTATAGTTTTAATTTATAAATGTTTAAAATCGAATTCGAATATAACTTGCACATTCATGTGCATCATTTAGTGGGAAAACGAGCCAAAGCACAACAAATGTAAACAAGTTTCAAATAGCAGTTTCGAATTCTTTGCTGATATTAAACGCTGAAATAAACATATGTACTTGGATTTGTTACAAGTACAAACAAAAATATGCTGCACTCACAATAATTCTACTGCTGACTATTCAATCGAAAATACGTCGTGTGCAGTTGATTTAAAGGAGATTATGTTTCACGATAGAAATATTTTATTAAGGGTATAGTATGCTACTGAATGCTCTAAGAAATACATAGTTTTAACAGTTGCTGGATTTTTTTTTAACAAAGAAGAATGCTGCATCAAAAGGACTGATTTTATGAATGCCTAAACTAGACAATAGGTCAAATCAAATCAAATCAAATACAGCTTTATTATCACAAGAAAATATCTCATTGACAAAGCAGACTTAAAATAAAACAAGAAGAATCAAAGTTACTTGCTATTTTTCAATTAGTCTAGTTTGGTTTAGAGGAACCGTTGTCGGGAAATAGGTAAGGTAAGGTAAGTTAGGTGATGACTAAACTTGCCGAAAAGGAATAGGATGAAGATGGGATAGAAGGTGAAGAGGATAGACAGGGTCAATTCAAATATTTTAGTTCCTGGATATTATAAAATGGCTTAAACTAATTTCATTAAATTTTGGTAAGTTAATAGAGAGATAGAGGACATATTTAAATATACTTTTGATATTTACACCCCCACCCCTCTCTATTTTGATGGGGGGGGGGGGGTAACTTTGGAATTTTAAATGGGATGATGTACTTTTGTTTATAAAATTCGAATCTACGAAAAAAACTACCTCTGTGTACAAAATATTTTTCGATTTGCTTTTTCCGTTACGGAATTATGGATCAACTAAATTTTGATTGAATTTAAAAATAAATACATTTTACCAATAAACCTAGTTCACTGTTTTCAGAATTATTATTCGTTTCCATTAAAATGCGTTATTTTTGTTATGTCAGTGGACAATTGAACGATTATTTCTCAGTTTACTGCTTAATTAAACATGGAAGCGAATTTTAATGTGCAAGGTGACAATATGTTGTTAATTTTGGGTGAGTGCAGAAAAACTACAGAGAAAGGATACTAATGTGGGCGGAGAGGTTTCCTAATAACCGAAAATCTCACATGGCATTTAAAAGGCAGGAAACTAGAAGTCGTACTATTGGCAGCCTAAAAGCGAAACTACGAGTTCGGAAACTAAAATGGACTAAAATAGGAGCGGCAGCTATTGACCCGTATGTAGGTACCTGCAGACGGCTTGCTGGATATGCTGGAATGAGTCAAAATCAGTGGTGCATATTGTACTTGTACAATTTTCATCGATATCAAGACTTTGAAAATCGGGTTACATTTTACACTTCGTCGCTGAAAAGACAAAGGGGCGTAACTCCATTTAACATATTTTTCAGGAGAAGCGATTGAAAATTAAGCCAGTATTGCATTGATTACTGAACCTTCTTCTTCTGTTATCATTTACAGTCATGGATTTATTAAGAATGAACCATTCTGCACGACACTATAAACACAATTTGTAAACATTGGCCACATCTTATTTTACCTTGCATTTTTGTACAAAAATACGTTAGAAGCATAACAAGATTTACTAAAAGTAATAAAAGTCCTAAAATATTTTATTTTTCAGCTAAATAATAATAAATTTAAGTTAAAAAGGTTTTATTATTTATACGTTATATTATTTCTAAAGGTTTATTTAAAGTCGCTCCGAGTCATTTATAAATCTATAAGTCGCACTTTTTCTTTTGTAGTTCATTAGACAAAGACGTACGTGTAACCGAGTGTTCAGACAGTTTTCCTAAGCAACCAGCAGAGACAGGAACACTTCTGAGCTCCAACACTCCAATGCTATTTTATCTCTTTCTACTACCATTCTTGATTCAATTACATATTTCCTGAAAGTTCGTAAACTCTACCTCTAGGGGAAATGTTTTCATAACAATCAACAAATATAAGGCTTCACGTTCGATACGCTCACAGTATACGGACATCGAATCCTTTCTTAATAAATCCATGTTTACAGTACATTTATGTTAGATATTTAGTAGACTAAGTAGATTATGCTAAACGTTATATTCTTGCAAAGAAACATATATTTACGGAGTTATCGAGTTTTAAAAGAGAGCCGCCTTTTTGTCAATTAACTTTTTTGAAAATTTTCATACTTGGCTGACGTACGGCTATATAATTTATAATATCACGACAACCATAAGAGAGAGATATATTTTTATAAATATGACCTTGGGGGTAGGTAAGGCGGCCATAACTCGAAATTCGGGATTTCGGAGTTACGCCCCTTTGTCTTTCCAGCGACGAATTGGGTCACAAGACAAATGCAAGGAAATCACAGGTTCCTAATGAATGTGATGGCGACTGCACCTACAACTTCAGATGATAGGAAAGACCGAATCCGCCTTGCCTGCTTATTAGTGACACCTGAAATGTTACAGCGGGTACGAAATTCATTTGGAAAAAGAGTGAAAAAGTATTTGGAAGTTGAAGGGGGGCGTTTCGAATAACTTCTTAAGCATACCAGACCATGAATAAGTTAAAATTAAATGGTAATTTTTTAAATTTTATAACCTAATAAATCATAATTTTATAACCAAAAGAGCAAATAAAAAATTGTACACGTAGGTACTCCCCACCCCTGAAAATAGAAAGATGTGATAAATGTCAAAAATATGTTTAAATATGTCCCCCATCTCCCCAGTAAAAATTTCATTAAAATATTTTGAATCATTCTCGAGATATCGCCTTGTAACACTTTAAAAAACTCACCCTGTATATTAGATGTCAGCCTCGGTTAAGCGTAATGCGTTGCTTGGCGTTTGTTTGTCGTTTGCATTCACAAACTGCGTAGTTTGGAAGCCAAAGAGGCATGTAACTTAAAATTATTTGTTTACAATTTATAAGTTTTAATGGGTACATCAAATTTTTATTGGGAATTTCAAGGCGTCTGGGCACAAAACTGGTCTTGCTTTTTCGAAATTAAACAAAGCTTTAATATTTTCTAAAATAAACAAACCTGAGCAATCTTCACAGTCATCCGAGAATATTAGGCTTTTCCTACTACTTGTAGATAGTTACATACATATTATGTAATAATATTTCTGTATATTTTTCCTTAATATTTTTATCAAGTCAATAAAGAAATAATTTTGTTAAGCACTTATTTAAGATTTGAACCACAACTGTTGGTATGTTTTGCGTATGATTCGAATAACAAGTCAAAACTCATAATAAATCAAGTAATTTAATCGTGACTTTAAATCTCAATTTCATTTTTTAATAGTGAAGTGTTGAAATGGCAAAAATAAGCGATATTAGCTTTATTAGCTAATTTTTTTTTTAATCGTGGGTTACAATGTATGAGACTGAATGGCTTGTATAGTAATATAAGCTTAAATAATAAAATGCCGAAAGGTCAATTAAACAATATATTTGAATTAATTAAAATAAATGTCAGCAGTTTTAAATAAAAGAGGTTTTGTAGGCCGTAAAACTCTATTTTACACCGGTACAGTAAGTACAAGTAACAACTTCTTAAGAAAGTCTCAAGAACACCGAACTCTTAACCATCTACTTTGTTCCTTCTCATCAATATCGATATCCATATAAACATACAGTCACGTATGTTTATATAAACAATCTTAAAGGCGACGATTCAGCAGGCAGATCAGCTTCAGCTTGTCCCTGTCCCCTTTCCTGACAATAAAGTACATAAAATCGGGAACAAAACGAAAGGGCTTAATATCAATGCGTCGTCAAAACTGGACTATTCTCCGTGTCCCCATCCTATTTTCTTAACGGGTTATATTTTGGTTACACAACCCATAAAGTTATTATTTATGGTTTCCTAAGAATGCATTGCGTATACTCACAGGAACCAATAAGTTTGGGTCAGGTATAAAGAGGCCTATTATATTACAATAGGCTTTTGAGTTTCGATTTTATTCATGTATTTTTGCTTTGGCCGTAATTTAATCCCTATAATTCTTTTTTTTTTGCGAAGTCTCTTTAAATGGGACGTTTTTGAGCTTTTTCGCGTTGGAACGTTTTTGTGAGCTTTTTCCCGTCAAAACAAAAAGTCGCACGGTTTTGTCTTTACTGTGTGCTTATCTTAGTTTGAATGATCTTAGCATAACTATTACAGCGTTGCTACATTCAAACTATAATTATAATACCTAAGGTACTATCGAGAAAAAATGCAAATCTGCTACTGCAATATAAGACCTTCAAAAAACTTGAGAAAAAGTACTATTTTTAATTCTGGTCCAGGAGCCATTCTCCTTAAGCGATTTCTGAGCCCTTAGTGTACATCCACACCGACACATTGCACAACAATCCACAACGCACAGCCATACGTCAGCTTCGGCTTCGTACAGATAATGGCACACGAGTGTCAACATTAAGGGACAGCATATTATCATTGTTTTCGCCAGTTGTACCTGGGTCATGGGAAAAGCAACCCCATACTTGAACGTTTCCAACTCCATGCTTGATTGTGCCTACAGTGTACTTGGGGTCGAAGCGTTTGTTCTGGGGACGTCTAACCCATACAATGCCATCCGATGAAAACAAATTAATCTTACTTTCATCGGAAAATAGCACGGTATTCCTAGTATTCCACGTTGATTCAGACCAGGTCATAGGCAAACTGAAGATGGGCGGTCCGATTTTTCTTCGAGATAAACAGTTTCCTTGATGGTTTTCTTGCTGGTGAGCCACCCTCCCTTAGACACCTTTGAACAGTATGAACACTGACATTTACATTTGTCAGTTCAGTTTTTATACCAACAGTAGTAATAGATTTTGAAGTGAGAGGTTTCTAAGCTTCCTATCAACTTTTGCTGTTGTTTTTCTGGGTCTTCCAGTTCTTGGTGGACTTACTAGTGATTGTCAAAGACTAAACAATTTGATAGTTTTGGAAACAACTGATCAGTTTGAACTTAACTGTTTGGCTATTGTTGCTTGTTTCATACCTGATTGGTATTTTGAGATTACCAATTGCTTTATATGTAAAGGTAAGATAATACCTCTGGGCATGATTACAAATTTGCGCTTTATAACAACACACAAAAATATCGTCTATTTAGTTGAACAACTAACAAACAAGTGCAAACCTAAAAACTGTTTCTCTACTTTTGCTCGCCACAAAATCAAAACAATATCTTTTACAACTTCCAAGGAACAAGTAAATCCAGCAAAGCATTGCTTTGTCACAGCACATAAAATAACCAGCAGTATTACTCCCTCATTATTTACCAACTGCGCATATTTTCGCGCAAGACAGTGTTTGGTGTAGAAGCCTTCAAATGCCGCCAATAAGTAACAGGGTCGGTTTAGATTTTAGTTGGTGTTGCGTCTTTGTCTGTATACGGTGGTGTTGCTTGAGTTTTAAGTCACAGACACTCGTACCCAATTTATTTGAGAAGTAAACGTGTTTTTTTTCTTTTATCTATTGTTTAGACCGTTTTATATTTATTTTTATTCATAATGGATAAACCAAAACAGGGTTGTGTATGTGCTGTGACAAATTGTTCAAATAAGAGCTACTCTTCTTGCAACGTAATTATTCGGATTACCGGAAACAGCGAATTTTTTCATGAAATTTTGCACAGACCCTAATTTTGGGTCGTAGAACACGAATCCGAAGTCAGCATTTGGCGGTCTCGAATGGATTTTCCAAAAATTTTTTTTAACTTTTAGGTTAGCTTTTTCAATGAATTTCTTTAAATTTCGGCACTTTTACTTAAATACATCTATACAAGTCATTACACACTATTTTTCTGAACCATATTTAGGCAGATTTATGTAAAAACACATTAAAAGGCAGAGACAATATCAAGAAACTGAAAGAAAATAAACACGCAAATCGTGGTATACATTCTCGAAATTTCTGATTGAAAGACGCGATGTTGCCAAATTTACAAATCGCTTTTCCCACAAATTTTAACAGTTGGACAAAATCTGTGCAAAAAGTTGTATACACCCAAGCAAACCTGAGCAAAAAGGTGGTCAGGTTTGCTCAGTTTTGATTGATATAGATACATATATATCTATATCAATGAAAACTGAGCAAACCTGACCACCTTTTTGCTCACCCAACCTGAGCAAAAAGGTGGTCAGGTTTGATCAGTTTTCATTGATATAGATATATATGTATCGATATCAATCAAAACTGAGCAAACCTGACCACCTTTTTGCTCAGGTTTGCTTGGGTAGGGTATACACCTTTTTGTTAGCTTTTTTATTATTCCTAATTTACAACTTTTTCATGAAAAAAATAAGTAAACCTGGCAACGCCGGACACTTGACAGCTGGGAAAATAGTGGCGGCTGGTAGCGCGTAAAATGGAATTTTCTATAGGAAAAAGCAATTTTCTTAGCTATTTTTGCCTAAATGTGGTGTTTTGTGTGACGAAATAAAATAAAACTTATAAGTTTACAGATATGTTTAAGTGAAAGTGTCGAAACTTAAAGGAATCTATAAAAAAAGGTAACCTAAAAGTTTTCCAAAAATTTTTTTTTTGGAAAAACCATACGAGACCGCCAAAATCTGACTTCGGATTCGTGTTCTACGACCCAAAATTAGGGTCTGGGCAAAATTTCATGAAAAAATTCGCTGTTTCCGGTAATCCGAATAATTACCAGAGTTTCTTTAGATTTCCTGCTGATTCAAGAAGGTAAGTACGGTATATTACAAATGTTTTTAAAAAATGTGCTTTATTTTTTGCTATATTTTTAAATAATTCCAAATCCGGCTCTGACTTCTACACCGAACTGACGTTAGCGAGGTCAAATTATTATTTTCAAGGTCACCGTCGAGTAATACTGCAGGTTATTTTATGTGCTGTGGCTTTGTATTGGGCCGGCTACGTGTCGCTGGCCGGCTATCAGTAAACACCACTTGTGCTTATTATTGGGCAAGAGCTGATATGTCTATACTACTTTTATTAAAACATAGTTTGATTCTATACTTTTGCTCGGTACTGTAGGTATATGATGTATTTTTTTTATTCGTTTTTTTAGGGAAACGCTTAAAAATTGTTGCCCCCCACCGTAATCACCATAAGGATCGCTAAGAAAAATATGAAAAAAGCATGAACTTTGAGAGTTAGGTGCAGATTGCGAGAAAATTATCAAAAAGTTGAATTTTGATTCTAGGGGTTAATTTCGGGGGGGGGGGGGGGGGGGGGGAGTGTCAATTGAGCAACGAAATTTTTTTTCAAGGTCATCGTGTATGGTGTCAAATGAAGGCTTATTGAAACACAAATTCAACGATATGTACATATACAGTGACCGGCAAAAAGTTCGCAACATATGGGAAAAATTTTTATTAGGTGAGTATTGGAAAAACTTTTCCGGGGGATCGGTTCTGCATGTCCGATAACCTAAAAATCGATTTTGACATACGTCACGTGACCACTGGTATAGCGTCAAATTAAAAAAAAAATTGTTAATTTACAAAAAGTGAGGTTAGTTGACGAGATATCAAAAAAAGTTATTTGAAAAAATTGCTTAGAATTAAATTCTAGGTCCTTGTGCAAAATTTTAAGATTTTATTTAAAAAAATTGGAAAACTCAATTTTTTTTAAATATTTTTTTATCGATTTACAAATTCCCGGTTTTTTTCGTTTAGATAGCTTGGCTAATGTAAAGCCCATGTATCTGGATGAAAATAAACGAATGTAGTAGTTTTTTCTACAATTGACAGGACAAAATTAAAAAAAACAGGGTTTCGCCGGACGCTAGCTGTTGCAATGATTTGTATCTAGCAGCAGTGTCAAAATTTTAGAGACATTTCAATGAGATTACATTGAAAAAACCTTGATCGTCTTAAATATATCCGAAGCTCGACTTTTTGTAAAGTTAAGGGGAGTAAAATAGATAATAAACAAAAAATTACCTGTTTATTTAATCGAAATTTCATAAACGAAAACCAATGTAAGAAAAACTTAAAAGTAGTCAAATTCTGTACTAACAACATAAAAAATCATTGTTTTTCCTTGGGAGCACAAAATTTAAAACTCAGTATGACCACCATTTCTCTCCATACATACTATTGTTCTCGAGCGCAACTCTCGATTAACATTTCGGAGCATTTTACGATTTATTTGCAATACACAATTTCTAATGACATTCCCTAAATTTTGTATATTCCTAAAGGGTCGATGTTTGTACACAGAGTTCTTTAGGTATCCCCACATAAAGAAATCTAACGGAGTCAGATCTGGTGATCTCGCAGGCCACGGATTTTCAGAAAACCGTCCTATCCACTGGTTTCCAAATTCTTGATCCAGCCATCTCTTCACCTCATTTGTGGAATGAATGCTAGCTCCGTCTTGTTGAAAGTATAAATTTCTTCTTTCGGCTAATGACAAATTGTCTAAAAAGTCAGATATCTCAGTTTGTAGAAATTCTAAATATCGTTCTGAATTTAAATTGTCTCTAAAGAAAAAAGGTCCCACTATTCTGAGGTTGAAAATTCCGCACCACACATTAACCTTAAAACTATATTGGTCTTTACTCTGAATTACAAAGTCTGGGTTTTCGGTGGCCCACCATCTACAGTTTTGTGAACTGACGGTTCCGTTAGAGGTAAATGTAGCTTCATCCGAGAAAAGAACGTTCTTTGGGAAATTAAAATCTTCCTCAATCATACCCTGGAACCAGGCACAAAAATCGAAGCGGGCGTCATAATCCCTATCTTTTAATACTTGTACAAATTTAGGTTTGTACGGATGAAATTTGTTTCTTTTTAATATCCTCCGCACAGATCTTTCGTGAATGTTAGTGATCTCCGATATTTGACTAACTGCTAATTGGGGTGTTTCTGTGATCGACAAACACACATCCAGAGAACCTTCGTCACCTGTTACCGGTTTTTCATGGGAAACTTTATACTGATTTTCTACCGATCCCGTTTCTTTAAATTTATTGACTAGACGAGATACTGTGGAATAATGGAGGGATTTATCGGGGTGCCTCTCATTAAAAATTGCTGCTGTTTCTCTATGGCTTTTGTAATTATCTCCAGAAATTAAAATAATTTCTATCTTTTCCTGAAGAAGTAGTGTGGGTGCCATTTTAAGGAATAAAATATTAATAAACTTATGTAAAATATCAAACTTAGTAAGATGCGAGACATAAACCAATGACATAGGTTGAAATCAAACAAATTATAATTTGTTTGACATTTTTCTGTTGTTTTTAACCTACTAGATTATTTGGTTGTTTTAATTTCAGAGCCTGCTTTGGTAGTTTTAAGTACAACTAAATAGACCTGGTTGTTAAATTTATGTGCGAAAAATCTTAATAAAATCTTGATACAGTCATTTCATTAGATTCAAACCATTGCAACAGCGAGCGTCCGGCGAACACCTATTTTTTCGATTTTGTCCTGTCAATTGTAGAATTGTAGATCTGACTCCGTTAGATTTTTTTATGTGGGGATACCTAAAGAACCCTGTGTACAAACATCGACCCTTTAGGAATATACAAAATTTAGAGAATGTCATTAGAAATTGTGTATTGCAAATAAATCGTAAAATGCTCCGAAATGTTAATCGAGAGTTGCGCTCGAGAACAACAGTATGTATGGAGAGAAATGGTGGTCATACTGAGTTTTAAATTTTGTGCACCCAAGGAAAAACAATGATTTTTTGTGTTGTTAGTACAGAATTTGACTACTTTTAAGTTTTTCTTACATTGGTTTTCGTTTATAAAATTTCGATTAAATAAACAGGTAATTTTTTGTTTATTATCTATTTTAATCCCCTTAACTTTACAAAAAGTCGAACTTCAGATATATTTAAGACGATTAAGGTTTTCTCAATGTAATCTCATTGAAATGTCTCTAAAATTTTGACACTGCTGCTAGATACAAATCATTGCAACAGCTAGCGTCCGGCGAAACCCTGTTTTTTTTAATTTTGTCCTGTCAATTGTAGAAAAAACTACTACATTCGTTTATTTTCATCCAGATACATGGGCTTTACATTAGCCAAGCTATCTAAACGAAAAAAACCGGAAATTTGTAAATCGATAAAAAAATATTTAAAAAAAATTGAGTTTTCCAATTTTTTTAAATAAAATCTTAAAATTTTGCACAGGGACCTAGAATTTAATTCTAAGCAATTTTTTCAAATAACTTTTTTTGATATCTCGTCAACTAACCTCACTTTTTGTAAATCAACAATTTTTTTTTAATTTGACGCTATACCAGTGGTCACGTGACGTATGTCAAAATCGATTTTTAGGTTATCGGACATGCAGAACCGATCCCCTGGGAAAGTTTTTCCGATACTCTCCTAATAAAAATTTTTCCCATATGTTGCGAACTTTTTGCCGGTCACTGTATGATGTATTTTTTTATTGCATCTTTTTAGATATTTTTCGGGGAAAACGCTTAAAAATTGCTGTCCCCACCCTTATTAATAGAAGGATCGCTCAGAAAAATCTGAAAAAATTATGAACATCGATAATTAGGTGTAGATTGAGCGAAAATTATTAGGATTGAAAAATTCCAGTGCGGTTAATTGTTATAAACAATTTAATTGTTTATTTCCTTACAAGTGCTGAACCACTGGTTTTAGAGAAAAAGTTTTTCGACAAAAAATATTTCCTTACACGTTTTCCAAAATTTTTAATTTGGTCCACTAAACTCCGCACATACGGGATGTGATACGGCGCGGCAAATTGACGGAGATCTGGCGACCGAGGTTTGCTCAGGTTAAGTGGGAGGTTGATGGCACGGAACACTAATTGTGCAAGTATAGCTCGCACTTGATCGATTTTTCTTATTATTTTATATTTTAAAAGATTTAGTTTTTTCTTCTTATTTTAATAGCTAATATAAAGAAATTTCGTTTAAGCGTTTAGATTTTCTTAGATGTTTATTAAGATTTTTCTCTAAGCATTAAGTATTGTGTCAGAACAGATATATTTCTTCCAATACTAACAACACAGAATTTATCTTTATCTTTTCTAGTATTCATATATTCAATAATTTTTTGGGTAAAAGCCAAACAATATTTCTAGCTAAGACTATACTCAAAAAAAAATTAAACGTAAAAAAACGTGGCCTGTTTTTTAGCCGGCCTGAAAAAGAAAAAGAGCCCAGAAATCGCCATAGTTGGAGGTCACCCAGACCAGAATCAAAAATAATCTTTTTTCTCGAGTTATTTGGCGGTGTTATATTGCACTAGCGAAAATATCATTTCGCATTTTTCTATACAATCATTATACTTTGCTGCAGTGATATCTTTCCACTAAAGCCGGCCACTCACGGTCCAACGCCGCAGTACGGTTTCGTTGGATGCGATTGCAGTACAATTTTTTTTGGAAATCGGATGAGGACACACACCTTGCGATCTTGCAGTACGGGTTTTGCTCTCAAAATCAGAAAAGGTTATAAACAAACATGTCGGACAAAAATACCCTTTTAGCAGCTCTCGTGTTCTCTTCAGACGCCCACGGTACACTAGTACTTAGCCTTGAAGTCTACGCTGTGTCAGATAAAAAAAAATGAGTGACTCAACGTTAATTAAATTTATTACTGTATTAACTGCGTGAGTAGGTGCACTGATATTTGTAAATACTGAAATGTCTATTGTTTAAAATGAGTTATAATATTTACTAAGAATTTTAAATAATTTTAATGCATTACCCTTGAGGAAATTCAGATCCAATCACAACTGTCCATCCCCTTCTTCTCCTCAGCACGCGCTGCTCAAAAGCAGCAAAACCATCATTTTTTCTTCTCAGCATTTTCTCATATGGTATTAAAACTATTTTAGGTTTGATTGGGTTTGATTAACTTTGTCACTTTGTACACGGATTAGGTCACATTCTATAAAATATGCGGTTTGTAAAAAAATTATTTTTTGGTACACCCGATTTAATTTAATGTATATCTAAAATTAGTTTATAAAATTATTTCCAAACCGATTATTATATTTCCTTGGCAACTAAATATTAAACATCGCGAGTTCTCATAAATTATTTTTAGTTTTGTCCAATGAATAGTTTTGTCAACAATTATTAGTATTTAACAAAATATTTAGATTTGGAATAAATCTGCACAAGAAAAAAACAGGAAAACATGATTTGACTTTAGACAAACATTGTTAAATTTTAAAGGAGGCACTCGGATAAATATATTGGTTCTTCTGATCTTAAAAAAAAACAATGAAAAGTAACAAAATTCTCGCTATTTGTCTTATTTATTTGTTTTATTTTTTTGTCTAATCATTAGCTTTACATATAGTGGATATTAAGACCTGGAAAATGTTGTCAAAAGAGAGTTTTGAGACGTAAGAAGTGTCGCATACTGCGTTTTACAAATTACATTAGACAGTTTTCGAGAGCACAATGCATTTGTGCGGATAACATCAACTTATACGTTAACATAGCCGCTATTTGACAGATCAGCAATTTAGTTTTCGAGACGCTTCCACTTGCCGTAACGAAAAGGTTAATACCAAAAAATGACAGCTAATTAATGTGTTTTAAACATTGTGGTTTTTAACCTATAATTTCTTCAGTAAATATGCTTTAGATTATACTAGTATAAAGATATGCTATAATTTGAGTGTTTTGTGTTATTGTTATTAAACAACATTTAATTTATAGCTAGAAAATGATTAATGAAGGTTTAGTTCTCTTAGAATCATCTGATTCTGATAGCGACCTAGAAGATGCGCTTCTATTAGAAGTTTTACATCCCGTTAACGAAAACCGAGTTGAAATATCGGATGCATCGGAAAACAAGTGTAAAACGTATTTTCGTTTTGAGAAAAATAATATTCCTAGATTGGTTCAAGCACTAAGAATTCCTCACGAATTCACAACAGATAGTGGGCATAAAAATTCAGGTGAAGGACTCTGCATTCTGTTAAGGAGGCTAACATACCCTAACGGACTGTTTGATTCGGAGTCTATGTTTGGAAGGTCCAAACATAGACTGTCCAAAATTATTTGTTATATGATCAACCACATATATTATACTAATTTTCTACATCTTTGTTTAATTATTATTTATTGATTAAATATAATAATAATAATTCATTATCTAAATTAACAAGCAAAAATACTTCGAACTACAAGAATCAAAACAAAACACGAGGAATGAGGTTAAATATCCAAGATTCCAAACATCAACTAATACTGATAGGCGCATGCGTATCGTTTTCGTAACTGCTATGTCTATCGTCCGTAAGATACCGGCGGCTCAGGGAAACGGTAAGCAATAAATGACATTTGAAATGTCAAAATTGTCAAATAGTGGTAACCGGAGTTGCTTTTTGTGGGTTTCGAAAACTGTCTATTTTGTAACTAGGCCTAGGTGTTTTAAGTTATTCTTTCTACGGCCGGGTTTATCCAACTTCTTAATTCTTAATTCCTAACTCATAAGCAAGTTCACAATGTACTATTAAGTGACACTGATTACCCAGTTCCTTAATTCTTTATTCTTTATCCTTAATTTTTAAGAACGACCTTGAAAGTTGCCAATTTTTAACTTTTACGAATTACGAATAAAGAATTAAGGAAATATTAAATGCGCATGCGGCTTGTTCAGCTGTTTTAGACAGATCTTGACAAATGACATTGTTATCCGGGTTAATTTGACGTTTGGTGATGGACGACAGTCTTCATGATTTTTGTATTTATAAAAATATTGAATTTAACTATTTATAACACAAATAAACAAGTTGTGTTTATATTTCCTATGTCAATTTTGACATGTATTGTCCAACTGTCAAGAGCTGAAAAAAGAAGAATTGGAAAAAGAAGAGATAAAAATTAAGAATAAAGAAACTGGATAAACCTGATCTAATAACTCACTCAAATTTTACGAAATGCTTAAGAATTAAGAATTAAGGACTAAAAATTACGAAGTTGGGTAACCCAGGCCTACGACTATAACTAAAAAGTCTTAAAAACGCATAGTCAATTATGTTTGAAATATGTATAGTGCAGCCTTTTTCCAGTCCTTGTCAAATAGATAACTTTTAGATATTTAAACATCAGTCTACTGCTTTTTGATAGTCACGTGACAAACCACGAAACTATCTAAAAATTGTTATTGAACGAAATTTCGGCACGGCTTACACTTGCAATCCGGTTTTAAATTGTTATAGAACTTTCTATGAAATTCTTCGAACATTTTGAAATCTGATCTCGAAATGCGACTGAAAAATCGGTGTTGAAACAGCTAAATTTCAAAATTTAATGATAAATATACATTTGTTTATTTTACAAACGCATATTTTAAACACTGAAAGCAGACCTTTTTAAATCACTACACACACACTTGATATTTCCATAAACACTATTTTAATTTTTAATTTCAGCACTTCAGGTTTAAATTTGCACTAAAATTGCTTATGTTAGAACTAAAGTCACCGCTATCAAACTCTTAGCTTAAATTCTTTGGCACGAAGTGTTGTTTACGCTTAATTTTAGGACTACGTAAAATTCCGTTATCCCCAAATACACGTAAGTGACGTCCACACTACTTTTTCAACTGTCAATAATAACGAGAAACATGAGAAAATCAACAGTCTATCAGCACTTATGATTAAATGAATCAACAGCTTGTATCTAAAATTTTGCCGTTTTGTAACCAATATGGGGTAAGTTCAAAAATAATTTTATTCGGTGACTTTCGTGGATACGAGGGATGATTCGAACATAAGAATGCGACCACTTGCGACTCTCTAAATTATGTTAATTTTTTGCAGAGATGCATCGGTTTAAAAACGAAGACCTTTTTGAACTATGGGCACAAGAAGTAGATAAAGATCAAACATTTTCTACAATTTTAAACCATATAAAAGGCAAGGTTGCAGAAGGCATAAACACATCAAATGAGCATAAAATTAGTGAAAAGGTTGGTCGTCTACAGATGGTATTAAGTACAGAGAAATAAAGACCATTTTAAAACAACAAATGCTGCGCGGTTAAACTCACACTTTGTCATGGAGACAAAGGAAGTCATGCCATCATCATCCGGTAGGTCCAGTCTTCCATTTTCTGAAAAATCAATCAGATCTTAAAGAAGAGAAGCCTTGCAATTATCGCATGAAAAACAGCACGAATCAGCTTTAATTGCACAACCTGCGGCTATGACTGCACGTCAGCAAGGACAACATGAGTTGGCAGCCGTTTTAACAGATATTACCGAAAGTCCAACACTACCTGCTAAAGTTAGAAAGATGCTTCTATCTTCCAAGGAACAGCCTTTAAATTACCCAGCCGCAGAAGTCCTTTAAACAATCTTCTAGAACACACGACGAAACACATAGTATAATTACAAGAAGTGATTATTCATCACCTGGACTTGTTGCGACTTAAGGAAATTACTGCCGAACGAACTTGAAGCTATGAGTTTGATGGAAGAGCGGCCATTCTACTTATAAACAAAAATTTGAATCACCTGGTACTCAGTCTGATACGCCTGTATTTGCAACAACCTTTACGTTTGCAAATAAAAAACGGTGTCATATTATGGAACAATAGAACACCCCAGTCTCTTCGATTTTGTAGATCCATAAAACTGGAATATATTAAGGAGTCACATCAGAACATATATTAAAAGAGAATCAAAATATAGACCTTCAAATTGCAAATCTGGAAGAACTAAGAATATCCCTACAAGAAAATGGATCCCTAATTGCAAAGTATCAGCTTCTTATGACCTTAATTGATGGAAAAGTCCTTAACATTTTGACGGGAACAAAATCAAGTGTAGCTTGTCCAGTATGTGGAGCCACACCCCGGACCTTCGTACAAGTGAGCAAAGATTTTACAACAGCAGAACCGTTTCGGCCAAAACCTAATACCTTGCAATATGGAATAAGTCCTTTACATGCTTAGATCCGGTATTTTGAGTGCATCCTATATATATATATATATATATATATATATATATATATATATATATATATATATATATATATATATATATATATATATATATATATATATCCTATAGACACGATTTATCTGAATGGCAAGTTCGTGGCACAGAAAATAAGAAAATCTTAAACAATCGGAAAAAGATGATCCTAGGACGATTTTTGTCAGAGCATTATTTACATGTTGACAAGCCTAAACCCGGGTTTTCTGCAAAATAACAGATGTGGATGAAAGTCTTATAAAAACTTCAAAATAATTTTAATTTGCCTGTCCTGTCAATACCAAGTAAATACCGAATTTGAATTTTTGAAATTTGAAGAATATTGTCTTGCAGGGCTAACCCGTTTCCAATACACCTTTTAGAGCCGATCTAATTTTTTAAATGACAAACATTTTTAAAAACAGTCCACCCGAGCACGGCTTGGAACCCACGACCTCTCGATCCATAAGCGAATACCTCTGGACCACTTTCCTATGCAAGAAAATCCAGGTGTCAGTTGATTTGACATAACGATTTGTTATACTTTCAACGTATCCGCATTTCCAATATTATAGTTTGATAACAAAAACAAGAGCTGGTTTTTGTACATCTTTTTTTTTTCGCAGCATCTCCAATAAATTTAAAAAGAATCCAGTCTTAATCCCAACTAGCACAAACACTTACTGTAAAATACTCATGTAAGCTGCTAAAAAGCTTCGATTCCTTGATGAGTTTGAGTGGCATTTTGGTTTGCCATTAACCCTAGAGGGGTAACTCTGTTTTAACCTATATTAAAGAATAACCATTCGTAAATTTAAGGATTTTAAATGTTTAGATGTATACCGGGGAAAACCCCATAAATAAATACATAATTTTGGAAAGAAGTTACTAGAGCTTTTTTAAAGCAGTTTTGCATAACATAACTTATTTAATTGTTACTACTGCACAACGTACAAATAAGTGCGCAATGCTTCGTATAAAAAGGACATTTGCAAAGATCACATTTCTTGGTGGTTATTCTCCTTTTCCATGCAGGACATATTTGGCCAGTGGTTCTTCACCTTCACTCTCTCCTGCAGTGGTTCAATTTTTAGTAAAATCTCACAAACGGTGATCTAAAGCGATCGCTGTAAACTGATTATTTCTAATTAATATTTCATCCATCATTATTTGTCGGCTTGATTCCACCATGAGATGGTTTCTATTATAATTATCTTTTTGATTAAATTTATATATTTATTTTAAGCATAAATTACATATGAATTAATAGATGCTATATTTAAGACCCCATAAAATCACACATCTAATCAGAGATGTTCATTCCTCCTTTTGTGACATTATAAAACTCAATCGTATCCAGTTTTCCCGTTTTTTTCTGACTTCAAGGGCTTCTTAAATGCATTATTGTAATTAAAGTAGAAGCATTTTTTTAGCACATGTAAGAGCAACGCCTTCTGTTTATTAAAACAGTATCTGCCATCATTGCATCGTGTCCTCTTGTGGAAAGCATGTTTACTATGGTTAACCTATGTGGATCTTCGAAAGGGTCATCAGCAAGTTTAATTGATGGGAATCGGTTGTCCACGGTTATATTGACAATCAGTTGTCCATGGTTATGTTGCGATTTGCGCGTGATATAGAAGAGGTTAACTTTTTGACGTAACAAATCTGCTAGTGGCATATTATTTAGGTATATTGATTTTTTTTTACATATATGTTGACTGTCATACTACATAAATATATGAACTATCATACTTTGTTGCCTCAAGCTCATCTTTTCAGATTTACTGCCTATTTTAGAAAGGCTATGATTATACGAATTACAATCAATTTAGCTGAATTTTGTCTAATACTGAAACAGAAATCGTTTATTGTGAAAAATCCCTACGCGATGAAATTTTTTCTCTCCCTTTACCTTAATTATCATCCAAAAAACTAAAAAATTCACCTATTAGATTTAAGGCAATTTTACCATCGCTGGCCTGTGGCCTGACTTTGTCAACTAAGTCATTTCATACGCAAATAACTGACTTTTTATAAAGACTCCTGTTCTATTGAAAGAGTTTCAAAATAGCAAAAAGCAGGAAAACAACTAATTGTAAGTATAGTAATAATGTACACCGGCAGACAGGCAACTTCTTTTGTAGAGGTTTATCAAAAAAAAATCAGTATCTACGCATCCCTATTAAATTTTTTGTTCATCCTCCAGAACAGTTAAATCTATCCGAAACCAACTTTCCGAAACACCTTGGTATTCATTAATCTATGATTCCGTGTTTTCGAACAACCTCAAAATGTATAAACAGCCACTATGAAAATAGAATTTTCATTTTCAAGATTGTCACCACGACGTATATATAGAAGCCGAAATAGATTGTTGAGTGTGTCCTCAACGTGTCTGATGGAAATCTATTTTAAATAAATCCGGCGTTCCTGTTTCTGATTGCGATACTCGCAAAATTGTTGATATTATGCCATCATTTTTTTGATTAAACTTGTGGGAAATGATAAGTTGCATGCAAATGTATTTATATATTTTTATAGGTATGGATGTGACTAAAAATAGTTCCAAAGAAAGGTTCCAAGTTCCTTCCATCCAATTATAGACCCATGATGACCCATTTCTATTCTCTTTGTTGTCAGCAAAGTTATAGAGAAGGCCATCAACTTGCAAATTATAAAATATATATAAACAAAATCATCCATGACAAACAGTACGGATTTCGCCACAAAACATCCACGGCTAATCTCCTTACCGTTGTCACTCATAACTGGAACAAGTCTCTTGAATTTTATGGTAAATCCCAGATTGTTGCTTTTTATATTTTCAAGGCCTTTGACCAAGTATGGCATGCCGCACTCCTCAACAAACTACCTTCTTACGGTCTTCCTTCCAAACTGTGTACCTGGAGCTTTCTTATAATCGGCGCATAACTGTCGTGGTCGACGGTCAATTATCTAACTTTCATCCTATCAATGCCAAGGTTCGGTCCTGGCACCAAGCCTATTTCTTCTTTACATTAATGACCTGCTATCTTTAACTAGCAATCCCATTCACAGTTATGCTTACGATAGTACTCTTCACATTAACGTTTATTTTTCCAGACAAATCTCGAATCAAGAGCTGGGTAATAGGCAGATCTATGCACCTGGCTCTTTCCCAAGATCTTCAATTGATCTTAGACTAGGGCGCCAAGAACCTTGTTCAGTTCGACGCCTCCAAAACCAAGTCTTGCTCTCTGTCACGCAAAAAATCCTGCAACAATTACTCCAACTACTTGAATGGCCAAGCCCTACAGAATAGTGAAACGTTCGATCTCGTCGGCATCGCTTTCGAATATGATTTCAGCTGGCACAAACACATTACTTCAATAGCCACATCAGCGGCCAAAAAGTCTGGTTTTCTTCCTCGAGCCAAAAAATACTTCTCCCCTTTCAACTTACATACTTTCTGTATTTCCCAAATAAGACCTAACCTGAGTGGGGAACGGCATTACCTTCGACACTTAACATATTTAATTCTATCCAAAAGAGGGCAATTCGACTTATTACCCAGTCCTCATAAGAATACTCCCTTCTCTTGCTCATCACCGCGTTGTTGAGGATTTTCCCCTTTTCTATCGACACTTTCACGGATTTTGATATGAACTTTTTGCCATTGGTTTCTCAAAAATCTCCCTTTAAGCAATGGCACATGTTTTTTCAATCACCCTGCATATTTTACCGAAAATGTATGTCAAGTAGATGGACTGACGCCACTGTTCAATTGCGGAAAAACTATCAAATGGACCGTTCCATCGAGAGGATGCTGGGGATTTTCTGAGGGACATTTCTGTGCGCGAGACTTTTTTCTTTTTGCCAACTGACGTCAATGAGTTGGAACAAACTTTTAAAGCCTTAAAAAACAAAAACGCCAGTGGATGGGATGTCCATAAAGGTTTTCATGAAACTCCGCTATCTTGCCCTCTGTACTTTGGCAGAGGTTATAAATTGGTCCTTTTCAACAGGAATATTTCCACCTTGTTTGAAACAAGCGTTAGTGGTCCCTCTTTTCACGGGAGATGATGCAAAGCTATTTTCAAAGTTCAGGCCGATTTCACTTCTGCCAACTCTTGCAAAGATTATAGAAAGACTTGTGAAGGGGCGAATGTTGAATTTCCTTCATAAACATAGTGTCCTGCATATATCACAATTTGGATTTCGGGATTCTAGAGGTACTAAGGATGCTATTTTCTCATTTCTTCGGACACTGTATTTTAGCCTGAATGAGGGAGAGGTTGCTGCGGCGGTGTTCTGTGACCTCACAAAGGCGTTTGATTGTGTGAATCACGGGGTGCTGCTGAGCAAGCTGGAAGCATATGGGTTCAGAGGGAAATCTTTGGCTTGGTTTACATCGTTTTTGTCCGAAAGATGTCAACGTGTCATTGCCAGCAACAGTAGGTCACGTTCAATGGGAATCTCTGCCGGTGTTCCTCAGGGATCTGTCCTTGGTCCCTTGTTGTTTCTACTTTATGTGAACGACTTACCCCATCTTAAACTAAGTGGGCCCTTTACAATATTTGCGGATGACACAACGATCTTGTGGCGACACAGAGATCCTTTTCAGCTTGAGGTTAATATTAAAAAAGACCTGGCCATCTTGGAAACATGGTGCTCGTCGAATTTCTTAACATTGGACATCGATAAAACCAATATTTTATGTTTTAAATGTAGCACGAATATATCGGTGGGTGAGCGTATTATTAGTAATCATCGCGTCAGCAAATTCCTGGGGTTACAAATCGATGAAAAGCTTAAGTTTGATAAACACATTACTACTCTAAACAAGAAACTATCCCAGGCGTGCTACGCGATCAGGGTTGTCTCTCGTGAACTGGGCAGCGCAACAGCGGTCAGTGTCTATTATGCCCTAATGGAATCACGCTTGCGCTATGGTCTATGTTTTTGGGGATGTTGCCCAGAATACTTACTTAACTCAGTTTTTATGCTACAAAAAAGGGCAATAAGATTTATCTCTAGGGCAAAAGCGCGTGATTCCTGTAGGCCTTTGTTTCGCTCGTTGGGAATACTGACATTGGCTTTTCTTTTCATTCTGGAGACAGTGTGTTTGGTGCGAGAGAAATTTAGATCAGAATTATTTGAACGGACTGGTTATCCGACTAGAAACAGTGACTTTACCCTGAGACTTCCGATCCCTAACTCGAATTTGGTAAAAAGTTCGGTAATCTATAATGGTAAGAAAATCACCTTCCCAGACGCATACGACTGATCGTATGTCAAAAAAAGTTTAAAAAGCTTGTAAAGGAACTTCTGATTGGAAGAGTCTATTATAAGGTGGAGGAATATTATGTAGATTCATTTAATTAATTTTATATACGTGTGTGTTTGGTGCGATTGTATTGTAAATTTTGTGAGACTTTTATTTAGTGTTTAATATAAAAAAAAATAAAAAAAAATAAGTGTAAGATTTTGATTATACTCTTTTAAATTGTATTTTTTAATTCAATTATTTTTATGTTATATGTGATTTAACTATTGACAAAATCTATATCTGGTCATTTAACTGTTGTATGCACTGTCTTTTATTATTATTATTGTCTTTTATTTTATGTGAGGTGAATACATGTGTTTTAAATATTATTTTATCGATTTTATATAAATGTTTTCTTAACTTTTACATTCAAAAACTTTGGCTACTACTTTGACTACTATGGCTTTGTTAACAAGAACATTTCTTTTGACAATAAAGCATATTTTGATTTGATTTGATTTGATTGAATAGAAAACCTATTATTGTAAACAAACATAGAACAACGTGAATATCTGAGCTATCTTTTTAGGACTGCAATTTTCGATATGAAAGAAAAAAAGTAATATTAACATTATCAGATCTTAACTAATTGAAATGATCTTTAGGTCAAGTACTCCACTCTATGCAACCTATCAACCAATTACCATCAATCTCCTAATGCTAAACGCTGAAAATCCTGCTTCGCTGATAACTTATTTTTCTTATTAAATATAAAATATTTATTGAATTCCAATGACAAGCAAAAAATAACGCCTTTTTTCACAAAAGAAGGTGTGAAAAATTGTAATAAAATCTCCTGAAGGATCGAATATAACAATCAAAACGTACAAAAACCCAATATCGTTAGGGCTTAAGAGAGATTGGATGATGGCATCAATTTCAAAAAGGGAAACGGACCAATTTAGGTAAATTGGATTAGGATACAAAAACGGGCAGAAATTCTGCAAAGCTGCTGACATTTGTGCGTGCACCTTTCTGTTTTTGCTTAAAGAGATAAACATGGAGTTGAAGCTTAATTTGAGGTAAAACAACAAATAATAGCTTGTATGCATGTATTTTTTACTGCAATTTGAGGTAAAACAACAAATAATAGCTTGTATGCATGTATTTTTTACTGCACAAAGTGTTCAATCAAACAAGTTATTATTATCTAGGGGGAAGGGGGCGTAACGTAACCCAAGCAAACCCAAGCACAGAGATAGAGTGTTGTAGCCCAATTATCGGCGTAAAGTATAAAAAGTTGAATTTTAATTCTGGGTTTTAATTTCAGGGGGTAAAGTGGGATATGGAAAAAAATTTAAGGGCTTCGTGTAGGGTATCAAATGAAAGCTTATTGAAGCACGAAATCAACAATATACAGCGTCTGCCCAGATTTGGTTACCAAATGGGAAACTTTTCTATTTTTGATTTTATGAGAGAAAGTTATTCTTGATAAAAGTTTTGCTTGTTGTAAAAGTAAGACTCGCATTGAAAAAACAAGATATGTTATACAGGGCGTAATGAAAATGAATAAAAAATATTTAGAAAACTATTTATTTTAAGTAACAGATCCTAAAAACAAATTTTAGGCCACAACGGAACCACCGTTATTTTTAATGCACTTAATAAGATCTTTCTTAAACCGGCAAACAGGATGATCGGCTGGGATTTCTTCACATATTTCTCGTATCCTGTTTTTTAGATGAATAAGATTTTCAGGTCTGTATTTGTAAACAATTTCCTTAAATCGCCCCAAAAGAAGAAATCAAGAGGTGTGAGGTCGGGGGACATAGGCGGCCAATCCGCATAATTATCATCTTGATTCGAAGTTCGCCCAATTTTGAAATTGAAGTTAAGCCAAGCTCTTACTTCTGCTGAGAAATGACAAGGGGCACCACCTAACTAAATATTAAATCTTGCCTTACATGCAGGGGCAACTCATCATTAATATCAAAAATGTCATTTTGCAAAAAAGTTGGAAATATTTGTCCGTTAATAATTGGTCCTAAAATTTTGTTTTTCAAAACACCACACCCAACATTAACTCTCTGAGACACTTGACTCCGACATTCTACTACCCAGTAAGGATTAGTTATACTCCAAAACCCCGAATTTTGTGATGAAAACATTCCGTTGGTGGTAAACGTCGCTTCGACGGAAAACAAAATTTGAAACCCGAAATTTGGATGATCTTCATAATACCCCATTATTCAGTGACAATAATAATCAAATCGTATATCCATGTCTCCAGGCAATGCGTAAATAAATTTTGGTTTAAAATATTTCTATTTGTTTTTCTTCAAAACAGTTTGGATAAATTTAATTAAGTAACCCAATTCACGGGGTCTTTGTTCAAGGCTTTTTTTGGGTTCCTCTGTAATATGAGGCAGTATATCGAGCTCATCATCGTCAATGTCACTCTTACATATTACCTATTATGAAACCAGCACCACATACAGGTATGATAATAAAAATAAGTTATTAGATTAAAAAAAAACGCTTTTAAGTCATAAAAGAAGTATTAAGAAAGAAGTTTAATGAAACGTTTCATTAAAAAAGTATTTATTTGCATTTACAAATGACATTACCAGCGAAAATTCCATGCTATTTACCTTAACTACTCGATTTTCTTTATTTTCTTTACGCCCTGTATAACATATCTTTTTTTTTTTCAATGCCAGTCTTAATTTTACAGCAAGCAAAACTTTTTATCAAGAATAACATTTTCTCGTAAAATCAAAAATAAAAAAGTTTCCCATATGGTAACCAAATCTGGGCAGACGCTGTATATCATGTATTTTTTTAATGCATTTTTTAAAAGCATTTTTCGGAAAAAACGCTTAAAAATTGCTGTCTCCCACCCTTATCACAAGAAGGATCGCTTAGAAAAATCTAAAAAAAAAATCATGAACATTAAGAATTAGGTATAGATTAAGCGAAAATTATCAGAATTGAAAAATTCTAGCGCCATTAATTGTTATAAACATTTTAATTGTTTATTTCCTTATAACTGCTGAACCATTGGATGTAGAAAAAAAGTTTTTTGACAAAAGAAAACATTTCTTATGATGTAAAGAACAACTTTTGTTCTTCCAAGTTTTTCAAAATTTTTAATTTGGCTCTGTCGAAACGCTCCCCACTCAGTTTCGTCCATACGCGATATGATAGGGCGTTGGTGCCGTCGCGTTGGCGACAGGTAGCGCGGCACGTGGGGAGAGATCGGGCGGCCGAGGTTTGCTCAGGTAGGTTAACTGATGAAACGAAACCCTAATTGTGAAAGTATAACTTGCACTTGACCGATTTTTTAACCTTCCACCTTTTATTCTGATGATAAGTATTTCATTAATAATTTTCATAAACAAGGGTTAATTTCAATTGCATGTCCGACATTTAAAACTATACTACTTTACACTACTTATCACTTATAACATTTAAAATTATTATTATCTGCATAGTTTTTCTATAAGTGCCTATAATTAAAAGTATTTTTTACAAGGCGTCTTATAGCTAAATTCTTTATTAAATGGCGTTCCAAACGTACGTCACACGTAATATGTTTCCAATACAAAAGTAAGGGAATTTCTCTGGGGCTCAGGGAATAAAAACATTCTAACATTACCCTATCAGATTGTAAAACATCATTTTTCCGGTATATGTAACACATTTTTATTCGATATTTATTTTATATATCTGGTAGAAATGTTTCTATGTATTTTCCGTAACAAAATATTATCTTGATAGAAATAAAATGAAAGAATCCTTACATTTATCTTAAAATTAAGAACTAATGTTTAACAGATCTAAAAATTTTTACTACTCCTGAGAAAACTTCGCTCGAAACTTGCTGCAGTTTTAAAACATTATTTTTCCTATATTATGTTATTTATATTCGGGACGGTTCTCCTGCAGTATTTTATAAAACGTTCTATTTTCTTTCATTGATTGAAACCGATTTAAAATTATTTACTTTGGTTTGTTACTCGTGAAAAATTGTATTTTCTTGATTTGTATGAACTTTCAATATAGGTACCTATAAGTTTCGTTTTTACGTAACCATATTTGATTTATTTTTCCGCATATTGTTGTCTTACAGGATTTTAATTCTTTTAGACCACTTACCTAATGGGCAGAAATTTAATGCGTATATATAAACACCGAGTACATATGTATATTATAAATTTAGTTTGTTTTGTCTAGTGGATGTAAAGTAAACAGAAACAAACAACTTTTTAGGTTAAAAATTTAAAAAAAAACCTTAAATTGTGTTGTTAATAACTAATATTTTTTTGAAAAGGCTCAAGAAATGTTTTTTCGTAATATATATATATATATATATATATATATATATATATATATATATATATATATATATATATATATATTTCGACCATTTAACACCAGCTCGACACAGAGCAATTTGCCTGTCCCCGGCCTGAATGAGATCTAACAGTATCGAAACCGGTCGTCGGGGTGGCACGGTTCATTTGTACCTGTGATAGCAGGTCATTGAACCACCAAGGATGATATTCCTTGGACAACACGTTGGCGTAGTGTGAGAATAGTATTTTCAATATATATATATATATATATATATATATATATATATATATATATATATATATATATATATTAACAAGTTAGTATCAGTAACTCAGTAAAAACAAATGATATAAACAAAACAATAAGGTTACTTTAGAGAAGGTCAAAAATCGTGTGATTTTTGTAAAAACAACTTTTTTCTAACTATAATAGTTTTCGAGATATTTAAGAATTAATTTTTTGACTATTTTTAAAAAAGCCCCTGTAGATAAGAAACTATAGAGAATTTGGCAACTCCGTAAACGGAATATGAATAGGGACTAGAAATGGCACATTTTCTCTAATTTAACCGACCTCGTATCTTTTACCATTTCGGAGATAGCAATAGTGGTATCACCTATTTTAGACACCCTGTATATATATATATATATATATATATATATATATATATATATATATATATATATATATATATATATATATATATATATATATATATATATATACAGGGTGTCTAAAATAGGTGATACCACTATTGCTATCTCCGAAATGGTAAAAGATACGAGGTCGGTTAAATTAGAGAAAATGTGCCATTTCTAGTCCCTATTCATATTCCGTTTACGGAGTTGCCAAATTCTCTATAGTTTCTTATCTACAGGGGCTTTTTTAAAAATAGTCAAAAAATTAATTCTTAAATATCTCGAAAACTATTATAGTTAGAAAAAAGTTGTTTTTACAAAAATCACACGATTTTTGACCTTCTCTAAAGTAACCTTATTGTTTTGTTTATATCATTTGTTTTTACTGAGTTACTGATACTAACTTGTTTTTTTCAAATACGGACCTGGATTTTTTGCTACATTTTTTGAAAGAATACTTCATACACTTTACAACTATGTGTCACTTGATTATGGTTTTCGACGTTTTGATCAGGAATAACATCATCAGGATTTTCTATCGAGACGGACCTGGGATTTTCCATGTTAAGGCACAATTTCACATCGCTGTGGTTTAAATTATTCAACTGATTAATTTTAAACTATGTTCATGATTACAAACCAGAACCCTTTGGTCATTAAAGTTTGTCAAATTGCACTTAAGCCAATGAGTTATTGAAAGCAAAAGTTTAGCAGACTCAGATCAGATATAATTAGCGGCCTTTATTAACATCACCTAACTAGTGGTTTAGTTTACTACAATTGTAAAAGGCACCCTTGATGATACGTCTTTATTATTTACGTTTCTAATATTTTCGTATCCAAAAATCACCTTTCAGTTCAAAAGATAATAATAAATAATCCTATTTTACCTAATGGTTTCATTTCTGCTTCAACTCATTCTGCTGGTACAGTTGAATTACTATGTACTGGCTTGGAAAACAAACCATATTATCTCCAATTAAAGACCTATATTCTAGCATAAAACCATTGTCATATTTACTGGGTTCGGATTATAAGGAATTCGAATCTAAAATCCGTTTTCTGCTTTATTTTTTGACTTTGCGTTGAATTATACCTAACATATGGACGGGCGGACGAACAGGCCCATGGACGCGATTGGACTGACCACACGAAGCCAATCACGCCTCTAAGAATTAATTATTAGGATTTGTTATAATTAAAACTAAGCTAATGCTTTTTTTCAGGCGTTGGAGCAATTTTACAAACTTGAGGGATGAGGGTCCTGGTTAGTAATCATGATTATAATTCAAATTTACTAGTTAAAACAATTTAATCCGTAGTTACTGATTCTGACCTAATTGTCGCCATCATAGGTCGTGAAATGGCGCATTAAGTTGAAAAATGCCAGGTCCGTACTGATAGAATATCCTGATGATGATACTATTCTTCACTAAAACGTCGAAAAACATCATCAAGTGATACACAGTTATAAAGAGTATGAAGTATTCTTTCAAAAAATTCAGCAAAAAATCCAGGTCCATATTTGAAAAAAACAAGTTATTATCAGTAACTCAGTAAAAACAAATGGTATAAACCAAACAATAACGCTACTTTAGAGAAGGTAAAAAATCCTGTGATTTTTGTAAAAACAACGTTTTTCTAACTATAATAGTTTTCGAGATATTTAAGAATTAAATTTTTGACTATTTTTTAAAAATCCCCTGTAGATAAGAATCTATAGAGAATTTGGCAACTCCGTAAACGGAATATGAATAGGGACTAGAAATGGCACATTTTCTCTAATCTAACCGACCTCGTATCTTTTACCATTTCGGAGATAGCAATAGTGGTATCACCTATTTTAGACACCCTGTATATATATATATATATATATATATATATATATATATATATATATATATATATATATATATATATATATATATATAAATATTATGTCTAATACAGCAAAGAAATTTCGTCAGGATTTAATTTCACGCTTCTGAGCTTCTTTAAAATACGAACGTTCCAAAATTCTAAGAATTTTTGCTAGTACATTAATTTTAAAATACACCGTATCTTTGTTTTTGCAAATTAAGAGGCAGGTTTTATACAGCTTTTTAATGTACTATAAAGTTCGTGAGAATACGGAAGAATTAAAAATTAATCTGAATGGTCATGACCTATTTTGCCAGCCGATCGGAACAGAAACGTGGACAAGTAAATCTTACATTTAATAATTCATAGTCTAAGGCAGAGGTTCCCAGCCTTTTCTGGACCACCACCCCCTTTACAAGAACAAAATTTCCAAAGCTCCCTCTCCTATAATAGGTATACCAAATATTAAAACATTGTTATACATTATTTATATTTTATCTATCTACCTATCTATTAAGAATTGCAAAGTAGAAATTCAAAAGAACATCAAAAGTAGAAAATTGTTTATTAACAATTGGCCCAAGAGTAGTAATAAAAAAATTAATGAGATGGTTGAGGCTGGCGGAGTTAATTTGTTAATGCCTGGTTTCAATTTTGTCAACATCAGTCGCAAACCGCCACGACCGCCACGTTTAGTGATCTGCAGTCTGTTCCTTTTCCTAGAAAGTAAAGATAGTGCACTGAACCCACGCTCAGCCAAATACGATGAAGGAAATGCAATTAAAAATTTCTGTACTATTTCTCACAATCCAGGGTAGAGTGCTGGTATATTGATTTTTGAAGCCAGAACTATTGGTATCCATTCCTGAATTTTACTTTTAGTTCTTCGTTAGTTGTGAGTTCTACGAGTTCTCGTCTATATTTGATGATTCTGCTATATCTACGATTGCGAAGGGATCTAAAACCCAACTCGACATATTCATGTCTAAAATATCCAGGAATCGCTCCTTAAAATCAGCATGAAAAACGTTTAAGTGTTGGCAGTAAGTAAGTAAATCTTCCTGTTTTGCAGAGACTGCTGATAACGTGGGAATGTGGTTGTATTCACCTCTACCTTAATCTCGTTTAAACAAAACAAGTTTCCCCACAAAAGCAGCTGTGAGGGTTTTTGTTTTAACTAAATTCAACTCATCACCTTGCAATTGTAAATTTACTTCGGTAAATAATTTAAACTGGTCTGTCAAATAAGCGATGTCATATTTGGATGTAATCAGGCTTGCGCGCAGCTTTTGGTCTCTGTTTTCAAGGAAATCTAGTACTGAGTCAAATAGACTCTCAAACCATTCAGACAAGTACCTTTTGAGAGCGAAGAAACTCCTGGGTGCAGCAGCAAGCGATAATAATCTTCATTATGTTCACTGCAATGTTGGTCAAATAGTCTGTCACTCAATGAATTGCTTCTAATCTTATTGACTGCTCTAATAAAGTAATCAAGCGACGCGACGTAGGCAGTCGTTCTCTCAGATTTTTTGCAACCAAATGTTGACGACGAATATCACAATGTACAGAGAGTACCTTTGGTACTGCTTATTTAAGATGCGCTATGAAACCCTTATGAGGCTCCGTCATTGATAAAGCACCATCAGGAGCAGCTGACAAAATATTACGAAAAGGAATTTCTTTCTCTTGAAAAATCTTGGTCATGGTATTGAATATCGATTCTTCCTTTGTATCGGTTTTCAATTTTTTTAGCAAATAATAACTATTAACAAATTTTTTCTTCTTTTATAAATCGTAGGTATGATAAGAATAGTGTTTCTTTATCTGGTAGAGTTGATTAATCGAGATGAATGGAAAATTTGCAAGTCTTCAAGTAATCGCATAATTAGCTCTGTTCGTAGAGGAATCACAAACCGATCAGCGCCAATCAAATTTTAGGTATTTGGTAACGTGACAGTTTGCCGACTTGTTTCCAGTAATTTCGTTGGCTCTGACTGGTTTGTGACTCTTGTGCGAACAGGGCTATTATTATTATTCTTCGTTGCACTGAATTATTACTCAGAGGTATTTTGTTTCTGATGGTGTCATATGATGAAGAACAATAATTTGTATTACTTCTTTGACTGCCGGCAAGGTTAATTTCTCGCCAATTGTGTGTGGCTTTCCCACTTTTGCGATTAACAACGAAATATTATATGAAGCTTATCGTCCATCATCATCTTGTTTAGAAGACGACGCAAAAAGGTTTGATATATTTTTTGGTTGTATTAAATATTTATTTTCCAGTCCTTAAAAATAGGATAATTCTCTATCCTTTTTATCAGCATGCATTTTATTCAAATGCTCTTGTAGCCTAGAGGGCTTCATGGTTTCATTTGAAAAAACTTTTTTGCAAAGTAACCACTCATGATTGGTTCGTAGAAGAGCGCGTAAATTCATATTTCAAACAATCAATACTGTACTGCCGGGATTTCTTCTTAGTGGATTCAGACATGTGAAAGACAGAATTTGCAACAGTTTCAATAAATTAACATTTCAACAGGTTTATACGTATAATAGTAATATAATGGCTAATGACTTCTATCTGTCATGCCTAGGATATGCTCGGTAGAAGAATTCGAAACCTACTACTGACCTCCAGAACCTTTGACAAACTGCGTAGAGCACTCTCCGAGCAATCCCCCAGGAAGATTTAATTCGCTTGGTGCAAAGTATGCCGAGAAGAATAAACGCTGTCAGCCAACTCGATATTAGTACTGTTTCCGTGAACATTTTCAATATTATTGTGTTGTGTTATTGTTTAATGATATAAGAAATTTAAGGTAAAATAAAAATTAATTCAAAATTATTAGTGTTTTTTAAACATCATTACCTCTGACAAAAATAAAGCTATCGAGATGAATCAAAAAACAGATTGTTGAAAAAAGTCACACCTTGACAGATAATCACTTTTGAAAATCCCTGGCCTGTCGAATAACTTTAAAGGGTGTTTCAAACTTAAGCTTGAAAAATAACATACTGGTTTCTCTCGTATAATATGACATATATACTACTTTCTGTTTAAATTAACGTAGTGGCTATATGTCCGCCGGCGGTAGGTTACAGTTAGGCTTAGAATTCCGCCGCAAGGCGGACTCGTGCAAATAATAAGAACTTATCCGCCGTAAAAATTATAGTGCGACGGAACGCAATGGTTGATAATTCATTTTCCGCCTTTCGACGGATTTTACGGCATAGTAGCTAAGATCCGCCGCCAAATTTTGGCAAGCTTTATAATTTATATATCTATATAAATAACACTCCAAATTTACAAGTTGTTTTTCCCACAAATTTTTAGATCAGCGTTAAAAGGTGAAGTGAGGTGTGAAATACGTTCTCGGACAGGTTTGCTTAGTTTTAGCTTTCAGCAGTATTTTTTCAAAATTTTTGATCTATCTTTGTTGAGTTTTTTACTGCGACTGCAGGATTCGTGTTGGTATAAAATTTTATCAACACCGCATCCAACTGACATTTTATTAAATAAGATACTGATGAAACCGAAAACTGAGCAAACCTGTCCGAGAACTTTATTACTACCTGACAAGGAAGTAGACCTTCTGTGTTATTACTACCTGACAGTAAAAAACTCAACAAAGATAGATAAAAAATTTTGAAAAAATACGGCTGAAATCTAAAACTGAGCAAACCTGTCCGAGAACGTATTTCACAACTCCTCACCTCACCTTCTAACGCCGATCTAAAAATATGTGGGAAAAACAACTTGTAAATTTGGAGTGTTATTTATATAGATATATAAATTATAAAGCTTGCCAAAATTTTGTCGGCGGATCTTAGCTACTATGCGGTAAAATCCGTCGAAAGGCGGAAAATGAATTATCAACCATTGCGTTCTGCCGCACTATAATTTTTACGGCGGATAAGTTCTCATTATTTGCATGAGTCCGCCTTGCGGCGGAATTCTAAGTCTAACTGTAACCTACCGGCGGACATATAGCCACTACGTTAAATTAAAACGAGTGATTTAAAGTCGATAAAATTCGTTAAAATGGTAAAATGCCCCTTCTTCGTGCCGATCAGTGTAGAAACGTAAAACAATCTGAACTTAACAAATACATCAACAACATCCTCAATAATAGAAGAAATTCAATTGACAATCGGCAAGATGGCAAATAATCTGCAATCAATTTCAACCGAGAAAATAAAATAGAAAACCTTTCAAAACATTCTGCAACGGACTGGTGTTGGATGATTTAAATCCATTCAAACCCAGGCATAGGAATAACTGTATAGAAAATATTGTAGAATACGAGAGAGAATATTTTATTTCCGCTATATTTTTTTGTTGATTTTTTTTTTGTTGTAAATATAATATATGTGAGTAAATCAAACGGAAATGGAATTTTCATAATGGGTAGACAAATTATTACGCCAGTGCACCGTTGATTAAGAGTCTTGGAGGGAAAATGCATCGACTGGATCATCTTTTTAAAATTCCTACAGAGAAGAGCGATCCCTACAGTCGCTGGCACGATGAGTGAGAAAGAGGTATGTGCATCACTCAATCATCATCAAAACTCTTGGCAATGACTACTGACTCAAGAACCGGTTAAACTGTCCGACAGTGGCAAGACAATGCAAAATAGAAGCCTGATACAGTATGTCCTTTTAACCATAAAATATAAAAATATTGAAAAGCTTATCTTGCCTTAAACCTAGCCTTTTATTAAAAAGCAGTAGCAGTGTTTACTGTCTCTTTCTCAAATAACATACATTACTGTTTTTCGTGGGTAGTTTCGTCATTCCACTAACTGCACCCTATTTTGTATTTGTTAATAAAAGAACCTTTGAGGTAGAACCGATGTACATTTAATAAATATAACAAGAGGGCTTTTTTGTGAAAAAATGTATGTCTGCCGATATTATAAAGGATGTCTAAAATAGGTGATACCACTAGTGCTATCTCCGAAATGGTAAAATATATGAGGTCGGTCAAATTAGAGAAAATGTGCCATTTTTAGCCCCTATTCATTTCCGTTTACGGAGTGGCCAAATTCTTTATAGTTTCTTATCAACAGTGGATTTTTTAAAAATAGTCAAAAAGTTCATTCTTAGATATGTCGAAAACTATTATAGTTAGAAATACATTGTTTAAAAAAAACAATCACACGACTTTTTGCCTTCTCTAAATTAGCTTCTTGATTTGTTTATATACCATTGGTTTTTATTGAGTTACTGATACAAACTTTTTTTTAAATACGGACTTGGACTTTTTGCTGCAGCTGCATTTTTTGAAAGAATATTTCATACCCTTCACAACTGACTGTGTATAACTTGAAAATGTTTTGAATATGTTTTCCATGTTGATCAAGAATAGCAACATCATCAGGATGTTCTATCAATACAGACCTGGAATCTTCCATGTTAAGGCACAATTCACAACCTATCGCTATGGTTTGCGGATTTTGTGGTTGCAAAATAAAATGGCCCATTAAATTGACAAATGCCAGGTCCGCACCGGTAGAATATCTTGATGATGATGTTATTCTTTACCATAATCAAGTGATGCACAGATGTAAAGGGTATGAAATATTCTTTCAAAAAATGTAGCAAAAAGTCCAGGCCCGTATTTAAAAAAAAGTTAGTATCAGTAACTCAATAAAAACAAATGGAATAAATGAAACAATAACGTTACTTTAGAGAAGGTAAAAAATCCTCTGATTTTTGTTAAAATAATTTTTTTCTAACTATAATAGTCTTCGAGATATTTAAGAATTACATTTTGACTATTTTTAAAAAATTCCCTGTAGATCAGAAACTTTAGAAAATTTGGCAACTTCGTAAACGGAATATGAGTAGGGACTGAAAATGGCACATTTTCTCTAAATTAACCGACCTCGTATCTTTTACCGTTTCGGAGATAGCAATAAAGGTATCACCTATTTTAGACACCCTGTATACAACTTTTGGATATGACGTCTTGAAAAGCCTGAATGTTGTCATCCATTGGTCTTTTATGAATTTCCTTTTTAATGACATCTCATCGTAGTTGGTGCCGCCATTTCTTGAAAATCCTTTTTTTGAAAATACATTTTTTCTTAAATTGTAATACTTAGCTTACAAAACATTAATAAAAAAAAGACAGACAAATATCCTTAGAAAATCCAAACACAGAAATTGGAACAAAAAACTTTGTAGATTCTATCTCTAAGACCCAAAGGATGCCGTAATTTCTCTTCGCGATAAAAGAATTTCAATTTATACTTGTCATTCATGTAGCTACTTTAATGGAAGTGGTGAATATCTCTTAAGTTTAATAGTATATTTAACTGACTACCGAAGGCTAAAGACTTAAAAACGGATTTATCTTAATAAACAACGGTTTTTTAATGTGGTATGTAAGGACTCAAATTAATGATTGCGATGCGTCAATGAAATTTTTATCACCACTGATATCAATGTAAATTCCTCGTTTTGTGAGGTTTGTTTTCTTTCCGTTTTTTCTTTTACTGTTTATTCCTTCTTTAAATTTTTCGTCTATTATTCCACCAGGATCAGCTGATTGCGGCTGTAACAGTTATGAAACGTATTATTTCAATCGTCAGAGGGATTTCGGTTAGGTTGTTTGCAGCTGGGGCAAAACTGCCTTGCTTTATTTCGTTTTAGAGTAGAAATTTGTATTTTATAAAAGGTGTCGAGAAAATGCATTCCACTACTTGGAGAGGCGATTTTATATTGTAATAATTTCAGAAGTCATTAAAGAGAAGAAAAAACTATGGAAAAAAAACCTCAGCACAAAATCTTTAGAAGATTACGAAACATATAAGGAGAAAAAAAAAAGAAGTCAGAGACATAGTTAAGGAAGCAAAACATCAAACGTGGAGAAAGTTAGGACAATAGATGAATGAAAATTTTAGAGAACACTAAAAACTGTTCTATGGTACGCTATAACAACTGAGACAGAAACAAGTATATAGAATGAGAAGTATAAAAGACAAGGATGGAAACATAATAATAGAAGAAGAAAAAATAATGCAGAGATGGAGGGAACATTCTAAAGAAGTTACAGACACAGAAATCCCAGCCGGAGATAGGAAAAAGGAAAGATTAGAAGGAAGAACAGAAATAACCACAATCACAGAAAAAGCAATAAACCAAGCCACTAAAAATTTAAAAACAGGAAAAGCCGCAGGAATAAACGAAATTACACGTGAAATGCCAAAAAACTTAGAAAAAGCAGGGGTAAAAGTTTTTACAGAATTATTAAATAAGGTGATGAGAGAGAAGTACCTAGGAAATGGAATACCGGGATTATCCTACCATTACATAAAAAAGCGATGTGGGGGAATGTTCAAATTACCGAGGAATTACGGTAATGTGTCTACCAGCAAAACTGCTTGCCAGAATAATGAAAAAAATAAAGACACAACAAGTAAACACGTCGGAAAAAACACAATATGGTTTTAGGAAGGGAAAAACAGTAGTGGTAGACGAAACAATAAAGAAAGCAAAACAAAAAATGAAACCCATGACGTTGGGATACTGTAAAATAAAAAAGTAGAGATGTGCTATTTGCGGACGACATGGTGGTACTGTTCAGAAGAAAACTTACAGCACAATATAGACAGACTCAACGAAGAACTGAAGAGAATTATTATGAACATAAATATCCAAAAAACGAAATCGGTGATTATTGGACAAAACAACAAAAGATGCGACATTAGAATAGAGAAAAAGAGCATAGAATAGGTTGAACAACTTAAGTATCTTGGAACAGTAATAGAAGGAAATAGAAAACAGGTAAAATAAATAAATGATAGAACAGCAAAAATAGGAAGACTGTATAATGGACTAAAAGCAACATTCTTTGGAAGGAAAGAAGTAACAAAGAACGTAAGGGTGGAGATTGTCAAAAAGGTAATAAGCCCATCATTAATATATGGCAGTGAAACGTGGACCGTTACAAATAGGGACAAGAACAAGATAAATACAACGGAAATGCAATTTTTGAGAAAAATAGAGGGAAAAACTAGAAGAGATAGAATTAGTAATAAGGTATTTAGAACTGAACTGAGAATAAAACCAATACTGACCAAAATAGAGAACAGCCAACTAGGATGGATTCACAGATATTCACAGAATGCCAGACGGGAGACTTATTAAAAAGGTATACGAAGCAAGAACTCAAGGAGCTAATCGAAGAGGAAGACCTAGAAGAACATGGCAAGACGGAATGAGGGAAGTGGTGCAGGGGAGATGGATCCAATGGAATGAAGTCATAAACTTAGCACAAGAGAAGAAGGAATGGAAAAATCTAACAATCTAATCAAAATCTAACAAACTCAACAACAGTCTGGTAGAAAGACTTAGAAATGTAAGTAAGTAATTTCTTAAAAAAAACGTTAAACATAAAAAACCAAATTGCAATCATTCGTAGACTGCTCCTATGTTTTTTTTTTATCTGGAACAGTCCACGCAGACTTCAAGTCTAAGTACTATAATTACGATAAAATTACCCTTCAAAACATCGAACCTAAAGCGAAAAATTTAGGATTACAAGCGTCATAATAATTGGTCAATCGTAATGCTAACGATATTTTAAACGAACAATTCCAACGATCAAAACAATACACTTTATGCATAAATAGGTAATCAATTTTAATTTTAACTGGGTAACATTGTCCAAGGCGATCGGGCCAATGACTAAATTGATTATTACAGAAAATAAAAACTTTGTAGCTCATTTTAGTTGAAATAGTGAAACAATTGTAGAGAATGGCGATGACAGGAGGACAAGTGTGTGGTTCAGTGGTTAAACGTAGTTCTAGCAAATAGAGTTTGAATGTGTGTAAAATAAATTGAATATTTATTTCTTCGGCATGTTATTTTTACGAGGATGGGGTAAAACCTTTTCAGTCTGACCCACGGTGGTTCCGACTGTATGGAGATTGCGGTCATAATTATTGCAACTTATATTTTTGGAAAATTAATAACTGAAAATGCATTTTTGTACTTAAAAACGGTTATGGTAAACAAATCATACAAAAAATGGTGTAGTGTGAGTCTCGCTAGCGTGATAAGCGTTTCATAATACAGCTTTTCATTATTGTAATTTTTTTCTACTGCATCATTCTACAAACCCTTGATTGTCATCAGATTTGTTCTACTCTGATTTTACAAAGTGTAGGAAAGAAACAACAGTTTTAATAAATTTGTTCCAAATTTTATATTAATATTAAATAAACAAATTATATATATACATATATAATATATATATATATATATATATATATATATATATATATATATATATATATATATATGGTAGGGTAGTCTTGACTGACTACTTAAAAACAAGCTCAGTGGTTATTGAGGCTTCAGCCTATTCGGGCATCGGAAGTAAAACAATTTTTTTTTCTAGAGAAAAATCATTTAATTGAAAAAATATGTTTGGGTGGGTTGCTTGACGCCATCTGCAAGTGGCAGGTGTGGGGGTGGCTGTGCTTACGCCATCTGACATATTAACTTATAACCAACAAACCTTGGTAAAACAGAATGGGTTTCCTGACCAACGCCATCTAGTGCACGACTGTTTGTTTGGATGGCTGCATCATTCTGTAATATTCTCCAGCCTTCTAGACCGACAGTTCTGACACTATTGACACACTAGATCTTAACCTGACTGCTTCAAACTGTAACGACCATGTGGCCCAAACCTCAGGGTACTCCAAAAGCAATTATGTAATTTTATTTAAACTGTATTATTTTATTTAATTTTATTCAAACTGTAAGACCTGGGTTGGAGTGTTTGTCCTTTTGTGCTAGATGTGACGATTGTTACGAAGGTTATTTTAACTCACTTTGCACCCTAGGTAATGTCCAACATAATGTAAATTAATTAAGTTACTAACCGTACTCCGTGTTGTAGCCTTGATAAAGAAAATAAACATTTTCGAAAGCTTGGCGTAGTAAAAAAAGAGTTTTACTTCCGATGCCCGAATAGACTGAAGCCTCAATAACCACTGAGCTTGTTATATATATATATATATATATATATATATATATATATATATATATATAATATATATATATATATATATATATATATATATATATATAAGGTAAAGGAATAACGACAGGAAAATTTATAAAAAGTGAAGAAAATATCGGGGAAGTTATCTGTAGGGTAGTGCTAGACACGTGTTTCGTGCTTATTAGCACTCATCAGTAGCACATACCCAAGTTATTAGATGGGAAACTTGGAAGTTGAAAAAAAAATCGAAGAGTTCACGGACCAGGGACCTGCTAGCACGTTTGCGGTTTTTTGTCGGGAGACCCAGGGTTTTCCGGGCAACAACCAACATCACCACGGAGGCTGCAAATACCCTGTCTTATTCCTTGGGGTTTGAGGTTTCACGCAGGTGCTATTTGCAGCGTCCGTGGTGATGTTGGTTGTTGCACGAAAAACCCTGGGTCTCCCGACAAAAAACCGCAAATGTGCTAGCAGGTCCCTGGTCTGTGAACTTTTTGTGTTTTTTTTTTCAACTTCCAAGTTTCCCATCTAATAACTTGGGTATATGCTACTGACGAGTGCTAATAAGCACGAAACACGTGTCCAGCGCTACCTTACAGACAGCTTCCCCGATATTTTCTTCACTTTATACAGTGACCGGCAAAAAGTTGGACACATATGGGAAAATTTTTTATTATTGTAATATTGAAAAAACTTTTTATGCCGATTGTCTCTGCATGATGGGTAACCTAAAAATTCATTTTGACATTTGTTACGTGATTACTCGTTTGCCGGCAAGATTGAAAAAAATATATATTGTCATGGAAAACTGGTATTAGGTGACAAGATATTGAAAAAAGTTATTAGAAAAAAGTGTTTAGATCTTAATTTTATACTCCTTGGCAAAGTCTGGAGCCAAAATTAAAAAAAAAATATTTTACATTTTTTGAAAAAAAATGTACAATATTAGTTTCATATTCCCATGAATTTAATAAAAATGTGTTAAATGATAGAAAACCAAGGTAATAACCTATTATCTCAACATTTTTGTTATTACTTAAAAGTTTTATTTGATAAAATTTAAAATTTAGCTTTTTTCCATGTACTTGGGTGTGGCCAGACCCTGTATCTGGCAACCATTTTGGTAGACACGTTAAAATTTCTTCAAAATTAGAGCAAACGGTCTTTCGTAAGCATATTGTTCCAGAAGTAACTATAAATGGTAAATATGGTTGCCAGATACAGGGCCTGGCCACACCCAAGTACATGGAAAAAAGCTAAATTTTAAATTTTATCAAATAAAACTTTTAAGTAATAACAAAAATGTTGAGATAATAGGTTATTACCTTGGTTTTCGATCATTTAACACATTTTTATTAAATTCATGGGAATATGAAACTAATATTGTACATTTTTTTCCAAAAAATGTAAAATATTTTTTTTTTTAATTTTGGCTCCAGACTTTGGCAAGGAGTATAAAATTAAAATCTAAACACTTTTTTCGAATAACTTTTTTCAATATCTTGTCACCTAATACCAGTTTTCCATGACAATATATATTCTTTTCAATTTTGCCGGCAAACGAGTAATCACGTTACAAATGTCAAAATGAATTTTTAGGTTACCCATCATGCAGAGACAATCGGCATAAAAAGTTTTTTCAATATTCCAATAATAAAAATTTTTCCCATATGTGTCCAACTTTTTGCCGGTCACTGTATATGTATATATATATATATATATATATATATATATATATATATATATATATATATATATATATATATATATATATATATATATATATATATATATATATATATTTATATATATATATATATATATATATATATATATATATATATATATATATATATATATATATTTATATATATATATATATATATATATATATATATATATATATATATATATATATATATATATATATACATTTTTAAATACTTTAGCAGAATATCCCGAGAAGATTTCGCCGTTCTTCTGGAAATGATTACTCCAAAAATGACACAAACAACGCAACCTTGCATTTGGGATTGAATGCTGGAAATCTAGCAAATGTAAATGTTGCTGGTCATTCGTTCGGATGTGTCACGCTATGGAGGAACGTTGCCGGGATGTCTGCGCACGGGCAGCAATACTGGCAAGGCGAACGAATGGCAACGTTTGTCAGGTGTATTCCCGGCTTTGGATTTAGAAATCGTTGCTGACACAAATATCTATTGCGACAAGTTAGACAAATTAGCCTATAACGATGGTATAAAGGCCCTTAAAGATTAGTGGAATAAATGTGTTTAGCTACAAGGCCACCATGTAGAAAAATAAAACATTTTTAAGCAATATCTTGCTAATTTTTTGTTAGGTTGGAAACTTTTCCTCCCATCCTCGTATTTATTCTCTTCAATAAAACATTCCTGTGAACTGTTGGTTCTTGAGGAAGAGCAGGACATGGAAGTGTAGACAAAAACTGTCAAACCAGAAGCTATCTAGGAATATTCACACGAGCGTGAAAAACTAACCTACGAAAGTTTTTCCAAAATAATATTTCGAGAATTTTTTTTTCGAGATTTTTTTTTTAAAAACGCCTATTTTTAAAATACATATTTGTGTAGTGATGATTTATTTACAGGCGATTTTTTTTGAGGACTATTGTCTTTCCACATTTTTTTTCGGGAAAACTAAAATATTAGTAATAATGGTACATACTTTTACAGCCTAATTTAAAATGACGACCAAAGAAAAAAAAAAGATGTAATAGTATAAAGGTTATCGGTTATAAATTGTCTACCCCCTTATCCAACTAATGTAGTTCTAAATCTTTAATTCCATTTTATATTATGCAATGTAATTACAGTATTACTAGACATATTATGCTATAATAAGGTCTACTTGTAGTCAATGGTGCATATTATACTAAATGTATAAAAGTGAAAATCTGGAATTCTCTAAACCACCTGACGACGCCTTATACGATAAGGATTAATTTGATTAATTATGTATTTAATTTAATAACATTCGTTTAATCCTTACTGTAAAAGGCATCGCCGGGTAATTTAGAGAACTCTAGATTCTCACTTTTACATATTTAATACGAGTATTATGCTATTGTAGAGCGACGGCAATGACTTATCGATAAGTAACCTAAGCAAACCTGGGCAAACCTAAACAAACCTGTCTTAACCCAGAAAGGAGAATCTGCGTAGGTTTGCCAAAATTTGCTCTTTAAAAATTTCTCGCAGATCCTGAAAAAATCATGAGAGAAATTCACAAACCCTAACAACTAACAAGAAAAATATAATAATGGCTTCTTTTCCCGATATAGGTTTTATATATCAACATTCTGTGACCTTTAAACTAAAAATTAGATTAAACATTAACAATTTGAATGTAGTAATGAAACGACCTTTTTTTTAATACCGTTAAGGTTTTTTTGGATTCAATTTAATTAAGCTAAAGAAAAACAGAAACTTGTACCTTCATTAGCAAAACTTTTAAGGGATCTCTTGCTTATATATTTAACACATCACTACGCCTAAAAAACTAACTTCAAAGTTTCACCAATAAAACTGTCCTCTAAGCCCTGTCAAAAGTTTTTCTTTTAAAGTTTTTCTCCGTCACGTTCACAATTACAACTTTATTGGACGATGAATCGCCGTCAGCATCAAAATAAGTTCTTTTTTATTGCTTTGCAAAATCGTTGTTATGGAAACTTAATATATATTAATATAAAATGGAACTTTGTAAATAATGTCCTAAATCCTCTTTTTTTTCTGTAAGGATTTCGGAAGGCTGAAAAATTAGGATATTATGCGGCTCAATAGGTTAAAAACTGATTTAAAATGTAATGATCAAATTCACCATTGCCAAGATCTGTCTAATTTGACATTTGAAAGTTTAAATTGACAAGTGTAAGAACGAGACAACTAAGTTTTGTACTATTAGTCCAATAAATCCGTAAGGAATTGGAAAATGGTTTTACCTGGTTTTACACTTGCAGTTCAAAAACGGAATATAATCTAGGAAATAGCTTCAGATAAAAGTTGTAGAGCATTCAAATCTAAATGAGGCCTGTGACAGGTCATTTTTGTCACCGAATTAGATTTGTTCTAATAATTAGTTTATTCACGAACGCCTGTTTTCTTAGTTATTTACCTTGATTCAGAAGATCTATTTTCGTTCTTCCGCTATGTGGCCCCCTTCCCTTGCTGTCCAGGCTACCCCCTGGGGGTGTTGATTGCCCTTTTATCTGGTCCAAATCGGCTTAACATGAGCTTGTCCATCTGTTGTAGTCTGCTTTAAAATCTTTCTTTCTGGCTTGGGCCTGAATTTTCGCCTTGCTTAAGGCCTTCCTGTGTGTACAGACAGTCGCCTTTAGTCTATTTATGATAACATATTTTTAGAGAATAAATTTTAAAAGACTACCTACATTTTGAATGAGATTTAATCCCGGTGTTTTCCACTGCCTTCACTGTCCTGGATTTCTGAATCTAGCGTTCTCTATTAACTAAACTCCAAGATTTCCTTCTCTTTTCTTTTCCAAGATCTTGTTTTGAATTTTGTAAACATTTAATTGAGTTATATGAGAAGGTTAGAATTTTTGGTTGAACTGACAGGCTGACACTGTCAGAGTCTTGCAGTGCTGCCAAACCGGAGGGGTAAAATTTGTACTGTATCGTTAAGCATTTTCGCGTGGGTTGGTTTGGCAGGCTTTCGTTGCTATTTTGTTCAGGCCATCGGCGTAGGTATAACTTTCTGTATTTCCGTGACTTTATTGTTTCACGCCCGGGGTCTCTGTACAATAGTAGTGTCTTTGTTTGGTGGCGTGGCGACAGTTGGAGTAATCAGTGCAGGGCGGAAATTCTTCGGAACCATCTTGGATATGTGTCTGTGGTGGGAGGAAGTGTCATATGATTCTTCCGACACGAGGCATAGGCGGGTCACTTCCACTCTATCCTTCGAAGCAATTGTTCCATGGTCCCTATCTGAAAATTTCAATTTGGAAATTCTAGTTTTTTTTTGGATTAAAAAGTCAGGGACCGCGTTTAAATTCTTGAAGAATTTGTTTCTGCAAGACGCAGGATATTTTTGGGCGACTTCGATGATAGGTGAGTGCTTTTTTATATAGATGGTTTTTTGCTAGTCTGCCACGTGCATGGTAAAATTTTTCAATGACTAAGGATTCCTTTCTTTATTTCTATCAAGCCACGAACATCGGCAACAGTTTGGAGGTCCAAACCCTGTGGTAACCTTTGCTGTGTGGTGCCCTTTTGCTGCCTGCAGTTCTGGAATTTAGTTTGTCAAGCCCTCCTTATCTTGGATCAAGGGGTGAGTTAAACCTTGAAGCTTGAAGTTTTTTTGTTTAGGGCCTTGCCTTTTTCTTAGATACGTATTTGCCCATTTTGTGCCCCTAAATTTTAATTAAAATTTTAGCGAACCGTAATTGTTGAAACTCGGTTTTAAAGTATTTTGTTCTAAGCCTAGTTTTGTAGCTCGGTGTGCTACTTCTTATTTTGAATAATAATAACTGACTAAACTATTAATATAATAGTCAAGCCTTCAATTTCTTAAATATTAATATCACTTTACCTAATTTGCGAATAACTTTTTCAGTCTTGATGGTTGGCAGTAAAGCTCGTACAATCTATAATTTTTGTTTAAGACCTCTTTATACCAGCTTACGAGCCAGATTTTATTTGATTTTAAGTACGTCAGTAACTATCTTAGTAAATGTAGATTGTTTAAATCGTTTCCTTTTTTTTTTAATAACTTTACCGCAAAGCACATGCAGGAGTAAATTGGGCTAACTGTAGTACTCATTTCAAGCAGTGATTTATATAGTTATAAGGGAATTTGTGTTCTGAATAAGTGCCACAAAACCTTTTTTTTTATGAGTTAAAATATGTACGGGCTCAGGGTTTCACGGGTTTTATCTCTGGGAAGTTGGATAATTTAGATTTGTTTTTGCTTTTGGTATAAAGATTTGGTTAAATAATATTTTTATGTTTTTAGAGGGGTCAATCAACCTACTATTTAATTTGCAAATTTGACATCTGACTATAATTTTGGGGTAAAGTAACTTATTATAGCTCGTACATGTTTTACACCCATTTATTATATCGTACGATTTGGAACTTAGGGTAGTTTAGCTGCATAGATGCTATATAATTAGTTAAACCTGCTTTTGTTGTATCGTATTATTTGCATTGGGAACCTAAGGTACTTAATTAGTTGCTTGAATAGTACTGATATAATTGCTTGTAACTTAAGCTTTGTGTCTTATAAATGTACATAAGGGGTATATTTTTGATTAATTTTATTTAAGCGGTCGATCCCTATAAGGGGTGATTTCTCTTCCTGTCAATGACCAAAATTTTTCTGAAAGCAATTATTATGTTTTTTTTTTATGTTATCTTACATTGTTACGGTTTACTCGATTAGTGCTAAACCTTAGCTTTTAAGTCAAGCTAAATGGGGCTTCACCTCTTTAATTACCATTTATTTTTCTTTTGTTGTACTTTTATTATTATTTTTTTTTTATTGTTAATGTAAGATAACATAATGAAGTGCTAAACTGGTCAGTTGATGAACATTTAATTTTTGTAAATATTAACGCTTATCGCTGAGTATCAAGGAACTGTACAATTTTATTTAGTTATCAATGCCCTTGCGTAATAATTTCTTTTGTTTAGTAACGTAACTTTTTTTAAATCTTACCATGAGTTTGTTTAAATTTTGCAATCTGGTTTTCAGCGATTACTTATTTTATTGATAGTTTTTTTTTTAACTAAAGTAACTTCACACTTTGTTTTTTCTAACTTAACTAAAATTCTGCGATTGATTTCAGGCCACTGGCTTTCTCATTTATTATTAGCCTTTTATCTAATATTCTTAAATTTTGCGGATTAGTTTCAGTAAATTATTTATCCAAATATTAACTTTGTTTATTAAGGTAACTTTTTAATATTATCCTAAGCTCGTTTAAATTTTGCAAATAATTACTTTCTCTTTTATTAGTGTTTTTTTTTTATATTGACCTAGCTTCTTATTTTTACATATTTTTCTACTTATCCAAATTTTTCGATTCAGTTTAAGCCAATGGCTTCCTCTTTTAATATTAAATTAATTAATTAATATAAAAAAAAAATTGTTAGATTTCGGCGCTTTAATTCAAGTCAATTGTCTCTCTCTGAATAGTAATCTTTTCTATTAACGTAACTTTTGTTTTTAATTATTAACGTAACTTCAAATATATTTTTTTTTATTGATTACATTTGAATTACTGTAATTACTGGGAATTGTTTTATTCCTAGGGTTCTTGGTAGGGGCCACGAACCTCCCTACTCCGGTAGGGGATACAAGGCATCCCTATTTCTTTTGGCGGGCGCTAAGCAGCCTTCCTATGGTCCACAGTAGGGGCTAAGGAGCCAGCTTATTTTTGTGTTTCTGAGGACAGACTTCCTCAGGAAGTTTATTTCTTTTTTACTTAATGTAACTTTTTCTATCTTGCGGGGGCAAAAAAAAAAATCGCCCAATTTTCAATTGTTTTGTGTGTATACCAACTGTAAACACTTTTTTTTTATTATCTGTAAATATATGTACAGTGGTAAATGTATTCCGTTTTTCTTTTATCCAGCTCACTGCGCCCTGTGTTTTAATTTTCATTATGAATAGCGGGTTTGCTGTGTGAGAAGCAGGTCCCTAAACCATCTAGGCGACTTCCAGTTTACGTCGGTGTAAAAAACTGGTGGCGTCCAATTGAACCTACCCGGCTAACTGAGCCATGGGCTAATTTGCACGCGCTCTACTACACCTGCTTCCCTCAGAACACCCTGTTGTTCCTGTGTTTTTCTCTAGAGTACCTTTAAGAGTTATTTTAATGTTTTCAAGTTAAGCGGTAAGTACTTGGTCAATGATACTCATCATAGTATCTTTGACGGTTTTAATTCAAACACTTTTTATTGAACAAAGTGCGTCGCAAATTTTTGGCGCCCAACGTGGGGCCTATTTAAAAAAAAATTACCGCTTTTTTTTAATTTTACTCTTGTGCGTCTAGTGAGCTGGATGGAACTTTGAAAATTTCCATCAATTTTAACTCTAACTGTACTAGCCCTGTATTACTGCATTTGATTTTGGCGATTTATTATCGATTTTATTTTGCGTATTACGTAACTTTGATTGTCTTTGAATTTGTGGTTTATTACCGATTTTATTTTACGTCTTGCGTAACTTTGATTGTCTTTGATATTGCGATTTATTACCGATTTTACTTAATTTATTTACGTGACTTTATCTTTGCGTACTGTGTTACGATTGCTTGATTACCTTTTTATTATTTCGTGCTATTTTTGCTGATTTAATTACCTTTATTTGCTGTATTTGACTACACCATTGGTGTAGTTTTGGTAAATTTATTCGATTTACGCGATTATACCTAGATTAGATTTTTTTTTATTGACTTTTGAGTTGCTGTTGTTTTTATCCGCTCCAAAATGGATTATAATATGCAAGTTCATTGCCTTCGGAAAGAAATGCTTATTTACGAGCTCACGATTCGTGGAATTCCGGCTAGCAATGCTAATACCGCAAAAGAACTTGTATCATCGTTACGTCCTATTTTAAAAATGGAAAGAAAAGGCAAAATTTTTACTCGTCCGGCCTATAACTTTGTTTTTGACGACGAATGTGACTACATAACCAAGACTTTACACGATATCGAAAACGCGATCAAGAATATTTCTGGTGACTCAGCCAGAGCGAAGTTCGTGCGTTTGCAGTCGCAACTTGTCCATTTATTCACTCGTGTTGACCGAATTCCGGTTGAGAACCTTAGTGCCGAGGAATCGCAAACTCGGTCTAATTTGCTACTTCAAACTTTGAGCAAATTAAACAGTTTGGATGATCTCTTAAAACAAGATCCGAATCTAAGCGCCTTACTTGATCAAACTCATCTCAACGACTCGGATTCGGATTCGTCTGTAGTTAGCAATGCGTCCAACAGTCGACCGCGTCACACGCGCTCGTCGCCCAAAGTCACTCCACCCGTGGTTAGTCCCAATGTAACAGCTGCTGCCACCTCCGTTAGCCATCCTTCGTGTAGCAAGGCGCAGCGTGTCGAAAAATGGGGAATTAGATTTACCGGCGAGGCTAAACAGATGACGGTGCATAATTTCTTGGAGCGAGTATCGGAACTACGCGAAGCTCGTGGTATTTCAGAACGCGAGTTGTTTGAATCCGCTATCGACCTATTTACTGGTAGAGCGCTAAATTGGTTTCGCGCAAATCGTCATCGATTTTCGGACTGGTCTAGTTTGTCTGACCTTCTGTGCAAACATTTCGAGCCGCCAGACTATCGTCATCGGCTATTTAAGGAAATTCTGGACAGGACTCAGGATTCGAGTGAAAGTATCGTCGATTACCTCTCAAGTATGAGCGCGCTGTTTAGACGACATGGCTCCCTCTCAGAGGACGTTCAACTGGATATCATTACCCGGAATTTATCTCCTTTTTACACTACCCAACTTCCGGTAGTTAACAAGTTGGAAGATCTAGAAGAAGAATGTCTCAAACTGGAGGCAAAGAAATATCGTGCCGAAACCTATGTCCCACCTTCTCGGAAAAGGCATAACTTTGTGGAACCGGACTTCGCTTTTATAGCGTCTGAAGCATCATGTTCGAGGAACGAACCGATCGACGAAGTGAGAGAATCTCGTCCGGTACAATCAACCTCTCGGGACGATAGACAGTCACCAAGAGAGCCACGTCCAACAACACCCAGAAACTCTGGGCCATTCTTGTGCTGGAACTGTAATAAGCCAGGTCATCGAAATAGCCAGTGCACTGAACAGCGTAGAATCCACTGTTTCCGCTGTGGTGCCCCAAATGTGACCAGTAAAAACTGCCCTAAATGTTCTTCGGGAAACGATTCTCGGGAGAGTCGATAGGTCGTAGGACTACTCCCCTCCCTTTTATTTCACCGACCAACAACTTTCCTCCCAACAATACCATTCTGCCGACCAACAGCTCTCTTCCTAGGGAAAACCTTTTGCCAACCAATAATTCTCTTCTTCACAAACATCATTCATCCTCTAACCATCCTCTGTCCAATGAAAAACTTTTGCCGACCAACCACTTTCTTTCCAATGGAAATATTTCACCAACCAACCGCTTTCTTTCCGATGAGAACCTTTTGCCCACCAACAACTCGCTTTTCAACACAAGTCATTCACCCCCTGACAATTCTGTGCCCAGTGAAAACCTTTCGCCAACCAACCACTTTCTTTTCAATGAAAAAATTTTTCCAACCAACAGCTTTCCTCCCGATGAAAACTTCTTGCCAACCAATAACTCTCTTTTCAGCAAAAATCATCCACCCCCTAACAATTCTGTTCACTGTAAAAACATTTTGCCGACCAACAACTTGATTTCTGATGAAAGCCTTTCACCGACCAATAGCTCTCCTTCCAACCAGAATCATTCACATGCTAACAGTTCTTTTCCCAATAAAAACCTTTTAGATTTTATCATAGCTCATGCGCATGGCGACCAGCGCCCCTATTTAGAAATTTCAATTTTAGGTTATAAGATTTTAGGATTATTAGATTCTGGAGCGTCACGCACCATTGTAGGTCAACCCGGCTTCCGAATTTTGGAAAGCCTGGGATTAAAACTTATTAGGCAACAGACTGATTGTACTGTCGCGAACGGCCAAACTTGCTCTAGTTTGGGCTATTTTCAGGTTCCTGTGACTTTATTAAATAGAACTCGGGTTATCGATATTTTAGTTCTTCCAGAACTGTCCCACCAACTGATTTTAGGAATCGACTTTTGGAGAACCATGGAAGTGATCCCCGACTTGAAGCAGGATGTCTGGCATTTTTCCACTGATGATCAACCTACGGAAATTTGTAGCGTTATAGATGGCAACTCTTTATCTGAAACCGACCGAGCGTGTTTAAATGCACTAGTTAAGGAGAAAATATCGGAAATGGGTACTGGTCTTGGCTGCTGCAAGGTAGCAGAACACGTCATTGAGCTTGAACCCGGCACTAGGCCAATTAAACAGCGTTACTACCCAGTTTCTCCATACAAGCAAAGGATTATGGACGAGGAAATCGACGAGATGTTGAAACTTGGCGTGATTGAACCTTCTAAAAGTCCTTGGTCCAGTCCAGTGTGTTTGGTACGCAAGAAAGATGACAGCTATAGGTTCTGCATAGATTTTAGAAAGCTTAATACAAAAACTAAGAAAGACGCATATCCTATACCTTATATCTCCGCCATTTTGGATCGCCTCAGAGACGCCCGCTACATTAGCTCCATCGACATAAAATCAGCGTTCTGGCAGGTACCTCTTAGTGAGTCCTCACGTGAATTAACTGCTTTCACTGTTCCAGGTAGGAATCTTTATCATTTTCTGCGCATGCCCTTCGGCTTGACCAATGCGCCAGCCACCTGGCAACGTATAGTAGACCGTGTACTAGGCGTTGATTTGGAAAATCATGTGATGGTGTATCTTGATGATATAATTATCATCTCCAGAACCTTTCCTGAACACCTTAGAATTCTAGGCCTAGTTTTTGACCGTTTGAGAGATGCAGGACTCATAGTTTCCGAGGAGAAATGTCACTTTTGTAAGCCAGAATTAAGATACCTGGGCTACATCGTAGACGCTCAAGGTTTAAGACCGGATCCTGAGAAAGTGCAGGCCATTGTGAATATAGCACCTCCACGAAATATCACCGAAATTCGACGTTTTATTGGCACCGCTTCTTGGTACCGGCGATTTGTGCCGAACTTTTCAGCTATTATAGCCCCAATTACTCGGCTTACCAGGAAAAATATCCAATGGGAATGGACTTCAGAGTGCCATCAGTCATTCAACTTGATCAAAGAAGCTCTTATCACAGCTCCCGTGCTTACATGTCCAGATTTCAACCGCACATTTACTTTGCAGACTGATGCGTCATTTTATGGCTTAGGAGCAGTTCTGACTCAGCAATTTGATGATGGAGAAAAGGTTATTTCCTATCTCTCACGTTCTCTCACCAAACAGGAGATGAAATTAACCGTCACCGAAAAAGAGTGCCTTGCCGTAATTTGGAGTGTAGAAAAGCTTCGTCACTACCTGGAGGGTGTACACTTTAAAGTTATAACAGATCACCATTCTTTGTTATGGCTGCATAATTTGAAAGATCCACAAGGACGCCTCGCTCGATGGGCTCTCCGTTTACAACCTTACGACCTTGAATTGATCCACCGTAAAGGCCGAGATCACGTCGTGCCAGATTTTCTTTCTAGGTCAGTGCCAGTGACTACTGATTCTGTCGCAGCTGTTGACGAACCACCGTCATCATTTTCTGACACCTCAGACAAATGGTACAAAGGCATGATGCAGAAACTAGAAGAACGTCCTGATAAATATCCTTGCTGGCGAGTCGAGAATGGCAATCTCTTTAAATATGTTAAGACCAACAATCCTAGTTTTCCAGATCATTCTACCTACTGGAAAATAGTAGTGCCGAAGGATAAACGAAAAGAGATACTACTTCGATGCCATGATAATCCAGCAGCAGGGCACGTGGGTGTTTTTAAAACATTTTGGAAGGTCGCCGAGAGATATTATTGGCCGAAAATGAGATCTGACGTTGCTAGTTATGTCCGTGCTTGTAGAACTTGTGCTCAGAACAAAGTAGAGCAGAAACGTCCAGCTGGTCTAATGGGTAACCGCCCAGACATAAAAGAGCCTTGGCAAGCCATCAGCCTAGACTACATAGGTCCTTTACCTCGTTCTAAACAAGGTAACACTCATATTTTGGTGGTCACCGATTATTTTAGCAAGTACGTCGTGTTATTCCCGTGTCGATCGGCAACAGCAAAATCGTTGGTAAAGTGTGTCGAAGACGGCATCTTCTTAGTTTACGGAGCCCCTCAATTCTTAACGTGCGACAACGGAACTCAAATGAAATCCAAAGAATTTCAAGCCCTTTGCGATAAATATAAGGTTAGAATATTTTACACTGCTAATTATTATCCTAGAGCAGATCATACTGAACGTGTTAATAGAGTTATTAAAACGATGTTGCGCTCTTACGTTCAACAAAATAACCATCGAACTTGGGAAGATAATTTAACTGCTATCGGTTGCGCCATTCGCACTTCGCGACACGAAACTACGGGCTTCACCCCATACTGCGTTAATTTTGGCAGGGAACACAAGCTATTCGGTTCGGACTATGCTGAGGGTGTTCCTCAAGTAGAAACTGAGCGTCAAAATTACATTCGGGAACGAATAGAAGCTTTCAAACAATTATTTAGAAAAGTCCACACTAAAATCGAAGCTTCTCGTGTTAAAAATCGACATAACTATAATTTGCGCCGACGCCCAGTAAGCTTTGTTCCTGGTCAAGAAGTCTGGCGTAAGAATAAAAGTATATCCGATGCAGCGAAGTATTATAGCGCCAAGTTGGCTCCGGAATTTGTAGGTCCGTTCAAGATCGTAGAAAAGACCGGCACGTGTACTTATGAGCTTGAAGATGAACACGGTGTTAGTAAGGGCATTTGGCATGTACAAGACCTTAAACCGGTATATGCCGAAACTGCATTTGGTGGTCCGTAGGAGTGAATAAATTGTTAGGCAACTCAAAGTCATTATTTACTTTATTACCTTCCGTTAATTTTACTGTCATTAATTTAATATTACGTTTTACTAGTCATTTTGCTTCAATTTACTCATCAATCTATTAATTTCTGAATTTATTAATTTTCGAGTCCATAGCTTCAATTTGGTTAATTACATTTAATTTTTTTCCCTTCTTCTTTCGGTAATAATGGCTTTAGTGAGTTTTCTTTTATCGTTGCGTTAATTTTGACTTTTGGCCCAGTTTAAATTCTTGTTTTTTTTTACTGTCCTTGCTCAGTCGTGAGCAATTTCATGCTCTGCAGTGTGGGCGTGATTGTGTTTGGATCCATCTGGGCGCGATACTTGATGGATTTGGACACTGTCACTTAGAATAGCGCTGCACTGGGTTTACTAGGTGGGGTAGGAGTCCCCTGAAAGCCGTGGCAAGGTAAGCCTTCAGCTGCCTTGCTTCTATTGTTTGTAGTAGGTAAGCCCTCAGCTGCCTTACTACTTTCACTTGCCAACACCGCCTTACGCCTCGTTATCTTTTATCTGTCATTACCTGATTATCTTTACCTTATCGTCACTTGGTTTATAGTATAGTAACGTATAGTAACGTTTATGGTCATTTACTGTAGCTTACCTTTTTGCGTTTATCAGTCTCACGCAGATACCCATCTCGGCGCGAGACGAGATGAGGGTCGGTGTGTCACATGGTAATTTAAGTTTGATTACTTGGTTAGAAGGCGGTGATTAATTAATTTTGGACCTAATTTTCTTTATCGTTTTTTTTTATCTGCATTCACTATTAAGGGTTTTTTTTTTACTAAAGACTAGGGCCAAAAGTCTTTATTTATTATCTTAATTGGACCTTTTTATTGCCTTGATTTGACGTATTTACCTTGATGTGACCTATTTACTTTGATTTGGCTTATTTTTCTCTACCTTGACGTAATTTTATTATTATTCCCTACTTGTGTCTGGAAATTCCGGTTACTTGAACTAGTATGTGTTTTTGCTCGAGTACGACTTTGTCTTTCCTTCGGGGATTTAGAGTAGAAACACAATTTTCTTTCTCTCTTGCTGATTTTGTGAAGTTGAGAAGACCACTTATGGTGGGATTCACTGCTAGTTGTTGGCAAGTAACCCAATTTTCTTTATCTCGATTTGCGAACCTTTAGTTTGATGTACTTGTTTCATTTGCTTTTGGTTAATTACCTTTTTTTTATATTTGCGTTTGTCTTTGCGATAATTTACTTACCTTTGCGATAAATTTGCTTACTTTTGCGATAAATTTTCTTACCTTTGCGATAATTTGCTTACCTTTGCGGAATTTTGAATACATTTACTTTGGTTTATTTCGATTACCTTGTATTTTGATTTACTTACCTTTATTTTGATTTACTTACCTTACCGTGATTGGCCTTTAATAGACTTTAATTTGCTTTGATACCTTTGGGTTTTTTTCCTCTATTATTTGGATTTGTCTTAGGTCTAGGTTTTGGTAGGACTATATGTTAGTCTCCGGCCATCTCAGTTTTACTGGTTTTGCGCCTAGGTCCTTATTGATATATTTCGTCTATTCACCTTTTAGACGAAATAAAACTATCCCGATTGCGACTTTACTTTATCTTGACTTTATATCGATTTAGACATTTGTCCCTATCTCGTTTTACAGGCTGCACGGTGTTGGGTGCTACCGGATGTCGCTTCGACGCTCTTTGTTAGATCATGGATCCCTCGGAGAGCAGACCGACTGGAAGGGCTGTTCAGGGGGGGCGGAAGTCTGACCCCTGGGGTAACAGTTTGCCCATCGAACTTGTTCGGCGGGCCAGGGGAGGACCAAGCTACTTTGTTCGGCCTGAGCTCAAGTCGGCCTATTAGGTTGCGACAGGCCGGTGGCAGTGCCACCGCTCAGAACACCCTCATTAATTTTTTTTTGTTGTATACAGGGACCGATGTGCTTCCCGTTTGGTGCATCTTTTAGCTTGGTGGATGCTACAATCCACTCCCTTTTGTATGGTGGATCATCTGGGCTATTCCTTTCTTATCATTTTACTTATGTTGTATTATATTTATCTTTTCCTTTTTAGTTGTCCACCCTTTGGTTGGTTTGACGCATGTCAATTGGTGATTTAATTCGGGACGATTCTACGGTGTGAGGCTAGTAAACGAGGTTCCCCACAATATTTTTGGGTGTAACGCAATGCTAGCTCCCTTACCAACTTAGGGTTTACGTTCCACACCGAATCTTCCTGGAGGAGGTCGCTGGGTGACTAGTGGCAAAGGGACCAAAGATTTCTTTGAGTATTTAGTTATTTTAAGATTGAGTTATCAGTCTTGTTAGTTAGTATTAGTTATATGGTACTACCTTGGGTTCCCACGTATCTTCACTTATGTTTTTTTTATTGGCGCCAGCATAGCGCAGGTAATTTATTTTCTTTTTCGATTTTCTTGTATCATACAGAGAGCCTCTGATCCTTATCGTCGGTTAATTTTCATTGGAAAATTTCCCTCCTTTCGTAGGAGAGGGGGAGTTGTGACAGGTCATTTTTGTCACCGAATTAGATTTGTTCTAATAATTAGTTTATTCACGAACGCCTGTTTTCTTAGTTATTTACCTTGATTCAGAAGATCTATTTTCGTTCTTCCGCTATGTGGCCCCCTTCCCTTGCTGTCCAGGCTACCCCCTGGGGGTGTTGATTGCCCTTTTATCTGGTCCAAATCGGCTTAACATGAGCTTGTCCATCTGTTGTAGTCTGCTTTAAAATCTTTCTTTCTGGCTTGGGCCTGAATTTTCGCCTTGCTTAAGGCCTTCCTGTGTGTACAGACAGTCGCCTTTAGTCTATTTATGATAACATATTTTTAGAGAATAAATTTTAAAAGACTACCTACATTTTGAATGAGATTTAATCCCGGTGTTTTCCACTGCCTTCACTGTCCTGGATTTCTGAATCTAGCGTTCTCTATTAACTAAACTCCAAGATTTCCTTCTCTTTTCTTTTCCAAGATCTTGTTTTGAATTTTGTAAACATTTAATTGAGTTATATGAGAAGGTTAGAATTTTTGGTTGAACTGACAGGCTGACACTGTCAGAGTCTTGCAGTGCTGCCAAACCGGAGGGGTAAAATTTGTACTGTATCGTTAAGCATTTTCGCGTGGGTTGGTTTGGCAGGCTTTCGTTGCTATTTTGTTCAGGCCACCGGCGTAGGTATAACTTTCTGTATTTCCGTGACTTTATTGTTTCACGCCCGGGGTCTATGTACAATAGTAGTGTCTTTGTTTGGTGGCGTGGCGACAGTTGGAGTAATCAGTGCAGGGCGGAAATTCTTCGGAACCATCTTGGATATGTGTCTGTGGTGGGAGGAAGTGTCATATGATTCTTCCGACACGAGGCATAGGCGGGTCACTTCCACTCTATCCTTCGAAGCAATTGTTCCATGGTCCCTATCTGAAAATTTCAATTTGGAAATTCTAGTTTTTTTTTGGATTAAAAAGTCAGGGACCGCGTTTAAATTCTTGAAGAATTTGTTTCTGCAAGACGCAGGATATTTTTGGGCGACTTCGATGATAGGTGAGTGCTTTTTTATATAGATGGTTTTTTGCTAGTCTGCCACGTGCATGGTAAAATTTTTCAATGACTAAGGATTCCTTTCTTTATTTCTATCAAGCCACGAACATCGGCAACAGTTTGGAGGTCCAAACCCTGTGGTAACCTTTGCTGTGTGGTGCCCTTTTGCTGCCTGCAGTTCTGGAATTTAGTTTGTCAAGCCCTCCTTATCTTGGATCAAGGGGTGAGTTAAACCTTGAAGCTTGAAGTTTTTTTGTTTAGGGCCTTGCCTTTTTCTTAGATACGTATTTGCCCATTTTGTGCCCCTAAATTTTAATTAAAATTTTAGCGAACCGTAATTGTTGAAACTCGGTTTTAAAGTATTTTGTTCTAAGCCTAGTTTTGTAGCTCGGTGTGCTACTTCTTATTTTGAATAATAATAACTGACTAAACTATTAATATAATAGTCAAGCCTTCAATTTCTTAAATATTAATATCACTTTACCTAATTTGCGAATAACTTTTTCAGTCTTGATGGTTGGCAGTAAAGCTCGTACAATCTATAATTTTTGTTTAAGACCTCTTTATACCAGCTTACGAGCCAGATTTTATTTGATTTTAAGTACGTCAGTAACTATCTTAGTAAATGTAGATTGTTTAAATCGTTTCCTTTTTTTTTTAATAACTTTACCGCAAAGCACATGCAGGAGTAAATTGGGCTAACTGTAGTACTCATTTCAAGCAGTGATTTATATAGTTATAAGGGAATTTGTGTTCTGAATAAGTGCCACAAAACCTTTTTTTTTATGAGTTAAAATATGTACGGGCTCAGGGTTTCACGGGTTTTATCTCTGGGAAGTTGGATAATTTAGATTTGTTTTTGCTTTTGGTATAAAGATTTGGTTAAATAATATTTTTATGTTTTTAGAGGGGTCAATCAACCTACTATTTAATTTGCAAATTTGACATCTGACTATAATTTTGGGGTAAAGTAACTTATTATAGCTCGTACATGTTTTACACCCATTTATTATATCGTACGATTTGGAACTTAGGGTAGTTTAGCTGCATAGATGCTATATAATTAGTTAAACCTGCTTTTGTTGTATCGTATTATTTGCATTGGGAACCTAAGGTACTTAATTAGTTGCTTGAATAGTACTGATATAATTGCTTGTAACTTAAGCTTTGTGTCTTATAAATGTACATAAGGGGTATATTTTTGATTAATTTTATTTAAGCGGTCGATCCCTATAAGGGGTGATTTCTCTTCCTGTCAATGACCAAAATTTTTCTGAAAGCAATTATTATGTTTTTTTTTTATGTTATCTTACATTGTTACGGTTTACTCGATTAGTGCTAAACCTTAGCTTTTAAGTCAAGCTAAATGGGGCTTCACCTCTTTAATTACCATTTATTTTTCTTTTGTTGTACTTTTATTATTATTTTTTTTTATTGTTAATGTAAGATAACATAATGAAGTGCTAAACTGGTCAGTTGATGAACATTTAATTTTTGTAAATATTAACGCTTATCGCTGAGTATCAAGGAACTGTACAATTTTATTTAGTTATCAATGCCCTTGCGTAATAATTTCTTTTGTTTAGTAACGTAACTTTTTTTAAATCTTACCATGAGTTTGTTTAAATTTTGCAATCTGGTTTTCAGCGATTACTTATTTTATTGATAGTTTTTTTTTTAACTAAAGTAACTTCACACTTTGTTTTTTCTAACTTAACTAAAATTCTGCGATTGATTTCAGGCCACTGGCTTTCTCATTTATTATTAGCCTTTTATCTAATATTCTTAAATTTTGCGGATTAGTTTCAGTAAATTATTTATCCAAATATTAACTTTGTTTATTAAGGTAACTTTTTAATATTATCCTAAGCTCGTTTAAATTTTGCAAATAATTACTTTCTCTTTTATTAGTGTTTTTTTTTTTATATTGACCTAGCTTCTTATTTTTACATATTTTTCTACTTATCCAAATTTTTCGATTCAGTTTAAGCCAATGGCTTCCTCTTTTAATATTAAATTAATTAATTAATATAAAAAAAAAATTGTTAGATTTCGGCGCTTTAATTCAAGTCAATTGTCTCTCTCTGAATAGTAATCTTTTCTATTAACGTAACTTTTGTTTTTAATTATTAACGTAACTTCAAATATATTTTTTTTTATTGATTACATTTGAATTACTGTAATTACTGGGAATTGTTTTATTCCTAGGGTTCTTGGTAGGGGCCACGAACCTCCCTACTCCGGTAGGGGATACAAGGCATCCCTATTTCTTTTGGCGGGCGCTAAGCAGCCTTCCTATGGTCCACAGTAGGGGCTAAGGAGCCAGCTTATTTTTGTGTTTCTGAGGACAGACTTCCTCAGGAAGTTTATTTCTTTTTTACTTAATGTAACTTTTTCTATCTTGCGGGGGCAAAAAAAAAAAAATCGCCCAATTTTCAATTGTTTTGTGTGTATACCAACTGTAAACACTTTTTTTTTATTATCTGTAAATATATGTACAGTGGTAAATGTATTCCGTTTTTCTTTTATCCAGCTCACTGCGCCCTGTGTTTTAATTTTCATTATGAATAGCGGGTTTGCTGTGTGAGAAGCAGGTCCCTAAACCATCTAGGCGACTTCCAGTTTACGTCGGTGTAAAAAACTGGTGGCGTCCAATTGAACCTACCCGGCTAACTGAGCCATGGGCTAATTTGCACGCGCTCTACTACACCTGCTTCCCTCAGAACACCCTGTTGTTCCTGTGTTTTTCTCTAGAGTACCTTTAAGAGTTATTTTAATGTTTTCAAGTTAAGCGGTAAGTACTTGGTCAATGATACTCATCATAGTATCTTTGACGGTTTTAATTCAAACACTTTTTATTGAACAAAGTGCGTCGCAGGCCTTAACAACGTTTCACTTCTATAGCAAATAGGTCGTGAGAGACGCGCAAAACCACTTTATGCCGTGTTCTTTAATGAATAGAAATTGAATGCCAATATCTAGTTGTAGTTGTGGGAGATAATATGTTCTGCGCCAAGTGCTTCAAGCCCTCTGCGTAGGCGCCAGAGTTACCCTGCTTCGGGAAACACCTAACTGCTGTCTCAAGTAACGGGTATAAAACAGCTACAAAACAGCTTCAAAACAGCTACAAAATATCTAATAACCAGACAAAAACAGACCCCGTTTCAGGAAACAGCTATAAAACAGCTACGAAGCAGCTTTAGACAGGTTATGTTTTCATAGCTTTCCTGAAACAGGGTCTACTTTTAAGCTGTTCTGTAGCTGTTTCATAGCTGTTTCCTGAAACAGGATATGTTTCTAGCTGTTTCCCGAAGCAAGGCAGCCTGGCGCCTGCACAAAGGGCTTGGAGCCCTTTAAAATAAGCGAGAAAATCGATGTTTCATACTATCTTTTTTCTCGCTGCTCAATTGTTTTGCTAATGAGATATATAAATGATTCATAAAAATCCGCAAATCTTTCATCTTTAACATTTTTTCCCATTTTTAAAAATAAAAAAGTTCTAAGGCCTGTTCACTTTTATTTGAATATCCTCGTACCTCCATAAAAATCTGAACATATTCTTTTTTATTGACAAAAACATCGTTTTTGTTTGTCTTTTTTCAATGCAGCTTTTGCCAACAAAGATAGAAAGCAATCGGATCCCTTTGGGAATATTATCAGAAACAAAAATATCATTGTGCTGGCTAATCCTTGAAAGTAGATAGGTAGAAATACTATAAAAAATTGAACTAGTCTAATTCTGTTTATCTTTTTCTAAAGCATCTTCGCCAACAAGGATGGAAAAAATCTGATTGCTTGGTGACTACCAGGAAATGCTATATATATTCTGGTTTAAACTGTCCCTGGAACTGACCAACAGGGTGAATTCTTGTTGTATTATTTTTTCCGTCATCATTCTCAATTTCAATAGGGACCTTGCATTAAAATTAAATTTGAAAAATAACACTCTTAAACGTAAGCTAATATCATCAAAAGACCCATAGTTCACAAAAAAAAATTTTTTTTAATCCCCTGGATTAAATATAAACTATTAAAGCTTGCATAATTTGAACAATTCTAGTTACGCGACTCCATTGGTTGTGACGTCAAACCGTTCGTCGAGACATGACCCGAGACCGGCAGCACGCCAAGATTACAATCGTTTGGTAACAAATTTAGTGTGCTTATTAGGGTTTTAAGTTTCAGAGTAAATAAATATTGTTCCTGAGATGACTGATGAAAGATTTTTAAAAGGAAAATCAGACAATTTACCCACTCTGTATATGTTTATGGTGGCAACTTTTATAAAATAAAACTCCGAGAGTTTTTCGCTTGGTGAAGTTCGCGGTGTTAAAGCTTGCAAGTAGGCATACTATATTAGGTACCTATACCCGTTTATTTTATCATTTGCGTTAAAATTTAAATAGATCTGTGAATTATTCAGATACTTAAAGAACATAAAATACTGTTTTAAATCTACTATAGTGTAGTGATAAACGCCTTAAAAAAGTGTATTTTAGATTAAAGTATAAAAATAGTGAAAACTGTAAAATATTTAAAAGTATGTTTTCTTTGACTTAAAACTATATCCTGCAACTTGTGTTTTTTGTTAAATTTATATACTGTTAATTGCTGTTTAGAATGTTTATCGTTTCATTAGGCACAAAAATATGTTTGCATTGACTATAGTAAGAGATAAGAATATTTGCACAGTGAAAGCTAAACTAACACCCTAACACAATGTAAGGAAAAAACAATATGCTGTAACTTGCAACATTGATGAGGAAACTGAAACAGGCTTAGATCTGCAATTAAATTAAGTCATATAGGACTACAACTGGATTCAAGACATCCAATATTTGGAGCTTCTCCAGATGCCATATCTGAGGAATATGTAGGTGAAATAAAGTGTCCTCAGTCTGAAAAAGCGGTATCTAATTGTTTAACAAATAATAACGATATTACGGCAAAGTACAAAGCACAAGTTCAGCTGCAGATGTTTATATGTAACAAAAAGAAATGTTTATTCTGTGTTGCAGATCCAAATTTTGAAAAAAAAACTGGTTTTCTCATATATGGGTGGAATATGACCAGAAATACACAGAAATGTTAATAGATGCAGCAGACTGTTTCTGGCGCCATAATATTTTTCCACATCTATATAAATCGGCCAAAAATTTACCTCAAAAATATTTTAAGGATATGAATAAAACAATTTAAAGTATTATTACATTAAAATGATCTTCGCATATGTGAAGTGCAGTATTTTTTTCAGACATGTCTTTTACGTTTCTTCTGCATGCTTTAAGGGGTTACATACAGTTAGAATTTTCAAAAAATTGATTTTTTTTTAATTTCATTTTCGTAATGTACATATAGGTATTCCAGTACACACACAGAAAATTTCAAGGCAATCCGGCGATTAGGTTCGAAGTTACACGCATATTTGTAAAGACGTGTCAGAGCGATTGCACACTATGTAACGTGCTTTTGAAACTTTAAACGCGTTTTTCTCAAAACTGTGTTTGTAAAGTCGGTGACCAAGATTCCTCGGAAACGGCTGAACCGATCTGTCTCAAATTTTAACACAAGCTTCTTAAGTATATTTTTTAGTAATTAATCGAAGGTTTTTTCTAACCGATAAATATTTTTTTATATATAAACACTTTAAGGCCAAAATTTTGGCCAAAAATCGATTTTTTTTTGTGAGAAGCCGCCATTTGGTCAAAAAAAATTATTTTGCTTATTCCTTCGATTAATTAGAAGATTATAGGTACATAACTTTAACGAAATCCGTTTGGTTTTTTCATTTTCGATGATCCAGTCCAGAGATATCGTGGTCACCGCAAGATGCCTTTTTTGAGAGGAACTCCTGGAAATCAGCTATAGCAGCTTTCAAAATTATTATTTTTACAAATACAAAAATCGTAAAATACAGTTAAAAGTTACCATAATATGTGTACAAATTTTTGCAGTAATAAATTTAAACTTCTTCTCAGGAAAAATTCTTGAAAAATCGCTTTTTTTAGGCCTCCTAACTGTATATAACCCCTTAAACCATTTTACGCGGCGATTTTTATCTTCAGGTACACGAATACGCAGTTTCTTTGAAGTTTTAAAAGTCGTATTAGGTCACATTGGCACTATACAGTATTTGTAGTATGTATTTTTCTTAGTATTTTCCATTATTTGGGCTTTTTAAAACGCAAAATAAACACACAAACGTAAACAGACCCTGCCAATTCAATTTTCCACCTCGATTTCAATGCACTGCAGCTTAACGTTGCTTGCCCGGCGCACGGTGTGACGTCACACGCCTTCCCGCGCCATGGAGCTCGTTTTGAATGTTAGGATTGGCGCGCGAACTTTAATAATTAATAAAAAATTAAGGAGTGATATTTAAGTCGTAGTATTTTGCATATGTTATTTTTTGATGTGACTGAACATTTTTATGTAATAAAAAAAAAATGTGCAAGTTCCCTATTGGATATACGATAGGTTCATAAATAATAAGGAATACGCATGCATTTATTGCACAAATCGCTTAAGGATGTCATTACAAACCCAAAAATATTATTTTAAAGAAAATTACAAGGATGCATTAACTAAAAAAAAAAAAATTTACTTCTCGGTGGAATTTATTACAGTTCAAAAAACAGTCGTATATCCTTAGTGCCAAGTGACGTCAAGATATAAGCAAAAATAAGTGTCAATCTATGTGCTAACGTAAAGCTTGACCTAAAGTTGAACAGGTTTGTTATGCAACGTAAAAAACATCCCCATTTTCTAGCGTCACATACTCTATCCGATTTATTTTTTCCTCTTCGCAACACATCAACCAATCAGACGAGGAATTTAACTTTGGAAACAAAGGTGTGCGTTCAGAGTAAGTAGTAGCATGAGAGCCGCATTATTTGCCAAAGACAGTAATAATAATAATTATTACTGGTTAGAACAATTTTTGTCCTTTACGGATATTTTCTTTATTACAGTATAATTTAAGTATAATTATTTTTATTAAACAACGTAATCTATTAAAAGACTGCCCAATAAATATTGTATTGTGCCAATGTGCCAAAATACCACTACAAGTGCCCTGACAAGCATATTTTTCACGTGCCCAGAATAGCCGATGTTGGATGAAAGTACATTTTCGGTGCAAAGTTAATCAAAAATTTTTCATAAATAGGTATCATTAAAGATCAGTATCGTAAAATTTAAGTAAGCATATTTGTCTGTACGTTTATTTTTATGGTACAATAAGTAATAAATAATTGCAACGAGATTTTAAAGACAAATAATTCATCATACCAACATCAACTTTAAGCAAATTATCTGATAGTCCTTGCAAAAATGTCTTTCCCGTCATTGTTAAACATTCCTTTTATTTAAATGTAATGTTTCTTCTCCACGAAATGTCTTAACCTCTGGGAAAAAATTAAGAAAATAAATTAACACTGGAATTCACAATGTACTAACCATTATAACACTTTTATTTATATGATATGTGACGTCACAACCAATAGTACCACGTTTTGCAAGTTTCGAATTTTGTATGAAAATTTGTAGTGGAAAATGTTCTTTGTTAATAAAAACCAAAATAAATGGATAAAAGCAATCACTATAAATATTTGATTTATGCAAAGAAAACAAAAAAATTAGGTGTATTTGAATCATATGCATATTTCCTATTTAATCAAAAATTCAGATAATTGAACATTTGTAATTGGACATGTGTGAATGTAATACTCATGTTAATGTCACTGCCAAAAAGACTCTAAATGTTAATTAAATTTTTACTCGAATAAAAGTTTTAAGACCAAAAAATATTATCATCACTTCGATTAAGCCAAGGTTTACGGTGTGGAGAAAAGTTCAGAAAAGAAAAAACGTTTGCGACTGTTTATAAATTTTTCCTACGACCACCTATGAAAGTGAGAAAAAAAACACGGTTCACTTGGCGAGAAAGTGCCTTATATCACACGCGTATTGAAAAGTACTTTACAACACACGTGTTGAAAAGTACTTGTCAATATGACATTGAAATAGATGGTGCCAATTTCATTTGTTTTATTTTCAGCACACTTGATGAAAATATTAGTGTTGAAAGTGAGGGTTTTAAAAGACAGAAATTGAGTTTTTTTTGTAAATATTTTTGTGATCGTAGGAAAAATATTGTACATTACTCGTGTGAAAGTAATTTTCGCACACTCGTGGGATTATCGCACTCGGCTGTCGCCTCGTGCGACAACATTCCCACTCGTGTGAAAAATATCACTTTCAACAATTGTTATGTAATAAACTATTTAAAAAATCCATTAAGTCAAGACACCCTGTACAAATGAATTTCTCAGGAAGCATAAACTGAAACTAATTTAATTTGTTATGTAACCTGGGACGTGTTTAAAACATTTGTATTTCTTATCAGTTTTGAAAGGGGTGACAAGAGAAGACAATGTTTCAGGAATTTGCAGTAAATAACGGGTAAACCACCCGGTTAGACCGTTTTACCCATCTCAACCCTAAATTAAATTGGACTAAGGTTAACCTGGAACATTTATCACGTCCGGGATAATATTGTGTGGAGTTTTGGTTATTAGGAATTATATGTGGAAATTTAGAATTATATGGCGGTATTTCCAGAAATATTTAGTTAGAAACAACGCCCTGTTTCAGAAATTGTTTTAAATCTTTCTTAGGATTTCCAAAAGAATCTATAACCACCTCAATAAATATTTAGGGCCGTACCTAAATAAAATTTGTCTTAAACAGTCAAGGGGGGAATTATAAAGGCTAGCTCTTCAGAGCAAAATCTGTGAAAGTATCGGGAGAAAAGGAATACATCCCCAGCAGCGCGGCGATAAGCGAGAGAAGGAAGTTTTCTTGGGAGGACTGGGCCATTGATGAGTCGAATGGCTCTCTTTTGGATCGAATTAGGAAGTTTCCTATTTCAACAATATCGAGTAACCTCAACATCATTTAATAGTCTTTCACTTAACTTGTCAAACACAAAAAAAATCATCTCGATATCTTCAAAACTGACGAACTTATTTAATTTCTTATACGCTCAAATTTTAAATACTAGGCGCGCGGCTTTTGTCGGACGTGACGTCAGAATACATAAGACTTGTCGCCGGGCTAGCTGCCTGCTGATGCTGTCGCGTGTTTACTAGACATTTAGGTATTATTTTAGTATGTTTACGTCCAATGTGATGTTCACTAAGTTTTTTGCAACAATATTGTAAAGTGGGTTTTAATCCAAACACCCTTTTGTTTATAGAAATACTATTATCTATACTTGCCATTTATTTCACAAAAAAAAACGGTACATCGAACATGTGTGTTATTAGAAAAAGAAGCAAATTATAGTGCTCTTAACACTCTTAACTACTGTCATTGTTATAGTATAAAAATCATAAGTAGCTACAGGGGTATTTATTTATCTGAACATAAATTATCAAGAACTGCCTTAACAGGCAAAGGTGGTTTTAACATTGCTCCTCTGCTCCACTGACATCACAATGATTTGATGGGTATCTTTTCCGATGATTTCGAATGATGTTTATCTACGAGTATAAATGTAACTCCTCACTTTGAAACAGTGTTTTTATTTTTCGGATGTTCATTATCGGGCTATAAGTAATAAACATAACAATAAACAAAATTAATCAATATTTTTGGTAATATGTATATTCATTCAAGTTGTATGAACAAAACTGATCCAAATACATATTTAATTTCTCTGAAAAAATTTATTTGCCAACAACATGGTACACCTAGATATTTTCTTTGTAAATAATTTTTGTCTGAAATAAATACCTACAATTTCTTAGAAATAAAACTGTTTATCAAAAATGTTTAGCATTTTTTTTTAAACATTTAATTAGTTGGGAGAAAAAAATAGTAATTTTCTGTGCATTCAAACAACATGATGCTAAGCAGTAAAAACTATTACAGGCATTGACGCCATTTTTGACTTTCTAACAAGCTTCAATTTATCGTCTTATTAAAGAAAATTTCCATATTTTAAGCATCACATAAGTAAAAAAATTATTTAACCTTAATAATAAAATAATTGGTAGACTAAGGTAAAATCCTGAGCAAAAACCGTAAAAAAACTATAGTTTTTCGTACTAAATTAAAACATGGTGCTGTAGTGCAACACTTGAATGATATATAGTCATCTTACCTTCAAATAAAGGCCACAAGAGGCTAAGGTTGCGGCACAAAAGCCGTGAAAAGGTGTCCGGAAAGCTTTCCAGACCCGACTCGGAGTACCAAAAAGTACTGACATAAAAAAGAAATATGATGAAAGAAATTCACTAGACAGAAAAGTAGGAAGTGGTGGAGATAGGATTTTCCCTGAACAGGAAGATATACGATTGGTACACTTTCTTTAAAAATCATCCTTTCCAATCTGCAGTAGCAGCAATGGCCAACTCCAATGTTCCAGGTTGCGTAAGAACTGCCCGAAATCGTATCAAGGAAATATCTAACTTGCGTAATCATCCTGCAGCAAAAAAGACTTTTTTTGAGTCAGGATAATAAGAAGCAGCGGCTTGGGTCTTCGTTGCAATTCCACACAGACGAAGGAATGAACTTTTGGCAAAAAAGTTGTGTTTACCGATGAGAAGGTATCTCTACTATAATGGTTGTGTTAGAGTGTACAGGCCTTCAAATACTGGTTTAGAAGAAAATTAAACACAAAATATAAGCGAAAGTGGACGTTTTCGGTTAACGTTTGGGGACGGATGACTGCTAGAGGGATTGGAGTGTGCATAAATATTGAAAGGTTTAACATAGATGCATAATTATTATATTAGAAAACGTTATGCTGCCATCCGTAGTTGCCGAATTTCCGAATCATTTTATTGACCAACATGACAACTGCCCTGTCCACACGGCTAGAAGAGCAAAAAAACGGATGACCCAATGAAATATTTAGGTATTACCATGGTCTTCGCGCAGCCAGGATATTAACACAACGGAAAACGTCTGGGGCTTTATTGTCAAAAAAATTAACGGAGCAAATGATTTTCGTTTCGTTCATTAAATAGAGATCATTTATAGACCAAAATTCAAGAAGTTTGGAATACATTACAGCCAAACTATACTCTAGCCTTAGTGGACTCAATACTTAGAAGACTAAACTCTTTATTTGACAGAAATCAAGGAGCAATATAATATTAGTTGGCTCGGTTAGTAAAATACCAATTGTTAAAATGCGTTTATTTTATTTATATTGGTTTTAAATAGTTTATCTACTTGCCATAATTAGGTCTCTAACTAAATTTTTTGCCCTTATTTTGTTTTAGAAATCATTTTCGTCACAAATTCAGATTCTGTATGCTGGAAAATGCGACTGCAGAGTAAAATCATCGTAAAAGTGATCTAAAAAATACCTTTTAAAATAATATAATAGTTTTACTAGTAAATGTGGACAAAAATTATAGTAATAGCCTAATTTACCAAAATTTGCATAAATGTCATAAAATGTCAAATTGGTGTCAGAATTTCATGTTTTAACTGCTCATACTTACAAAACAGTTTAGAAATAAATTCATAATACAAATGTTGGTTATCTGTGTCACTTTTCAACTTACCAGTATTAGTAATAGTGAATCTAGCCCCTTATGTTGTTTTACTTTTAACGTTATTTTACGTTAAATTTACGCAGAAATTCACCATTTTATTGCGCGTCTTTTAATATGGATCTAAATTAAATTCATTGCACTTCCGGAAAGAAAATCGAGAAGAAAGTTGTGGATAAAAGAGAAGAATGACGCTTGAGTCTTCAGAGTAAAAGCAATTAGACATAAATTAAATTTCTTCTAGTGTAAATTGGAAAATACTAAAGTTGTATTTTTCCTTTTGCCAGCCAACCAGATAAAATTTCTGCTGTGACAGTAGTTAGTTTAACTTTTTTTTCTTCGATTAAGCGTTTTAAAGCTGTTTTAGTAGGTCATGTGACCTTTTATTTTCAAAAGTATCCTTCTATTCACGTACATCACCTTCCCTACACTGCTTTCTAAACAAAAAAAAAGTTAGAAGAATATTTTTCAATTTTCAGAAAAATTGATTGAAATTTATTTAGCTTACAATTTTATGCTTAAGCCTGATCGAAGTGTATATACAGGGTGCTCCAAAAGTCTTATTATGGGCAAATATCTCTGCTGTTAGTGATTGAGACACCAAATTTTAGGGGTATCCTATTGGTTAATAAATCTACTTTTTCAAAATTCCGACAAATGTAAAATTTTTCTTTGTCAATTTTATACACATAAAGATTGGTTCACTGAAAAAATTGTTTTTGAAATCTCAAATAAATGATTTGGTTGATACGATTTTGTTTGGACCAAATAATTATTGTTTAGTTTAAACAAATTTTGTTTGCATTAAATAAATAGTGCATGATATTTCAATTTCTTTTAATATTTGTTTAGTTTTTAATTTGCTTATATCAAGCAAACATTATTTCCTACAAGTCCCCCTAGACACAGATTTAGTTTTTAGCTGTGTCACATAATTATTTATTTTGCGAAAATAATTTTTGTTTCAATACCGGGTGCGAAAATAATTTTTGTTTCAATACCGGGTGCAGTTCTCTGAAAACAATAGTAAAGGCCGTAAACCGTGTCGAGACTCGAGCTTGTTTCAGTATCGTTTAACCTGTTCTTAAAGAGTGAGTGAGTGGGTTCTGTGAGCAATGGACGACAAGGTACACCTTTCTGCCAGCAACCTTAGCCTCTTGTGGCCTTCATTTTAAAGTAAGATCACTATATATCATTTCAGTGTTGAACTACATCATATTTTAATTTAATAGGAAAAGCAATAGTTTTTTTACGGTTTTTGCTCAGGTTTTTACCTAAGAAGACTACCGATTATTTTATTATTAAGGTTACATAATTTTTGCACTTTTGTGATGCCTAAAATAAGGGAAGTTTCTTTAATAAGACGTTAAATTCGAAGCCTGCTAAAAAGCCAAAGATGGCGTCAATGCCTGTAGTAATTTTTACTGCTATGCATCATGTTGTTTTAATGCACAGAAAATTACTATTTTATTCTCCCAACTAAATAAATATTTACAAAAAATTGCTAATCATTTTTGATAAACATATTTATATTTGTATTGTAGCTATTTTTTTCAGACAAAAATTATTTAGAAAATATCTAGGTGTACCACGTTGTTGGTACATACATTTTTTCAGAGAAATTAAATATGTGTTTTGATCAGTTTTGTTCATACAGCTTGAATGAATATATTACCAAAAATATTGATTAATTCTGTTTATTGTTATGTTTATTACCTATAGCATGATAATGAACATCCGAAAAACAAACACACTGTTCAAAGTGAGGAGTTATATTTTTACTGGTAGATAAACATCATTCCAAATTCCAAACAAATATACTCATCAAATCATTGTGATGCAGAGGAGCAGAGGGGCAATATCAAACCACGATTGCCTGTTAAGGCAGTTTTTTATAATTTATGTTCAGATAAATAAATACTCTTGTAGGTACTTAAGATTTTTATACTATAACAGTAATAGTAGTTAAGAGCACTATACTTTGCTTCTTTTCCTAATAACACACATGTTCATGTACCGTTTTTTTTTTGTGAAATAAATGGCAAGTAAAGATAATCGTATGTTTATAAACAAAAGGGTGTTAGGGTTAAAGCTCAAAAGCTTTCCAGGAATAATACGTACATTCAAATAAACTAAATATTTATTTGGTTTAAATAAACTTGTATTCAAAACAAAAACCAGTGATTACATAAAAACAACATTTTATTTGGAAAAAGTACCACTTGAATTTGTGTAAAATTTATATCTGTTTATGAAAAAACAAGGGTTATTTATTATGAATAATGTTTGTTTCATTGCTACAGATATCATATCCAGAATTCAAATAATTTTTGATAAATTATTAAATAAATATTTGTTAAGACAATAGGAAATAAATATTTGTTGAACTCCATTTTTGTTTTGACCAAATAATTTATTTTTCTGTGTTGTAATGTTTTTGTTGCAAATGTCAGTTTCTTGTGTACTCCATTGCCATCCTTTCTAATCCTTAATTATATTTTCCACTTAGAACTTTAGAGAAATTAACATAAAAGCTATTACAGGGACCGTGTAATTATATTAGGAATTGCAAGGATTAAACAAATAACTATCTTTGAAATTAAAACATATACGCACTGGGTAAATAGATACACAAGGAGATGTTTCCTTCCCAGAAAACTTGTTAGTCTGGAGTTCTCGCCAGTTCTCGCTGTTGCTATTGGAACTAATTAAAATTAGCATTATGAAACTTAGATGTGGTATACAACTTAGTAACAAGAAATCAGTGGCGCTACGAGCATCTGTAGATCTGCTTCCTTAGGGTTAAGATAATAATAATTCAATTAATTTGGAGAAACAACATTCTATCGAGGCAGAAGGACATGCTATTTGCGGTAAGTTTGAGTGGATCTGACTCGTCCAATCGAATTAAACTATTATATATATATATATATATATATATATATATATATATATATATATATATATATATATATATATATATATATATATATATATATATATATATATACAGGGTGATTGATGGTGAGTGGCCTATTAGAAGTTCTGGCGAACTAGTCAACGGATCACTTTGAAAATTTGGTAGTTTACATAAGTGGACATGACCTTTCTTTTAAAATTATTTTTGGCCTTGCGGTGTTGCCGCTTCTACTGAAAAGTATTAGCACCTATCATAATTTAAATGGAACACCCGGTATATTATATATTTTTTAGAATCCCTGTTGGTTTGTTAATAAGTTTCGTTAACATATTCCTATGTCTATCTAGTATCGTTGTCGAGATAATAATTATTTTCTTCTTTTTTTCTCGGAAAACATGGTAGTCAATAAGGGCTGATATTTTTGAACTCATGACAGATAGGACACTAGAATTTGGTGGAGAGCTAGGTAATACCACGAGGCTATTCACTCGGTGTCCAAATCGTAGTTATATTTGTACAGGGTGTTTCAAAAATAAACATATTTTGATGGTTTGGAAAAATGATTAAAAGTACATTTTTTTAAATGGAACACCCTGTATTTTAACCGCGGTCCTAAAAGCTCTGTAAATTTCCTATCTTTCAATATATCATGTCCCTATACCTATCTCGAATAGTTTTTGACTTATTAGCATTTATTTGGACAATTTAACTATTACAGATAACATTCACGAGTTTTTAGGAAAATTTGAAAAGTAGCCTTTGGAAACTGTTGTTTTTAAATGGATGACACTTTTCTATTATTTATTCCGTTTCGTTGTCAGTTGGTTGCCGTACTTGAAAATTCTAATTTAAGGTTTTAAGAGAAATGGAAGAAAACAATAATTATTCAAATACAGTACTTATGAATTTATTTGTTTTACATGGTCAGTGTGATAAGATCATTAGTCGTACTTGTAGAAAATTCAATGAAATGTATCCAAATTTGCCATCAATGAACAATAAGAAATTTAGACGAATTCAAAGCAATTTCAAAAATTTTGGTTCTTCCTTGAAAGTTCCCAGAAATTTACCCAGACCTGTAACATCTAGTGAGGACAACGAAATTAACGTTTTGGCTTATTTTCATGCCTATCCGCAGGCTTCAATAAGATGTGCCAAAGAAGATTTGGGCTTAACCTATTTCTGCGTGCAAAAAATATTGGCTAAACATAATATGCATGATTATAAGTATACCAAAGTTCAATGTCTTAAGCCTGAGGACTGTCCACAAAGAGTTTTATTTTGCGAAAACTTGTTAGTTCATATTCAGGAAGATCCACAATTTTTAAGGAAAATCATTTGGACTGATGAACCAAATTTTCTCGCGAAGGAATTTTTAATAGGAAAAATATTCATTATTGGGCGAAGGAAAATCCTCATGTAACGAGAGATACTGGATTTCAAGAAAATTTTCGATTTAATGTTTTTTGTGTAATGATGGACAACAAAATTCAATATTTGATATATGATGAAAATTTAACTTCCAGAAAATACTTAGAAATTTTAACTACATTTGTCGAAAATTTCGTGGACAACCTTCCTCTCGCCCAGTATCGCAGCTGCTGGTACCAATTGGACGGGGCTCCCGCTCACTGCACTGACGAAGTTAGTGCGGAAATACAGAGAATGTTTGAAGATCGTTGGTTCAGGCGTTTGGGACCTTGGAATTGGCCTGCAAGGTCCCCAGATTTAACACCTCTGGATTTTTACCTTTGGGGCACTCTCAAGAATATTATTTACAAGACACCGGTAAATTCAAGGGAAGAGTTAGAAGATCGGGTGAATCGGGCATTTCAAAATTTGGATGCTGGTGAACTTAGACTTGCTACTGGACATGGTGTAAACAAGCGAATTTTAAAATGCTTAGATGTCAACGGCCAACGTTTTGAACATTTATTAAAAACTAATTAAATGTTTTTTACTTTTTTCTTGGTAATTTTGTTAGAAGTCAAAAAAATATTATTATGTACACTACAACTTAAATATGATTAAGTAATTTTAAGCATTTAAGAATTTACTAATTGTTTAAAATTTGTCTAAATTTCTTATTGTTCATTGATGGCAAATTTGGATACATTTCATTGAATTTTCTACAAGTACGACTAATGATCTTATCACACTGACCATGTAAAACAAATAAATTCATAAGTACTGTATTTGAATAATTATTGTTTTCTTCCATTTCTCTTAAAACCTTAAATTAGAATTTTCAAGTACGGCAACCAACTGACAACGAAACGGAATAAATAATAGAAAAGTGTCATCCATTTAAAAACAACAGTTTCCAAAGGCTACTTTTCAAATTTTCCTAAAAACTCGTGAATGTTATCTGTAATAGTTAAATTGTCCAAATAAATGCTAATAAGTCAAAAACTATTCGAGATAGGTATAGGGACATGATATATTGAAAGATAGGAAATTTACAGAGCTTTTAGGACCGCGGTTAAAATACAGGGTGTTCCATTTAAAAAAATGTACTTTTAATCATTTTTCCAAACCATCAAAATATGTTTATTTTTGAAACACCCTGTACAAATATAACTACGATTTGGACACCGAGTGAATAGCCTCGTGGTATTACCTAGCTCTCCACCAAATTCTAGTGTCCTATCTGTCATGAGTTCAAAAATATCAGCCCTTATTGACTACCATGTTTTCCGAGAAAAAAAGAAGAAAATAATTATTATCTCGACAACGATACTAGATAGACATAGGAATATGTTAACGAAACTTATTAACAAACCAACAGGGATTCTAAAAAAAATATAATATACCGGGTGTTCCATTTAAATTATCATAGGTGCTAATACTTTTCAGTAGAAGCGGCAACACCGCAAGGCCAAAAATAATTTTAAAAGAAAGATCATGTCCACTTATGTAAACTACCAAATTTTCAAAGTGATCCGTTGACTAGTTCGCCAGAACTTCTAATAGGCCACTCACCATCAATCACCCAGTATATATATATATATATATATATATATATATATATATATATATATATATATATATATATATATATATATATATATATATCTATTATATATATATATATATATATATATATATATATATATATATATATATATGTATATATATATATATATATATATATATATATATATATATATATATATATATATATATATATATATATATATATATATAACGACTGTTGATTTTTTTGGGGTAGCGGTCTCGGGACGAAGTAAAACTCTTTTTTCACAAACGCCAAGCTTTCGGAAATTTATTTTTTCCTTTTTCAAGGGTGCAAATTGAGTAATACTCTGGTAATATGTTTGTTTAATAAGTAAGGCATCATTAGTTACATTTTAAGTTAAATTTGTAGCTTAATTTCTTAAAAGTATTAAAAATTACAAGAGCAAGGGAAAACACTTGTCAACCTGACAACATATTTGCAGTATATATAAAACCTATATCGGGAAAAGAAGCCATTATTATATTTTTCTTGTTAGTAGTTAGGGTTTGTGAATTTCTCTCATGATTTTTTCAGGATCTGCGAGAAATTTTTAAAGAGCAAATTTTGCAAACCTACGCAGATTCTCCTTTCTGGGTTAAGACAGGTTTGTTTAGGTTTGCCCAGGTTTGCTTAGGTTACTTATCGATAAGTCATTGCCGTCGCTCTACAATAGCATAATACTCGTATTAAATATGTAAAAGTGAGAATCTAGAGTTCTCTAAATTACCCGGCGATGCCTTTTACAGTAAGGATTAAACGAATGTTATTAAATTAAATACATAATTAATCAAATTAATCCTTATCGTATAAGGCGTCATCAGGTGGTTTAGAGAATTCCAGATTTTCACTTTTATACATTTAGTATAATATAATATGCACCATTGACTACAAGTAGACCTTATTATAGCATAATATGTCTAGTAATACTGTAATTACATTGCATAATATAAAATGGAATTAAAGATTTAGAACTACATTAGTTGGATAAGGGGGTAGACAATTTATAACCGATAACCTTTAGTACTATTACATCTTTTTTTTTCTTTGGTCGTCATTTTAAATTAGGCTGTAAAAGTATGTACCATTATTACTAATATTTTGGTTTTCCCGAAAAAAAATGTGGAAACACAATAGTCCTCAAAAAAAATCGCCTGTAAATAAATCATCACTACACAAATATGTATTTTAAAAATAGGCGTTTTTAAAAAAAATCTCGAAAAAAAAAATTCTCGAAATATTATTTTGGAAAAACTTTCGTAGGTTAGTTTTTCACGCTCGTGTGAATATTCCTAGATAGCTTCTGGTTTGACAGTTTTTGTCTACACTTCCATGTCCTGCTCTTCCTCAAGAACCAACAGTTCACAGGAATATTTTATTAAAGAGAATAAATACGAGGATGGGAGGAAAAGTTTCCAACCTAACAAAAAAATAGCAAAATATTGCTTAAAATGTTTTATTTTTCTACATAGCGTCCTTGTAGCTAAACACATTTATTCCATTAATCTTTAAGGGCCTTTATACCATCGTTATAGGCTAATTTGTCTAACTTGTCGCAATAGATATTTGTGTCAGCAACGATCTCTAAATCCCAAGCCGGGAATACACCTGACAAACGTTGCCATTCGTTCGCCTTGCCAGCCAGCATTGCTGCCCGTGCGCAGACATCCTCGGCAATGTTTCTCCATAGCGTGACACATCCGAACGAATAACCAGCAATATTTACATTGGCCAGATTTCCAGCATTCGAACCCAAATGCGAGGTTGCGTGGTTTGTGCTAACAAGTTTTGGAGTAATCGTTTCCAGAAGAACGGCGAAATCTTCTCGGGATATTTTGCTAAAGTATTTAATATTATATATATATATATATATATATATATATATATATATATATATATATATATATATATATATATATATATATATATATATATATCTATATATATATATATATATATATATATATATATATATATATATATATATATATATATGTATATATACACACATATTTTTCAAATACCTCATCATAGAACATCAAATTTTCAAAGATCATTTAGCTATGTGGCTCCGCAATTATGGAATGAGCACCCCAATTATGTCAAAAATTTATCTTTTAAAAAGTTCTCCCATTATATTAAACAAACCTTAATGCAACAACAACGGAATGCCGTCTAATTTCTCTCTTTGTTATGCACGCCTGTTCGATACCCGCTCCGTCGCTCCCCACCTCTGCTCCCGCTGGCGCGCGCCTGTCTCCCTGCGTTTCATCGCCTTGCACCTGGACAAACTATAGTATTAGAATGCATTTTGTATGTTGTCAATAGGATTAAGACTATTATTACTTCTCTATTATCAGACCAATTGCCGTTTATATTATATTAAATTTAAAATTCTCAGTAAGTGGGACTGGGCTATGCCTTGCGTGCCAAATGGTATGCACGGCACCATCGGTTCATCAATAATCGCAGCTCAGCCCCAATTTGTCTGCTTCAATAAGTTTATGCTATTTTAATCTAATTATGTAAATTGATTGCTGACAAATAAAATGTTTTGTATTTGTATTTGTATTTGTATTTGTATTTGTATGTATATATACATATATATATATATATATATATATATATATATATATATATATATATATATATATATATATATATATATATATATATATATATATATGTATATATATATATATATATATATATATATATATATATATATATATATATATATATATATATATATACAGTGACCGGCAAAAAGTTCGCAACATATGGAAAAAATTTTTATTAGGTGAGTATTGGAAAAACTTTTCCGGGGGATCGGTTCTGCATGTCCGATAACCTAAAAATCGATTTTGACATACGTCACGTGACCACTGGTATAGCGTCAAATTAAAAAAAAATTGTTAATTTACAAAAAGTGAGGTTAGTTGACGAGATATCAAAAAAAGTTATTTGAAAAAATTGCTTAGAATTAAATTCTAGGTCCTTGTGCAAAATTTTAAGATTTTATTTAAAAAAATTGGAAAACTCAATTTTTTTTAAATATTTTTTTATCGATTTACAAATTTCCAGTTTTTTTCGTTTAGATAGCTTGGCTAATGTAAAGCCCATGTATCTGGATGAAAATAAACGAATGTAGTAGTTTTTTCTACAATTGACAGGACAAAATTAAAAAAAACAGGGTTTCGCCGGACGCCAGCTGTTGCAATGATTTGTATCTAGCAGCAGTGTCAAAATTTTAGAGACATTTCAATGAGATTACATTGAGAAAACCTTAATCGTCTTAAATATATCTGAAGTTCGACTTTTTGTAAAGTTAAGGGGAGTAAAATAGATAATAAACAAAAAATTACCTGTTTATTTAATCGAAATTTCATAAACGAAAACCAATGTAAGAAAAACTTAAAAGTAGTCAAATTCTGTACTAACAACATAAAAAATCATTGTTTTTCCTTGGGTGCACAAAATTTAAAACTCAGTATGACCACCATTTCTCTCCATACATACTATTGTTCTCGAGCGCAACTCTCGATTAACATTTCGGAGCATTTTACGATTTATTTGCAATACACAATTTCTAATGACATTCTCTAAATTTTGTATATTCCTAAAGGGTCGATGTTTGTACACAGAGTTCTTTAGGTATCCCCACATAAAGAAATCTAACGGAGTCAGATCTGGTGATCTCGCAGGCCACGGATTTTCAGAAAACCGTCCTATCCACTGGTTTCCAAATTCTTGATCCAGCCATCTCTTCACCTCATTTGTGGAATGAATGCTAGCTCCGTCTTGTTGAAAGTATAAATTTCTTCTTTCGGCTAATGACAAATTGTCTAAAAAGTCAGATATCTCAGTTTGTAGAAATTCTAAATATCGTTCTGAATTTAAATTGTCTCTAAAGAAAAAAGGTCCCACTATTCTGAGGTTGAAAATTCCGCACCACACATTAACCTTAAAACTATATTGGTCTTTACTCTGAATTACAAAGTCTGGGTTTTCGGTGGCCCACCATCTACAGTTTTGTGAACTGTCGGTTCCGTTAGAGGTAAATGTAGCTTCATCCGAGAAAAGAACGTTCTTTGGGAAATTAAAATCTTCCTCAATCATACCCTGGAACCAGGCACAAAAATCGAAGCGGGCGTCATAATCCCTATCTTTTAATACTTGTACAAATTTAGGTTTGTACGGATGAAATTTGTTTCTTTTTAATATCCTCCGCACAGATCTTTCGTGAATGTTAGTGATCTCCGATATTTGACTAACTGCTAATTGGGGTGTTTCTGTGATCGACAAACACACATCCAGAGAACCTTCGTCACCTGTTACCGGTTTTTCATGGGAAACTTTATACTGATTTTCTACCGATCCCGTTTCTTTAAATTTATTGACTAGACGAGATACTGTGGAATAATGGAGGGATTTATCGGGGTGCCTCTCATTAAAAATTGCTGCTGTTTCTCTATGGCTTTTGTAATTATCTCCAGAAATTAAAATAATTTCTATCTTTTCCTGAAGAAGTAGTGTGGGTGCCATTTTAAGGAATAAAATATTAATAAACTTATGTAAAATATCAAACTTAGTAAGATGCGAGACATAAACCAATGACATAGGTTGAAATCAAACAAATTATAATTTGTTTGACATTTTTCTGTTGTTTTTAACCTACTAGATTATTTGGTTGTTTTAATTTCAGAGCCTGCTTTGGTAGTTTTAAGTACAACTAAATAGACCTGGTTGTTAAATTTATGTGCGAAAAATCTTAATAAAATCTTGATACAGTCATTTCATTAGATTCAAACCATTGCAAAGCGTCCGGCGAACACCTATTTTTTCGATTTTGTCCTGTCAATTGTAGAATTGTAGATCTGACTCCGTTAGATTTCTTTATGTGGGGATACCTAAAGAACCCTTTGTACAAACATCGACCCTTTAGGAATATACAAAATTTAGAGAATGTCATTATAAATTGTGTATTGCAAATAAATCGTAAAATGCTCCGAAATGTTAATCGAGAGTTGCGCTCGAGAACAACAGTATGTATGGAGAGAAATGGTGGTCATACTGAGTTTTAAATTTTGTGCACCCTAGAAAAAACAATGATTTTTTGTGTTGTTAGTACAGAATTTGACTACTTTTAAGTTTTTCTTACATTGGTTTTCGTTTATAAAATTTCGATTAAATAAACAGGTAATTTTTTGTTTATTATCTATTTTAATCCCTTAACTTTACAAAAAGTCGAACTTCAGATATATTTAAGACGATTAAGGTTTTCTCAATGTAATCTCATTGAAATGTCTCTAAAATTTTGACACTGCTGCTAGATACAAATCATTGCAACAGCTAGCGTCCGGCGAAACCCTGTTTTTTTTAAATTTTGTCCTGTCAATTGTAGAAAAAACTACTACATTCGTTTATTTTCATCCAGATACATGGGCTTTAAATTAGCCAAGCTATCTAAACGAAAAAAACTGGAAATTTGTAAATCGATAAAAAAATATTTAAAAAAAATTGAGTTTTCCAATTTTTTTAAATAAAATCTTAAAATTTTGCACAAGGACCTAAAATTTAATTCTAAGCAATTTTTTCAAATAACTTTTTTTGATATCTCGTCAACTAACCTCACTTTTTGTAAATTAACAATTTTTTTTTTAATTTGACGCTATACCAGTGGTCACGTGACGTATGTCAAAATCGATTTTTAGGTTATCGGACATGCAGAACCGATCCCCTGGGAATGTTTTTCCGATACTCTCCTAATAAAAATTTTTCCCATATGTTGCGAACTTTTTGCCGGTCACGTATATATATATATATATATATATATATATATATATATATATATATATATATTTCTGTATACAGATAGGTTAAAAACCTCAAAAATATAAACTTGACCTAAGAGTAAACTACCTCTATTTTTTATTTTGAAGAACAATTTAACTTGAAAAGTTGCTCAGAATTACTTTTTCAATGATAATCGAAAATTTCACCATAAAACTTTAAATCTTTGTAAAACAAAAAATTCTAAGTAATTGAACCAAGCATTTTATTTAAAAATTTGCTATTCAACATGAAAGTCGCGGACTTCAACACACTTTTGTAATACCTGTCTTGTATTTTGGTTATAGTATTATTTACTCCCGAAAAAAAACCTAGGCATGGAAAAAAATTGAGGCATGGAAAAAAATCGATTCAAACAACCTTTTTTAAATCTTGGCTTATGCCTCAGAAAGTAATTAACAACATTTCCTCATGGCATTTTTCTTAAAAGCGAAAAATAACGGTAGCCTATTCGTAGGTAAAATTCATATTTTTGAAGTTTCTGACCTCCCTGTATACAAAAACTGAATTTTTTTTACCACAAATCGTATTTTTGTTCAAGAAGAATTTTTTTATAAAGAATAACTTTTTGTCGACATAATATTAAAAATTTGGTCAGGTTGGGTTGGGTTTCCTTGGTCCATTTGTGGTATAGGTAACCCCATCCAGGGATACCCTATAATATATATATATATATATATATATATATATATATATATATATATATATATATATATATATATATATATATATATATATATATATATATATATATTATGACTTCTTTGCTAGTGCAGTAAAAGAAGATCGTAAAATAAAAAATAAAATAAGAGGTAAGAGGTAATATTGGGATTTGATTCTGGTCTAGGTGCCTTCCTGCTGTAGCAAAGCGTGGCCCGCAGAATCGAGTCTTGTACTTCCTAAGTATTGTAAATTATTTTGTTTTATCTAAGACATCCCACGTAGACTTTAAGCCTGCTAATGTGCCGTGGGCGTCTGAAGAGACCCACAATCACAATAATTTTTATGAAAAAATACAAAAACTGGTCTAATTGATATGAAATATTGAGCGTTCGTAACATTATAATGGGTTAAGCGGAGTCATTATCAACGGTTCGTGGTAATTGTTGTTACTGCCAGTTTGAATTTGTCGATTCCGATTAGTCAAGAAAATTTGGATACAGCGTCACAAAATATAACAGAAAGGATAAATGAAGCGGATAATGTTGATATTAAAATCGAGAAAGCTATAATCTAAATATCAGCTAAAATAAGCTAAAATCACGTGAAAGGTACGAAAGTGCATACAGAGTTTAAAAAAGGCTACACGAGGAAGATAGTGCAATGTATGAGAAAAGCTTAATGGCATATTTTGTAATGAAAAGTTCAAGTTTAAAATGTCCTTCAAATTTGTGGCTGAATGTTCGCTAATGACAACAATCAATTTGTGCTTTTAACTTTAATTTATACAAATAAATTCTATATTACGAGTTCTATTCTTTTAGTCAATTTTTAGCTGCAGGTATCAGCATAACATCACTTACTGCACAAGTGCGATAAGTTGCACTTACCGGCCTAGAATCAGCTTGTGTACTTTGGTTGCTAGGAAAAATAATAATCGTTTAGTAAAATCAATTTACTCTTTCTGTCAATAATGCCGGTAGTATAAAAAACATGCATAAACATATTTTTAACATAAAGAGCTTTTCTAACGTTGCGAACAAGGTACACTCTTAATTTTAAACGGATCCTCTAAAATGGTACTTTAACAGAAACTTTATATCACACTTTTTTCGTACGGTTCAATTTAAACTTTGCTAACTGAATTAATCAAATTACCTTTCGGGCTACCGTTATACTTGGCAAAAACGTATTACCAACTTCAAACACTTTTTTAAGTTAGTTCTTTAATTTTTCAGGAAATTAAACAGAGTAAAGGCCGAGCTACGGGAGCAAAGAGTTGAATTTTATTTAATTTTGCACCTTTTCCCGTTATTTTTTTTTAGTAATTAATTCTTGCTCATCGTTTTGCAGTACGGCATTACTGCTCTAATTTCAACTAAACTTTGTTTGAAAATTGTTATAATTGTAATATTTCTTTTTCTTCAGTAGGTATTCTGTTATTGTTTCTGATTATAAAAGTATGTAACTTGCTGCGGTTGGCCCATTTTTATAGTCTTAGAAACTTTAAAGACGTTTTATTTTCTATACAGCTGTGGTTCATATTTGAATGTTTTTTAAAATTAGATAATATGTTTATTTCCTACTAATTTGTTGTATCTTTTGGCAACCCACGAAGGCCGTACGTACGTATACCATGGGCAGTGGGTGGATCTAGGAAGTCCGACTCACATATTCAGAGCTAGAAACATCCGTAGGGATTTCACCAGCCCTTTATACAGGGCGTCCAGGAATTTCCGTTTCAAACACGAATAACTTTGCAACCGTGTAACGTAGCGGGGTCCGGTTAGGCAGTATCGGACTGGGGCCCTTCGGCCCACGCGGCACTTTACTTGATTTGGATCACCACTTCCACAGTACAATAATTGTAATTTATGTTTAGTTTTGGATTCTTAAAATGTTAATGTTTTGCCATTTTCATTATTAAAAATACCAAAGTACAACTGTTGTTCGTCTAGTTGTACCAAGGCATCAGCGATCCACCCCTTTCATCTTTCTAACAAATAAAATAATATCTGCTAAAATATAATTCATAGGCGTCATTGCCGAATTACCTCTAATTGGTTATCCCCTATCAGGTGGATTCCCAAAGGGGTGGTACCTTTCATTTCAATTTCGTTGCCGTTGGATGCCGATTATTTAGTAAAAGTGGGGCATTGGTCAGGTGTGCATGGCGCGTTTATTATTGATGCATACTTCAAGAGTAATGATTCTTACATAGTTGTAAGACGAAGGTTTTGTGTTCACTTCAATATTAGGCGTGTGGAGGACGCCCGAAGTGAAAAATTTGGTAAAATCGTTAGTGCGGAGATTTAGAGAAACATCATCAGCTGTAAACGTGAAACCCCGTGGTCGTCCAAGGACTGCAACAGTGACTGCTTCTGAGAATGTTAAGGCTGTGCGACGTGCATGTCGCGATTATTCTAAATTCCAGTGAATTAATTCGTAAAACATCACAAGCCTTGCAAATACACAAATCATCTGTACATACAATTTTAAGAATAAATTTGAAGTTTCATCCATACAAAATCCAAATAGTGCAAGAATTAAACTAAAATGACTTTAAAACCGTCGTTCTTTCGCTGAAACAATGATATATCATTTTTTTTTTGCAAACGACCGAATTAACAATATTCTGTTCAGTGACGAGGCGCACTCAGGCGCAGTTAGTAAGTAAAATTGTCGCCACTGGGCACCAGACAATCCAAGGCAAGAACACGAAAAGTCCCTACATAGCCCAAAGATTACTGTGTGTTGTGCGATGTCGGCCTCAGGAATTATCGGTCCGTATTTAATGGCTTTAATCAGGACACATGGTTTCTGCAGGATGGGGCCACCCTACATACAGCCTACAGCCAGAGCGTCTATGGAAGTCATTAGAGAATTATTCCCGAAAACGATCATCTCCCGCTTTGTAGATCTAAACTGGTCAGCTAGGTCTACCGACCTCACCCCTCTGGACTTTTTTTGTGGGGATACCTCAAAAGTAAAGTTTATACTTTGAATGGTGTTGGCCTTTACTTGATGGAAATCCATTATACACATAATGATAGATAATTTTAGCCAAATTTCCAATTTTATTTAATACTTTATAACATGATGCGGTTCGTTACACTATAGCTTCATCGGGTGTTTGCTACAGACTCTGTAACACATTTTTCATTTTTTTTTAACTACTATAATCATTTCTCAATGCAGAATCGCCTCTCCGAGTTTCCTAATGCATTTTGCAAACACCCTGTATTTGCATTTTTTTATATTTCATATTGAAGCACCTTAAAATATTTAGAGAAAATTGTTTTTCGCCTTGTATTGTTTGTGCTAAATAAAAAAAAGCCCAGTTTTCTTTTTGGTAGGATAACTCAAAATCGATACTAAAGGCATTAAAAGAAATTGAAATGTCGAATTCCAAATTATTGCCCCAAGTGAAATCGGTTCTTATGGAAAATACGTAATAAAGTTTAAGGGTGTGTAAAAAACATCGGAGAACATTAAATTATTCAAAGTTACGTTACAGTAAAACTTAGGGTTCGTTTTCAGTTCGAGTTTGTTTTAACATGACACGAGATAAAATGGAATTAAAATCATTGTAAAGGGTGTCCAAACTAGAGTTGAGCGATATATCAATCACCATGATCCAATCACCGTGAAAGACAAATCACTATCGCTATCGGCGATCGAAATCGCGCTAAACCAGTTATTCAGTATTCAGTGATTAACAAATCTGCATGCGCCACGGACGGATCACCGAAACAAAGTAGATCACGGCGACCGCGTAATTGCCACTTATTAAAATATGTAAATATTTCTTGGATTGAGGAACAAAATCGCTGCTTGAACTCTTGTCAGTGATTATCGCTTCTTGCGTTGTAGCTATCACTACTGATTCTTTCGGTATGCACTTATGTTTAATAAGGAATATGCACATTTTTTTTTGTATTGCATAAATCGTTGAAGGAAGTAATTATAAACCCAAGAAAAATATTTTGAAGAAAATTACTAGAATAATTTATCTACAAAAAATGTTTACTTTTCCATATAATTTATTACAATTTAAAAAGCAGTCATTTGTCCTTAGTGAAAAGTGACGTCAGGAGATCAGCAAAAATCTACAGGTTAACGTAAATCTTAGCTTAAAGTCGAACAGGTTTGATTTTCTCGGAAACAGTCAGAGGGAGGGAAATCGAATTTTTTGGGTTGATAGAGGAATAGTTCAACTAGCTTCGGTAAAAAATTCAGTTATACAGGATGTTTCGTTACGGAGCTATTAACTGGCAAAGTCGAAATTTCCGCGATTTCCGTTGAAATCGGTTACAGGTCGCAAAAGTGAATTAAATCGATGTTAATTTTGAGAGGTTGTAGGGTACCCGGAGCTTCAGAACTCTATTGAAACTGGCGAGGATCAGAAAACGGCAAGTAATTCTTCTGAATTTTGTTAGGTCGAAAAATGACATTTTCAGACTCCTCTTTGGTACCTAATAACTCGAAAACAAAACGTCAGATCGAAAAACGGATTCATAAGTAAAACTTTAAAATCTCAAATACTTTTTTTTGCAATACGTTTACCCGTTTACCTAACCTAAAATCACTGGAAAATGGAAATATTTGAAAAAAAAAAACGTAAATTTAGATATTTGACCCAAAAAATAAGTAAATTTGACCCAAATATTTAACGGTTTTTAATTTTGTGTGGTCAAAATGGCTCAAATTAAAACCCCATATACGTCATCGGAAAGAGCTCATCGAAGTATATAATATCCGTATTTTTTAGTTTCTTCATTCTCTATAGGAAGGGAGCAATCGCCGAATAAATTTCGATTTTTTTACTTTTTTTGCCCTCGACATCGGTACATTTGAATCCATTGTATTTTTTTCTATCTAATTTTTTCCCAATCTCAACACCATCTTATAAAGTGATAATCACACTTTAAAATGAATATCGAATGGGTCATCCAGGAGCGTATTTAAGGAGTAAAAATCGGATTTTCTTGATTATTTTCCGACAAATCCTATTTTTAACCGACATTATTCCACATTATTTACCTTATTTAGTGATTCTTTTTGGGTTTATTTTATCCGCTAAGTATCAAAAAATACCTCCCACTAATTTAAATCACTTATTTTTTCGTTAAAGTTAAAAATAAATAGGTTTATTTGCATCGGGGACATCTAAAATTTGAAACTTTTTGAAGTTTCGAAGATTGCTATGAAAACAGAGAATTGCAGTTTATTTACTCGAAATTACTAAGATGATAAAATATGTCAAAATTTCGCAGAAATGCCAATTCTTGTTGCAAAATTGATTTCTTAACCGATTTCGGCTTGAAGTATACCTACACGAATAAGATTTTAGGATCCTTCTACTTTAATTGCAGGGATATTTCATTGGATGAGTTACGCATTAAATACCATTTTTATTGAGTTTTCGATGACTCTACAACACTGGAATTCGCCATGTACTCATGATGAGTCATAAGTTCACTTTCGATGAGCCAATGGGATCACGTTTACAAGTTTCGGAATTCGCGCGAAAATTTGCAGTATAAAATCATTTTCTTTGTTTATAAAGACCAAAATAAATGGATAACAGCCACCGCCATAAACATTTAATTTATGTAGAGAATATAAAAAAATTCAGATTTATATGGGTTCTATTGAAACCGCCCGTACCCGGGTCGGTATATCTGGGAAATTTTCAAGATCTCTAATTTAAAATGAATATTCTAAAATATAAAAATTCTAATATTGTGGCATACATAAAAACATCTGTTTTTAAAATAGTCTAAAAATGTCGAAAAACCGTAAAAGTTTGCAGAAAAAGGGCTCCAGGTCAAAATCCTTAGCTACCTAAAAGAACAGATGGCCTAAATGACGCCAAGCAAACAAGCCACGCGTAACCCCCTCGCAGAGGGGTAGCGCGAGTACTTAAGCGCTTGATGAGACCGCAGAAGGGCACTCAGAATCAAACTCACATTCGATTCGCATTCAGATTCAGATATCAGATAGTCAATTTTTCCTCTTTTTACGAGTTAAGGGGTTCTCAGTTCTCATTTAGTGATTTTCTGTGTGTTGTGAAACTGCCAGTAAGTCCTTTTGCTCTTTAACCAAAGTAAATTTACATATATCACTTTGTTTGTATTAATAACTCTAATGATAAATTGGATTTCTTTTTACTTACAAATACTTTTGACGCCGATTTAAGCTGGCGGTGCACCGACGCTGCGCCGAGGTTTATCTAACTGGTGTTGGGTATTTTAGTAACGAAATTAAATCCATGCATTTGTTTTAAAACATAGTTTCATCTCATTAATAATTTTATAAAGAAATTGGATTTCTTTTTATTTAGTGGGATACCCTTGACGCCGATTTAAGCTGCCGGTGCACATACGCTGCGCCGAGGCTTATCTAACAGGTGTCGGGTATTTTGGTAACGAAATGAAATTCATTACTGTAATGTAATTTACCATATTATTTAAATCAAATACTGGCAGCCATACATCACAGTTTAATCTTATAAACAATATAAAGTAATCTGTTTAAAAATATAAAACGGGGCAACATTTGGGGGAGAATTTAAAATGAAAGTATATAAAAAAATAAGATTATCAAATATTATTTTACATAAATTATGACTGAAAGAGAGACCTAATTTCTAACGGTACCAGATGGTGTCAAATAACTTTTGCTTTCGAAATTCGGGTCAGTATTGTTAGGGCAAGTGCAAAAGCACCTTTCTTGTAATACAGATGGCCAGTTTGTCTTCCGGGGTTTAATTGGCGTAACAAAGAAAAACAAAGGTCAGTAAACCGACAGGGTAGTTAAAAAGAAAGGGTCTATTATTAAATTAAACGTAATCTGAATTAGTAACGAGAAATAGTAGAACAGGGTGTTTTAAATAAATTAAAGGTAATCTGCATTATTAAAGAATAATAATAAAAAGGGTTGGGTTGGAGTAAATATGAATAATCGCGTTTGACAATCGTATTATCAAGATTGGCAATGATAAAAATAAAGCATAGGTGTAGGTATTGACATGATGCTACCTGTAGAACGTTAACAGATAATAGGTATATATAAAACGGTGTGATGGGTTTTCTTGGGAAAAGGTTATAACCGACGATGGTGCCGCTGTCGTAGTTTTCGGTATCTAAGTAACAAGAAAACAACATCTGCTCGAGAAGAAAAGTGACACATGCGTATGGGCGGATGGACTCCTAACTTTTATTGCACCTTTATATGTTAAACGTTGAGGTGTCCGATATTTTTGTTTGATTGTAAATTGTGCTGATTGTAAATCGGCTAAATACAGTAGATTAATTTAACAGTGGGGTTCCACTGTTCAGGTTTTCGGCTCCTCACGGACTGTCCGAAAGTGGGGTTCCGCTGGAGGCTTTCCACCCTACGTAGTAGCATTATGCCAAGCGTGTACGTAATTTGGGGTGACACTAAGTGTTAAAAAGGTATTTAAAGAATAAAAGGATATTTAAAGAGTAAATGAAAATTATACGTACACGTCAGAGGGGCGATACCAATAATAAAATGCAAGATTACCGGGTTATATCAGAAAAGGGGTGTTATGAAAACAGGGACGAAGTGATAAAGTACATGCAGAGGTTCGCTGCAGGCGCACAGCAACAGGTATAGGAGTTTTGGTAAGATAAAGTGCATGCAGAGGTTCGCTGCAGACGCACAGTAACAGGTATAGGGGTATTGGGAAAAACAACATGTAAAACAACATGTAAAGAAACATTTCACGAGTATCACCATCAGTGTCGCAGACATTAGCTGGGTGAGCTATGAGGGGAAATGGCGCAGCCAAGATAGGTAGAGAAACATTTCACGAGGATTACCATCTAGTGTCGCAGATATTAGATGTGTAAGCTATGAGTGGGAAAGGCGCAGCCAAGAAAATCACCGGTAAAGTGTAGTCAGGAAAATCACCTGTAGTGTCGCAGACATAAACAGGTGACAAAGTGAAAAAGGGTACAAATTACGGGAGACAGACAAAGGCCTATGTTAATATAAGTATTGAATGGTAAATTGTTATACATATTTTATTGTTATTTTGAATATGAAATTGATAATTAACAGCTGTACAAATGAATAAATGATTAAAACAGATTGATTCTTTGATTTCTAATATCTACAATGCGACAAATTAAAGAGGGGAAAATATAATTAAAAACTATCAAAATCTGAGCTAAAATTTACTGTTGTACCAAACTTTAAAAGAACCTGAAATAAACACAACGTAGCAAAATAAGGTAATACGTCCAGACGATTACAGCCAACGTGATTGAATTTGTCACGTGATGAATAGACTGGGGATAGAGCAGTTTCACTATGCATATTCCCTATAGGCCGAAAATTAAATTATCGTCAGAATACTAAATTACTCATGTTCTTTATGACATGATAATATCTTTTAACTACTTTTCTAGCTCTAATTAATTTAGGTATGTGTTTCTTTATTTTACAGATTTGATTACTTACCGTTTTTGTTTGATTTTATGTTTTATCTATACCCTCCTCTTTTTGTGTAATTTTAACTTTGTGGCATAATAATATGTTAATTTACAAATTTATTAATTCGATCAATTGAGGTATTCGTCCAATTGACTTTCGGTCAACTGATTTTTGGTCAATTGGAGCAATTGGATCAATAATTGACATATTTGACCAATTGATTTTAGGCCAATTGACCTCGAACCATTTGGCTTCAATTAACCCTAAATTTAGATCTTCTAGTTGATCAGTTAGGTTTTGACAAACCTATCACGAATCCGGCATTAGGTTAATGCGTATTTTTGTTCATATTTTTGACCAAAGAATGACTGGTAGAAGCTTGTCGGTGAAACATTGTACCACCTTGTAGATAGTCTTACTTTACCTCCTTCTCCTATTGTCTATCCGAACTACTGTTGTCTGCTTTTTGTATAAAAATGATAACTTGGACGTAGCCCAACTGGTGTAATGAAACTTTTTCCTTAGGTTAAAGTAATGCTGATTTAAATCCAGCCTGTTTACAAGTTTAGTATTCTTTTTTCCTTGTTAATATACAAAAATTAATGAATTTAATTGAACTTCCTCAAAAAAACATATTTTATTTATTTTAAAAAGGACTTTGCGACACAAAGACCTACGCTTCTTTCCTCTTATATCATCCTTACGTAAAACTGGCTTTCTTCTAACATTTCATAACCGCTTCCTTATGAAAAAACCCATTACCAAACTTTCTTTCAACGCTCTAATTTAAATTTTGCAGAAGCGCAGGAAACTGAATTTGTCAAATTTTCCTTTTTGCCCCGTTTTGCCATTTCACACTCCGTGCGCAAACTTTTAATATGTTAAGCTAGTTGTTAGGATTAATTTTTTTCAAGAAACTGAATGAACACAGAGCATCGTCTTACATTCTTCGGGGATCATTCATGTCATGTCTGTCAGTGCGTAGGTGTCTAACATATACGCGTTAAATATACAGTGAAAATATTATGTAATAAACGATGTCGTAGATAATTTGTCTAACATCAACTTTCAAGGGTTGTATTCCCCTGGGAGCCCAATTTGTAGCAAAATTCTTGTATTTTGTTCTAGCAGAGTTGGGAAACATTTATTCTGGCTGCAGTAAAATTCAAGAAAGAAAAATGATTTTTCTTGCGGCAGTATGTCACTGCAAACTAATTTGCAACAATTTAGTTGTTGTCAGTACAGGGTAAGTAATAAAAATAAATAAGTCGTTGAATTAGGCATAACAAATTCACTAAGAACTAGAGTATAGGCAGTAGTAAGTAGCAGTAGCAATCCTGGCAAACTACGTATACAGCGTGTCCCACAAAGTTCTTGCCATATGGGAAAATTTTTTACTGAAAGTTAAAAAAAAAAATTTTGTGCAGAAAAGTTCTGCGTATTAATAAACTAAAAATCCTTATGGAAAAAATCTAAAAATACCCATAGTATACAGGATAGCGATAAAAATGTAACATATACCCAAAAATAAAGTACCATTATTAAGCAAGGTACAAAGAAAAGCTATTTCAAAGAATTATTTGGTATCATATTTTCTCTCTAAATACTAAAAAAAGTTTTTACATTTTTACTATACGTTACGAAATCAATGTTAGTATAAGTTACTAAAAAGTGATTATCTTTCACACAGGTAAATACATTATGCTAAAAATGACTTTGACACAGACATTGATATTCTTTGCTGTATAGTTCTAATAATTCAGTTTATTAATTTATCATTTTCCTTAATTATGACCCCAAAACTAACCACGGAACAAAAAATTGTATTTTAATTGTGGGCGACAACTACAAAAGTTATAGGGAAGCCGCTGAGATTTTCCATGAAAGGCATCCTGAAATATCTGTATTCCATCAAACTGTGGGACACATAATGGCAAAATTTAAAAGTAGTGGAAGTGTCGGAAACCGCTTCAATAAAAAAATCAAGTGCAGGTCGAAGATGATGAGAATATTTACCTACAAATTATCCAAGCAGTTGTTTAAAATCCCAAGACTTCAAGAAATTTGAAAAAAGTACCTCCTGGAAACGACGCAGTAAATCCACTGCTGGAAGAGTTCTTAAAGCAAATCATTTTCATCCATATAAACCTACCTTTGTCTACACGTTGAAGCCTGGAGCCTTTAATATTCGGTTTGATTTTTCGGCTTGGTATCAAAGTATGCATGAAGATGACCCGTCTTCGATAATTATTTAGATTAGTGGAAACAGCTAATTTTTTCATGAAATTTTGCACTGACCCTAATTTAGGGTCGTAGAACACGAATCCGAAGTCAGTTGTTGGCGGTCTCGTATGGTTTTTCCAAAAAAAAAATTTTTTTGCAAAACCTTTAGGTTAGCCTTTTCAATGAAAATCAAATTCTTTAAACTTCGGCAAAAAGGTGGTCAGGTTTGCTCAGTTTTCATTGATATAGATACATACATATCTATATCAATGAAAATTGAGCAAACCTGACAACCTTCTTGCTCAGGTTGGGTGAGCAAAAAGGTGGTCAGGTTTGCTCTGTTTTCATTGATATAGATATATATGTATCTATATCAATCAAAACTGAGCAAACCTGACCACCTTTTTGCTCAGGTTTGCTTGGGTTAAAATTTTTAAAATTTGTGGGAAAAGCGATTTGGAAATTTGGCAACAGCGCGTGTGTGTGTGACTTGTATAATGACTTGTATAGATGTGTTTAAGTAAAAGTGCCGAAATTTAAAGAATTTCATTGAAAAGCCTAACCCAAAAGTTAAATTTTTTTTTTTGGAAAAACCATACGATACCGCCAAAAACTGACTTCGGATTCGTGTTCTACGACCCAAATTTAGGGTCTGTGCAAAATTTCATGAAAAAATTAGCTGTTTCCACTAATCTAAATAATTACCAAAAAATCATATACTTATTCTGATGAAGCATGTTTTACATCAAATGGAGTAGTTAGCTCCTAAAATTGTCGTTGGTGGAGTACAGCTAATCCAGGATTTGTTATTAGTCGTGATCAGTATTACTTTAAGACAAATGTATGGTGCGGTATTTTACAGAACCAACTTATAGGCCCATTTTTCTTCCAAGACAATATAACGTCGGATATTTACCTTTAATTTTCGAGAAATCAGCTGTTTCTGTGTTTGGTTTTATTAATGGCCTTCCACTTAACATTAAAAATAATTTATGGTATCAGCATGATGGTGCGCCATGTCATAGTTCTCGAGCTGTTAACGAGTTTCTTCAGGAAATGTTCTAGGGGCGTTGGATAGGAATATTTTCAAAAAATCATTAGCCGGAGAGGTCGCCAGATCCGAAGCCACTCGATTACTTTCTTTGGGGATATTTAAAGAAAAAAGTGTATTATCACCGATCTTTTGAAAATATCGAGAGCTTGGAAAGAGTAATAACCCGATGTGCTTTTGAAATTCCTCAAGTTGTTTTGAGAAAAGCTGTTTCAAAATTATCTGTATAAAATCCATCGAAAAGGAATGTGGCTATATTGAAGTTTGAATTTTGTAAATTTATACTTTTTTCATGAGTAATACATTTTCTGTTTCATACTCGTATTAAAACTCTTAATTTTTTCCTAGCTGGCTGTGTATTTAAAGAAATATTAAAAATATATTTCAGCGCAAAAACTAACGGCCGGATTCTCCGACGCTAGTCCGGTCTAATTTGACAACCAACTGACAAGTGTAAGAAAAAGACAACTAAGTACTATGAATTTGTTTCTGAGGTTTTTCGCAAATTTATAATGAAAAGGGCAAGCGACGGAATATGTTACGGCCAGGATATAAATTTGGTTCTGGTAATCTTAAAAATTGTGCAGCAACATTGGGAATTTTTGACAAATTTATTGAGGCCAACACACTGATGTGTGCATTTTCCTTTTTGATAATTTTTAAAAAGCCATTTACTTTGCGCATTTTGTGGCCTTAGTTGTACGTATTTTCTAATTAAATCAATTGGATCTACTGAAAATCATTTATTTAATGCAGTGAATTTTCTTGGTGATTTCGTATCTGGAATTATTACAAGCAGGTACTGAACATTTTATATGCTTAACTCATCACAACGACAGGCACCAGACACTTTCACTATCAACACCATCTTAGAAAATAAATGACATATAAACACCATACGATTCCCAAAAATGTGTTATTTTTGTAAAATTACGCAGTAAATTTTTTTAAAAATATCCAAACTCAACGATATTTATAAATAAAATAAAAAATCAGCACCAGTATCATAAACCTAAGTTACCCATCTTTGATAAAAGATGTTGTTCCGAAGCATCCCATAAAAATTGTTCTTTTTGTTCTCTTTCCAAAATCTTGGACTTCTTAGACTTGGACTTCAGACAGGCGATCAGTTTTCCATACCTGGAGATGTCTATATTCTTGTAAACTTTCAGTATAGTTTTTACCTAGAATACTTAGTCCATAGCGATGATGGAGCTAATTTTTCACTGAGGTTTAGAAAATATGCTAGTAGAACGTCTTCATCGATACCTTCAACTCCTTTATTCTTCTTCCAGCCTTCTACTTCATAAAATTCTTTATTTTACCTGCTGCTGGATTTTTTGGGAATGGTACTGGATGTTGCTTTGTCAGCCTTTTCTAAGATTCTAAAAATTTGGAAAATTACCATTTTATAGTTGTAATTGAAGTTTGTTGAATTTCGATCGCTTCGCGTTTGAATTTTTGTTAAATATATGAACCCTTGGTTACATACTCAGCTTTCTTTCCAAATTTTTAGTGTTCAGCAGCAATCGATCTGTATGAACATTATTGTTGATACTGTTAATGACAAAACTAATATTTAATGTCATTTTTAACTTTTAAATTTCATTTTATAAACTTTAATTTTACGATATTATATGAAAGTGTTAGATAAAATTTTGTATAAGACACGTGTGTTATTACGTATAAGTCACTTGGAAAATTATCCCGCTCGGCCTTCGTCCTCGTGGTCTAAAGTTTTTCTTAGGTGACTTATGTAAAATAACTCACTTGCATAATAAATAAGTATTATCGTTTAAATCTTAACTTTTATTCAAAGAATTAAAACGGATTTAATAAAAGAACTATCTATTATTGGTATTAAAATAGTATTTTTCCTGTGTACCTGTATAAAAGAAAACAAAGGGGATTATTTTGCTTCGCAGGAATCATCTTACCCATCCCTTCCCTACACTCTTTTCTGTTACAGGAACTATGGAACCGGAATTTTCAATTAAATTATTATCGTAATTTTAAATTTCACGCCATTTGCCTAATAAGAACAGAAAGCGAATAAATTTTCACAAAAGTGCAAATTTAGTGAACCGAGAAAGTTTTTCATTTTAGCGTTGGACAATGTCTTCTAAAATTAATCTAAAAAGAGTTTCCATCATCCTCGAGCAAAATGTAAAAATTGGAAGATTTTTCCTGAAAATAATAAATGGTGCACATAAATACGATAGTCAAAGTAAAATTATGTCACGCCCCATAATTTGTTAAGGAGAACAAAGGTTTAAGAAAAATGCACAACCTCGGAAAGTGATTTACTAGCAGGATTGGTAGCAGACATATATACATAAAAATATGTTTTAATGCAACTGAGACTGGCCTATTCTGACAATGGGTTTAAACTGACAAGTGTAAGCCAGGCGCGGCCCGTCCATAAGGTCATTTGGTCAATGACCCACCTAAAATTTTCAGTGATCTACCTAATAATTTATTTTTTAATTTTTTAAAACCAAAAAAGTATCTTTTGTTTCAAAGTTCCATGCAAAAACTCCCCAAGACAGAATCAAACGAAGCCGTCGTCAAAGGATATCCAATAACCTTGCTCCGGGTTGGGTCATATTTTAAATTGATCTTCTAGGTTTATATGGACGATATAAATTCATTAAAAGTAAGAGAGAAACAGACATACGCGCTTCATTAAGTTAAAAAGAGACACAATTGGTCGACGACCCACCAATAATATTGCTTTCGGGGCGCGCGTGGTTGTCAACGCCACCGCGCTAGGTGTCGGGTTGTCGCAAATTCTGACTCACTAATTTAAGTCTGACCAATTTATTATTAGAACAATATTCGCAATTCGCGATACATTTATACATTTAATATAAGCTTATCTAATTTTATGTTAAGATATTTAGGTATTTACTACTACTAATAATAATAGAATAATTGTATTGTGTCTATAAGACATTAAAACCTACAGTAATAACAGCAACGTGGCAACACAGCATTCGACGCTTTGTCAGAAATGACAAGTGAAGTGAGTGATGGAGCAAACCTCAAGACTTTGTTTTTATTTATCGGTTTTATGTTCAAATATTTTGACTTTCAAGTTGGATATTATTGGTTATTTGCGTTATTTTTGTGCATTACTAGTACCTACTTGGGTACTTATTTTAACAATGGCTTTAACAGTGCAAGAAATACTGCAGTGTAAAATAATAATAATAGTTCATTACCATTTGAAAAACGTTTAGAAATTAAAGGAAAAGGACGCCCAATGCCTCTTTTGGATGTAAAATCGAAGACCACTAAAGACAGAGGAGAAGACATTAGCAGGTATTTTAAGCCAAGTATGTACCATATTTGTGACTTTTACTGGTTGCAATTTTTTCACTCTGTTTTGCCTCATGTTGATATCTTTTTTGTCAATTGCAAAAATCTGGAATTGATGCAATTTTGATTGGTAAATATATTGCAGATTTTAATTCAAACATTCAAAAAATTAGAGAGAGTGTTATCTCTACAGACGCAAATATTAACATCGAGGCAAGTACATCTAAAAAAAGTCCGAAAGAGTCCAAAAGAACAATTTCTTTAGAAATATGGGATATAATTTTATTAATTTTGTCAGAAATCCGCTGTCGTTTTAATTTTACAGAACATTTAATTGTCACACGTTTGTTTAATACAAATAATTTTGCTGATTTATTTGTATTAAAATACAAATAACTTTTGTATTTTTTAAACAGTTTAAAATGTTAAATATTTTTAACATTTTAAAACATGTTTAAAATAATTATGAGATGATAAACGTTTCCAAGCTTAAATCAGAATTGCTTGTTTTATTTAGTCGTGAAGATTTTTATAATAGTGCAGGTGCTGTTGCCATTTTATAGCTCTTGATAGAAATGAATTTTGGTGAAATGTTTTCAGAAAGTGTAAAATTATTAGAGATTTTATGTACTATTCCAATGACGACAGTGGAAAGTGAGAGGTGCTTTTCGACTCTAAAAAGGATTAAGACTTTCTTAAGAAATACAATGGCGGAGTCGAGGTTAAGAGCTATGTTGAGCATTGAGAAACCTTTTATTAGAAGTATTTATAATTTCAATGAGCTAGTGAGTGAACATTTCTCCCAACAGAAGGATAGAAGGATCGATTTGATATACAAACACATTTAACTACATAAAAGGTGAGTAAATTATAAAAAAAAAAAAAATATTAAAAAGGCTTGCACTAGTTTCCCAAAAAATTTGACCCACCTGTAAAAAAACTCACGGGCCGCGCCTGGTCTAAGCACAGGACAACCCTTTATTTCTGATTTTTGTTGGCAGGTTTATCAATAAAAGTGCAATTTAAGTAGGTAAAAGGTTTTCTTCTAGGTAAGTCGGGATTCGAATTTGGCAAGAACTTAACTCATGAATTTGGTATTTGCATGTGTCATCTAGAGCAGCGGTTTCCAAACTTTTACATTCAAAGAACCCTTAATCAATCGCTTTTGTTTGACGGAACCTCATCTTCTGTCTGAATGTTTAACTTACAGTTTTAAATATGCAAATTAAACTTCTTGTATGTAATCTCTAATTTATTGTTGTGTGCTGTGTTACAAAGAAACATACTACAAATTTTGAACTGAAATATTTTATTAGTAGATATGTACTTTATATTAAGTTTATATTATATTTATATATATATACCTATGTGTTTATATCTAATGTAAAGGATGAAATTGTTTCATTGATTTGGTATTTACCCATTTAATAAAATATTTTTGTAATGTCTTAGGAATTAATGACTTCGGAGTCAATAATGAGTCACGTATGTATGTGTGCTTTAATATCACTTATTTACTAAACGCTTTACAATAACAACAACCTAAGAAAAAAATATTCTTTTCTATTTTGGTTTCATATCAAAGCTTTTGCGATATCGTTTTCAGTATCGTAACAGGCTTTTTATGAAATCACTTTTTTATTTTTTAAAAGTTGGTAATGCGGTGTGTAGTGATGTAAAATAAAATAATTTGTTAATTCATCAAGGCTGCTAATGTACGCCCAGCGGTAATTGACACTCGGAACGAAAGGACAAAAAATTCCTGTGACGCCGTTGTTAACTTTTAAAAATTCGGAATGCTAAAAAACTATAGGCGTACGCGTACTACATAGTTTTTTAGTATTCCGAATTTTTAAAAATTCCCTACGGCATCATAGTGATTTATTTTTCATTCCTTTCGAGTGTCAATTACCGCTGGGCAGACTATATGGTTAATAAAAGTTGATGTTGATGGGTATTACCAACATAAAATTTTGACATAAGAATTTACAAAATTTGTATGTCATATTTTATTTTTAAATATGAATTTTTTTATTCAAAAAAATGCAAAATAGAAAAAATAGTATAAAGTACATGTTTTATAAAGCTATTAGCGCACTTGTCCCGTTAGAAAACTCGCCGCAAGAGGCTCGTTTTCTAACATGGACGAGTGGTCTAAAATGATGCTTTATAAAAATTGTACTTTAATATACTATTAAAATAATCTAAAGGACTTTATTTCGCAGCCCAATATTGTGAAAATAGAATTTAAAAGTCAATCAAATTTTATTCTACAACATTTTTAAATCATTATTCTCAAGCGTTATTAAAACTTTCGTTAGATCTTAAAATTACAAAACTACAACAGATAATCCGCTGTGCACTAGAAACTGCAGAATTCCATCAAATTTTGGCTGAGTCCGCTTCACGATCGATCCGTTGAGGCTGTTGCTTTTTCTCCGTCTGGCTGGCCCGCTTTGAACGAAATTTCGGCTGCTGCCAAATTAACCTCAATCTTTGTCAGTTGCTTTCGATACAGAGTGATCCTTTGGAATAATTAAATACTTGCTTAATCAGGGAAATACGAGAAATCTTAAAGAATTTTGTCATCAAGCAACATTTTACTTATATTTTAGGCACATCCTACAATAGTATATTACATAACAAGTGTTGAAAGTGACATATTTCACACGAGTGGGAATGTTGTCGCACGAGGCGACAGTCGAGTGCGAGTGATAATCCCACGAGTGCGCGAAAATTACTTTCACACGAGTAATGTACAATATTTTTTCTACGACCACAAAAATATTTACAAAAAAACCTCAATTTCTGTCTTTTTAAACCCTCACTTTCAACACTAACATTTTCATCAAGTGTGCTGAAAATAAAACAAATGAAATTGGCACCATCTATTTAAATGTCATGTTGACAAGTACTTTTCAACACACGTGTTGAAAAGTACTTTTCATCACGCGTGTGATATAAGGCACTTTCTCGCCAAGTTAACCATGCTTTTTTACTCACTTTCATAGGTGATCGTAGGAAAAAAAATACAAGCAATTCTTCAAGGCTAGCCTGATCTAATTTGATAACCATATGTTTTAAATTGTCAAATGTTAGAACAAGATCACTAAGTTTTATAATATGAATTTGTTGCCGAGTTTTATAGGAAATCTATAAAGAAAAGGATAACTTTAGTACGTGTACTTTCTACAATAACAGAACTAAATCCATTTTAGCAATACGTTCCAAGATGAAAATCATTTTGAAATCAAGCCAAACGCTGCCATTAGAATAACTTATAGGTTTTTAGTGACGACTTATTAACAATGGCAGGACAAAAACCTGTCAAAATCTAATTGATCACCTAGAAGATCTTAATTTATACTAGCACTAAATATTAAATCACTTTAGTGAATCTAAGCTAAACATTCTAAATTGAAGTTTTTTTATTTCGTGGTAAGTTTTAAAAACTCACCTCAGTGGTTATTCTTACTTTCGCCTTAGTACACATTTCTTTGTATTTCAGTAATAAAAACGGTTGAATTAATTTCTTTATGTACAGGGTCTTCCAACGAGGACTGAACAGGGGCCCTTTTTGGAGCTTCCTCGTATTTAAAGAAAAATCTAAAATAGCCAATCGATGTACTTTTTCCTGCAGAATTCAAAAATGAAACCAAAAATTTATTTGAACCAGAAACAAAAGAGTTACGCTATGGATAAAGTGTTTTTTAAATGGAACATAGCTTTTTTTATACGATTTTCGGAACGAGTGATTTTTTTTATGTCCGTTCTGATTAAAATATTTAATATTGTGACAGCTATTTTTATTAAATTTTAATGTTTTATCCAGTATAATTTAACTTCAACCTGTTTGAAACATACACTAGGTAATAAAGGTAAAATCACCTTGAAATCCTTCAAAGTCAAAAAATTTGACAAATTTACTATAATATTGCCGAAATGAAATATTCATTAGATGAGAGATTGCAGATTGTTATCTTGTTCTACAAATGCCAAGAAAATGCAAGAGAAGCAAGGAGAAGATTTATTGCAAATTTTCACAGAAATATATCCGTCAATACTATTCTAAGGATAAAGAACCTATTCGAGGAAAATAAAACATTACATGACAGAAAAACAATTCCAACTCTATACTAACTAAAAAAAAACACTAATAATTTAAATGTTCAATGTGACCTCCGTTGTTCTCGAAACAAGAGCGATAACCTCTTTGTAGCCTTTCCAAACTTGCTGTTATAATGTGATTTTCCTGGTTAAGGCGATTTATTTCGTTCACAATTTTCTGCAGGATCTCATCAATATCGTGGTTTCGCTGCTTGTATACCACGTTCTTTAAATGGCCCCAAAGAAATGAGTCTAATACTGACATATCGGGACTATTGGGTGGCCAAGCATAGGTTCCATTTCTACCAATCCATTCTTCGTGGCGTCCGTTTAAATATTGAATAACTTCACGCACGGCATGCGGAGGGGCACCATCATGTTGCCAAATTAAATTTTGATATTCTTCCAATGGTAAATCTTCCAAAAAGTTCTCAATTTCGTTTTCTAAGAACTCGTAGTATCTCTGTCCATTTAAAGTGCCGTTAAAAAATATTGGTCCCAAAATTCTATTATTTTTTATGCCACACCAAACATGGATTGAAGTCCTTCCCTGAAATTTAATTGTCTGAAATTTTCTTGGATTTCCAACGGCCCAGTGATGATTATTATGTCTATTGAAAACCCCCGATGTTGTGAATGTGGCTTCGTCAGTCCATAAGATATTTCTGAATAAATTAGGATCTTCGTTTTCTTGCCGAATCACAAGTTGGGAAACAAATTGGAAGCGAAGTTCTTTTTGTGCCGGTGTTAGATGTTGAAGTGGAAGGATATGATAAGGCTTAAATTTATGATTTCTTAAAGTCCTGTGAACAGTTCCTTGGGTAACTCTTCTGCGTCTTACACCGCCGCCGTATTGAACGTCCCGAACTGCGTCCGAAATTGATTTGGTTGGATTCAGTCGAAAATAATTCACAATGGCACGGTCTCGATTTCTTTTCCTTTCTGGAATTCTTTTTCTGTCATGTAATGTTTTATTTTCCTCAAATAGGTTCTTTATCCTTAGAATAGTATTGACGGATATATTTCTGTGAAAATTTGCAATAAATCTTCTCCTTGCTTCTCTTGCATTTTCTTGGCATTTGTAGAACAAGATAACAATCTGCAATCTCTCATCTAATGAATATTTCATTTCGGCAATATTATAGTAAATTTGTCAAATTTTTTGACTTTGAAGGATTTCAAGGTGATTTTACCTTTATTACCTAGTGTATGTTTCAAACAGGTTGAAGTTAAATTATACTGGATAAAACATTAAAATTTAATAAAAATAGCTGTCACATATTAAATATTTTAATCAGAACGGACATAAAAAAAATCACTCGTTCCGAAAATCGTATAAAAAAAGCTATGTTCCATTTAAAAAACAACTTATCCATAGCGTAACTCTTTTGTTTCTGGTTCAAATAAATTTTTGGTTTCATTTTTGAATTCTGCAGGAAAAAGTACATCGATTGGCTATTTTAGATTTTTCTTTAAATACAAGGAAGCTCAAAAATGAGCCCCTGTTCAGTCCTCGTTGGAAGACCCTGTACAGACATATAGCAAAACATTTTTTTTTCTAAACGCATCGGTATAGTTTGGTTACAACTTTACTTTCTCACATTTGTAATGCTCTGATGAATATTGAAAGCATTATAATTCTCACATCAGTGAAGGTTAATAAAACGGTAAATATTTCCTTTTGGTTAATATTTGTTCATACTTACTTACTTATCCTCACCTACCGTAGGTGTAGAGGTGACTTTCCGTCCCAATTATTTCTATTTATTGCCTTGAGTCTAGCTTCAGTCCAGGCCAGTTTTCGTTGCCTCAATGCATCTGCCACTTCTGTATTCCATCTTCTCCTGGGTCTATTTCTTCCTTCTCTGGCCGGCCATTTCGATCTCCCATATCTATTTTACCACTCTTTTCTCGTCCATTCTCAACAAATTCTCCATCAATTTCTCTTTGATTTTTGTATAGTTGATAGTCCTCTTGCCTTTCTTTAGATACATTTTCCGTAGGCGTTCCTTTTTCTTTAATTCATGTTTTAGGTTCCACCAATGCGTTAGTTTCTTTCTGTTAGTTGTCCTGTTCACTCCACAAACTTCTAGTGATGCCTTTGTTATTGTTGTTTTAAAGGGGTCCCATATACTCTTTAGATCCATTTCTTAGATTGGGTCTTTCTTTAAGTTAATTTCTCCTGGTATTTTTTAATAAAGTATTCCTTAGTTTTTGGAGTTTTCTGTTGGTAAGTTCTAATGTTTCATGTTCACATGCTCTATTTTTCTATCTTCCTTCTATGACTTTTTCTTTTGTAAATTATGTAGGTGCACTAGAGCACAAAAAAGTTGAGTTTTAAAATGTAAAATAGCGTGTAGACAGGATTCTAACAATATAAGCACTAATCAGGTTGTAAATTTTTTTGCCTACGTGTCCACCATTAGCAAATAATTCGGCTGATCTCGTTTCACTATCGATCCGTTGTGGATGTTGCTTTTTATCTGTGTCTGGCTGGCCCGCTTTCAACAAAATTTTGGCTGCTGCAAAATTAACCTCAATATTGGACAATCGCCTCCGACACATCGCTGGCAACTGATGATTTGAATAACCTATTGGAAATTGAAGGTATTTATAAAGTTAATGATCAAAGCATACATAATTTTTTATATATAATCATAGCAATCGATTGAAAAACGCTAAGAAAAATTAAGTTTCTTTTATACAGGGTGTCCTGGAAGTATACGGCATTATTCTGAAGACGTATAGAAAAGGTCCAAATAATATTATAAGTTGTATAACTTTTTGTATACGTGTCAACCTTAAGAAGAAGATTTGGCTGACCTCGCTTTACGATCGATCCGTTGGTCGCTGTTGCTTTTTCTCCGTCTGGCTGGCCCGCTTTCAACAAAATTTCGGCAGCTGCAAAATTAACCTCAATCTTTGCCAATTGCTTTCAATACATCGTTCGCCGCTGATAATTTGAATAACGTATTGCAAATCGAAAGTACTTCTAAAGTTAATGATCAGTGCAAAGGTAATTTTTGAGGGTATTTAAAATTTAATTGCCGGTACAAATATTTTCCTTTTGTATTTCAATATATTTATGTTCAAAAGCAATCGATTGAAAAACGTACAGAAAAATTAAGTTTCTCTATGTAAATATAAGGCGTTATTCGGGTAGGGCATAGAATGGGTACAAATAATAATATATGATTCGTATAACTTTTTGTCTAGGTGTCAACCCTAAGAAGAAAATTTTACTGATCCTCTTCACGATCGACCCATTGATGGCTGTTGCTTTTACTCTGTCTGGCTGGCACGCTTTCAAAAAAATTTCGGCTTCTGCAAAATTAACCTCAATCTTTGTCGACTGCTTTCGACACAGTTCGTCGCTGATAATTTGAATAACGTATTGCAAATTGATAATATTTCTAAAGTTAATGATCGGTGCAAAGGAAATTTTCATTATATTGTAATATTATTATTATATATATATATATATATATATATATATATATATATATATATATATATATATATATATATATATTATTATTATTAAAGCAGCTTATTGAAAAATCGGAATAAAAAGAAATTGCCCTGTTTGTCTTTATACAGGGCGTCCGGTACCATCTTTTCGATAGCGTGTAGAGGAGGTGCAACTAACATTAGAAATTTATATAATAATAGATGTGTGTTTTTTTTGAATAAATTGCTCAAGCAAATAATTACAAATCCAAAAAGTTTATTGTAAAGAAAATTACTAAAGTCATTTAACTAACTTTTTTTTACTTTTAGGTATAATTTATCATAATTTTAAAAGTCGGCATTTGCTCGCGCCTAAAAGGGACGTCAGATATTGTCTAAAGGAACGAATTGCTGTTTCGTGCTCAGTTCTTAAATCTACTGTTTTTAATATTTTTGATCGGAATTTTTAACAGCCAAGTAATCAATAGTATTGTTTACAATAATAATAATTATTATTAGTCATGCGCATGTCATCGCCCAACAACCCAACCCAACCTAAAATATAACACAAATAATAGAGTTATTATAAGAATTTAAGAACTCTGTCACTGGATAAAATAATCTGCACACCAAATAGGTATAAAGGCGATTTTTAAAATTAGAAAATCAGCCATTATCACCAAAAACCCGTACGCAACTGTTGTAACAAGATACACCCTTGTCAATACATACATTTTTTCTAACACTCAATCGTGACAAGTGAACTCGCAATAGGCTTGTTCAGTTATTTCGCGTTTTCAATCAATATGGTACTAATATTGCACAATCAGCCAATTGTGATGTGATTGATGATAATAAAAATATTAAGGTTTAAAATTCGAAAAATTTAGAAGGTTATACAATTAAAAAAACAATATTTACCATTTAATTTTAACTTATTTATCGTCTGTCATGTTTGAGAAATCGTTCGAAATGTCTCCCTTCAAGTTCCAAACACCTTCTCACTCTCTTTGTAAATTAATTTCGTACCCGCTGTAACATTTCAGAAGTCACTAATAAGCAGGCAAAGCGGATTCGGTTTTTATTATCATCTAAAGTTGTGCGTGCAGTCGCCATCACTTTGTCCTTTATAAAACCCAACAAGATAAAGTCAAGGGGGCTCAAATCCGGGGATCTAGCAAGCTTTGACCAGACCAGCTCGTCCAATCCTCCTGTTTTCAAATATTTCATTCAAATGATTGCGGACCTGCATTGCATAAATTAACAACGTATTAGGTTGCACATTAAAATTCGCTTCCGTGTTTAATTGAGCAATAAAGTGAAAAATAATCGTTTAAATATCAAAACTCTCAACTAACGCGTTTACTTGAAAACGAATAATGATTCTGGAGTAAGTGAACTTGATTTATTGGTAAAATTTATTTATTTTTTATATTCAATCAAAATGTAGTTAACCAAAAGAGAAAATCAAACAAAAACAAATTGAATATATACGTAGTTTTTTACGTAGATTCGAATTTTATAACCAAAAGTACGTCATCCTATTTAAAATTTCAAAGTTACCCCCCACCCATCACAATAGAGGGAGCGGGTAAATGTAAAAAATATATTTAAATATGTCCCCATCTCCCTATTCCCTTACCAAAACTTCATGAAAATATTTTAAACCATTTTCGAGATATCGCCTTGTAAAACTCGCCCTGTAGAATTATTTTTATTAGTTTTACTGGCCCTGTAACTTAGTGATTTACAAAATAAATGAACAAGTTTCGTACCTACAGGATACTTTTGTTCCTATAAAGAAACCTTTGTTAGTTCTGTCTAGTCATTTGACTTAGAGTAGGGCAGACATCTTAACTGAAAAGGTTTGACCTTTTTAAGTTTTCGCGCTAGTCCTTTGTTGTATAGGCGCTGGATCACTTGACATTTATATGCTAATCCAGTTCATATATCTTTCTGAAATAAAAGCTTGTCATGTTGAAATAGGGTGGAGCTATTATATAAATAATTTATTCTGTGTATCTAATACCAAGGTCTTCCTTTCCTCTTCTCACTGAATATTTCCCTCATATGTTAAAGTTCCTATAAGAGAAATGCAATTTTCGCAAAATTACAGCGAAAACAGCACCGCCAGAAATCGAAAATTGCATCGCAAGTTTATATTGTTGACGAAACGTCAAAGCGGGATTTTATTGTTAACAAACGTCAAAAAATGTAATATTCTGACAATTAACGTCATCTTATTGAGTGACAGCAGACAAAAAAGTCAATGTCAACGAATGTTTTCCTTTCATTTTGTCAAGAATTGTTATAATATGCTTTTGATTGAAAAAATGCGGGACAATGACCAACCGTCAAGCTCAATAGAGTCCCCCGCCGAAATAAGCTCTCGCTCGTTGACTGCATCAACCACCATGTCTACGAATTCAAAGCAAAATATTGTTAATTACAATAATTGTACTTTTCATTGCAATTCTTGTAATTTTTAAGCATTTTAATTTTATTGTTAGTATTTTCTGTTAAATAAATTATTTAAATTTACTTGATTCGAGTTCTTAATTAATTTGGGAAATATTCAAATAAATTACACTCGTGCATCAAAATAACCAGATAATTTTTTTATTCAATGTGTTTTTTTACAAATAGCAATCGTTTGTTTTCATATTTTACGAAAATGCCCTCCTCCTGCGGAGTCGGGCTTTTTCGCGAAAATATGAAAACAAACTCTTGCAATTATAAAAAAACACATTTCATTCAAAAATTATCGGTAATTTTGATGCACTTGTGCACTTACCCCCGAATACAGCATAGCACTATTGTATTTATTCATTTTTACACGCATACAGGGAGCTTGAGATGGCTTAGTAATTGATTGGTATGCCCTTTAGCTCCAAAGGTGCCTAACACATCTATGTAATAATTGGGATATAGACATTACATTACACGTATGTATGTAAAAATTGCACGAGGAGGCAGTTTATGAAATATGTTGTCTCGTAGTATCGCATTACAGTGCGGTAATAAAGTTATTACAGCACTACAGCAATATTATCGATCATTACTTCACTAAAGGTGAGAAGTGGCTATTATCTAACGATTGTAGATAAAATGGAAATATTGCATAACGTTAAAAGATAAATAAAGAAAAATCTTGGGCTATTCAATGTAAAATAATTCATTTTGTTTAACTAGGCGAGTGTAATGTTAATAAATTATCGGAACAATCTGTCGCTTAAGTTATTTAATAAGTCCATTACACCACCCACTGGGGAGGTAATAAGTCCATTACACCACTAGTCGTGCAATAAAGCTCATTACATGACGTCAGTCAATAAATGCTATAATAAATATATACATCAACAAAAGCGTAGATAAAACATATAAAATAACAACATTTGTTTCAGACTGCAAAATATATATTTATTTGCCAAAAAGAAATGCCCGCTCGTGTAAACACCCGCAGTATCTTTTTATGAGTAAGATTACCGAAAAAATATTCATTTTGTTCTGACTTAATATTCGTCAACAAAGGATAAAAAGAGCCACCGTAATTCGGAAAAAATACACTGTTCGATAAATTTTTATTGATATTATTGAATATAAGCCAAAATATAGGCCAATTTAAAGCAAAATTTCGCAAAAGTAAGAGGTTTGTGTATACGAATGAATAATAAGGTTGATTTTATTACAATAATTTCAATCCTGAAATCATGAAAATAAAAATGTTACTAAAAGTTATGTATGTCATACATTATTAAATTATGACAAACAATACAACTAATTTGTTCTAAGCTAAAACAACTAAGTAAAAACTTTAAAGTCATTAATGATATATAGCACAATTTAACGTGATTTATTAAATCATTTATTAAAAGTATTTTATCCATTGATAAATACCAGTGTATCAGGTTATACCTCGAGTCAGTCTAGAACTAGCATGGTTAGAACTGTGTAAAAAAATGAAAGTGTCTGTTGTTTCCTATTTTGTTGCCAGGGCCCATCTCTGCATTACTCACATAAGAAATATCTTTTTTACACGCTCCGGTAATTTGACATATTGTCACGGGATCTTATGAAAACACCGGCTTCATCATTAATTTCGGCAGCATTTATTATATTAAAAGAAATATTTATATTTTATACAAGTACCCAAAAGAATCATATCTTTGAACTCCTAAAATCACGTCGGGCAGGGCAGGAAAGTGGTACTGGTCGTACCTGTCTCGCTTGGCTCGAGGTATCGACTGACCTCTATCGCTGTTACCTCCTTTCCAAGTCGACCCTTCTAGCCCTACTCTCCGCCTGATACATCGACGTGCGTCGAATTAAGAGCAGGAAGCAGTATTAAGGGCCGGAATGGGTGAACCGGGAATTAGCGAAAAGCAATTTGGTGACAATATTTACTGAATTAGTTATGAGTGTTATGACTAAAGCATTGTAAACCTTGGTTATTCCAGGGACGTCTCTACCCTAGTTGGACATAAAATTAGGATCCGACTTGAAAATAAAATACAAATATACATTTACTCACATTGTGTAATTTGAAAATGCTAAATACGAAAAGACTTCGGTTAAAGTAATATAACATACAGGGTGTCTGAGAAGCCTTGGTATGGGCAAATATCTTTTCTATTAACAAAGATAGAGATACCTACTTTTAGTTGTATTTTATTGGTTAATAAATCTACTTTTTTATGTAATTTAACTTTTCCAACCCCCTTGAGGGGTGACGCTAGGGAGTTGAGGTCAAAAATTTTAAATGCAACCCTATGCCGTGTGGTACCTCATTTTAAAGGTATTTTCGAGAATGGCAGGTGTAACTTCTTAGAAGAGTTCCAAAATGGACTCTATTACTGCCAAAAAGTTAATGGTGGTGATTTTGAACAACTGTTAACGTAATAAGTAAGGCAGCCACTGTTGACCTGTTACCAGATCCGTCGATGCCGAAAATAAGTACGTACGTATACGGTATTTCACAGAAATAATATAATTTATGGCCGTTGCCGTGGTTGTGTGAAATCAAAAAACCGGTCAAGGGCGAGTTCAACTCGCGCATAGAAGGTGCCGTACCACATATAATGTTGCGAATTTCTCACAGAACGCAAAATTCTCAATAACTATGGTAACATTTAAATAAATAACAAGCGACGGCGATGGAGGAAATAAGTCAGTGCGTATAGGTTATATACCTGATAAGTAAGACTGGCATGGTTGGTCTGTTCCGAGGCGTCAATGCCAAAAATAAGTACGTACGTATACGGTATTTGAAAAAAATAATTTAATTCATAGGAGTTGAAATCAAAAAGTGATTGTTCGGGGTACTTGCAGTGATATTTATGCATATTGGCTCAATACAATACTTATTGGGTAGATTTAAAGAAATCTTATTGTTTAATACAAAGAATTACACACAAATTACACTAACATTGTAAAACTTACTCTACGCAAACAACAAATAATTTCTATCTACATCACGGAAAAGCGATTCGGGTAAGGTTAGTTATAGACAACTGAATATACACTCGAGGCCGTGTTCCTTATTATTTCACAGACACGTGATTAATTGTTTTGAATAATACAATTGATCAGATGGCTGTTAAAAATTCCAGGGAAAAAAATAAAGCGGATTTATTTATGAACCTAGCACACAACAGCGACGCGGACAATAACGTAATATCTCATTGCTTAAATAGCTGCTTTGAAAATTGTAATAAATTATGCCGAAGAGTAAAAAAAATGTTTAGTTAAATTATTACAGTAACGGACTTCGAAATTATATTTTTGGTTTTCTAATGATTTAGTAATAAAAAATACATAAATATTCCTTATTACGGTCCACAGCATATTTTATTGAGCTCTTTATAGCTTCGAAAAAGTACAACAATCATCGGTATTCTTTCGACTTCTTCTGGATATAACTTTTTTTTAATATACATTTTTCGAAGTGTATTTTACCTTTTTAAATATTACCATAAAGACATCGCCGAAATTGTTTTCAGTTGTTTGAGCTGAACAAAGCAACTGAAATTGGCATTAATTATTTTCAGCGAGGTTGTTTTTATTCCATTTTATTAAAAAAGTTACAGGTCTTTAAAAAATTACGTCTGCAGCAGAAACAGTATACGAATACTTCTCAACAGATCTTCTACCACAATCAATACGTCTCTCTCTGTGTTGTATTTTCGTGTCTACTTTGCTTTTAGCTGCATCATTGTTTGTAGTTGCTACTGATATACGTTGAGCTAACTAATTCCTGTTCAGATTGTTGTTCTTGGGGAAATTCGCTTTTAAATAGGGAATATGCATATAACCCAAATAAATCTGAAATATATATTTTTTTATATTCCCTACATAAATTAAATATTTGTGGTGATTGTTTTTATCAATTTATTTTGGTTTTTATTATTAAAAAAAAAAGGATTTTCTACTGAAAATTTTCGGGCGCATTTCAAAACTTGTAAAACGTGATCCTATTGGCTGTGACATCAAAAGTATTATAATAAGTACATGGCTAATTCCAGTACTGCAGGGTCATCGGAAAATCAATAAAAATGGCATTTAATGCGTAACCCATCCAAGGAAATATCCCTTCACTTACAGTAGAAAGTCCTTAAAATCGTATTCACGTATATTTCAAGCCGAAATCGGCCCAGCAACCTTCCAATCTTACAACAAAAACTGGCATTTTTGCGAATTTTTGACACAGTATTTTAATGATTTCGGCGGAAATAAACTGCAATTCTTTGTTTTCATGGCAATGGTTGGAAATTCGAAAATTGAAAGTTTCAAATTTTGCATGTCCCCGATGCAAAGTAACCTATTTATTTTTAACTCAAACGAAAAATTAAGCGATTCAGATTCATGGTAGGTATTCTTAGAGAATTAACGGGTCAAATAAACCCAAAAAGAATCACTAAATGTTACAAATGGTGTAGAATAATACAAAAATAAAATGCATTTAAATGCAACAAATTTCCTCAAATATTTGTTTGTCCGGTGTTGCCTCAAGTCATGGCCGGTTCTAGCCCTATGTTAGGAGGACAATCGGACTCGGTAGTGTTATCAAAAAGGGACAATTTTTTTCTATTTAGACAGAGTTTTACTTTGTAACCCTATGGTTTTTCAGTAAGTGTTTATTTAGGTTTAATAATATGCTATAGTTTTATTTTTAAATATGTATTTTAATTTTTTATGCATCTTTCTTGTTAACCGTCCGGTTCTGCCTCCCACTCCCCTACTGGTTTAAATTTAGATTTTCTAGTGAATGAGTTAGGTTTTGCCAAGTTTTTTTGTGTCATAGTTAATAAATTGTCATTTGAATTATTATTTCTGCGATTTGCTTGGTTTCCCGATCATTTTTATCTTGGAATGTGTTTATTAAATAAATTTAGTAAGTACTATTGTTGTCAATTTATACCACTGGCATTGATTGTCAAATTATCCGGCCTCAGCAGTACATGGCGTGCCTCCACTAAGTTTAACCCAAAGATTTTCCCACTTGCATTTTTTGTTTAGATTTTGTTAAAGTGGTGTGGCATCAGTAATTTAAGCCAAAATGAAAATCCTAGATCAATAGTTTGAAAAGAAATCATGATTTTACTAATTATTTTAAGGTTAAGCGACATTATTTTATGAAAAAGAGTAGTCTCAGGTCTCAAGATTTTCTAAGGGGTATGATCTTCTTTCAAGACCTTGTGGCTACCGGCGTAGACGTAACGGAACGTTAACTAGATTGAAATCAACGTAACTTAAAAACAAACTTAAATCATTTATTTACAATAAATAGGAACATTCAATTTTGACATAAACAGAAAATACATATATGTAATTTACTCTCGAAAGACAACTTAATTTTCTATTACTTACATTACAGATTTGAAGGTCATTTCTTCTACAGTTTATCACAATCACAAACGCATCGGACCGGAGATCGTGCACTAGTGTCTTTTCCAACTCTCATCTTTCCGATCGCCCTATCACCCAGTCAGCAGTTTTCCCCTCTTTTTGGGGAGCGTTGACTTTAGGTCAGAAACCGCAATTCTGCGGACTTGACAATTCTGCGTCGTTTAAATAAATTATTTAACGTAATTGTTTGATTTTATAAAGGAACTCTAATATTTCATAGTTGCAATTTTAATGCATATTCAATAAATAAGCTACATCCTGCCAATATAGAGGGCAATAACTTATGAATAAGTAAAATAGGATTATAGTTTATTGATTGAACTTCCGAATATTGATCTATGAAATATTATTGGATTTTCCACTTGCGACAATATTAACTATTTCCACTAAAGAGATATCGTTTTCAGGACTTGAAAGAAGACTATACGCCTTAAAAATTTTTGATACTACTTTTTCATTAAATAAGGCCGCTTAACCTCAAAAAAAATCAAGTTTTCTTTTTGAATTATTGATCTAAGATTTTCATTTTGGGTTTAAATTACTTAGGCAACACCACTATAACAAAATCTGAAAAAACAAATGGAAGTGGGAAGTCTTTTGGGTTAAACTTAGTTAAGGCACACCGTGTAATGAATCTGGCAGTAAAACGTTAATATGTTAAATATTCAGAAACAAAGTTGTTAATGAAAACGACATATTATTATGGTGTAAATTAAAAAAAAAGCTTTAATGTAAGAAACGTTTGAAGAAGTTCTGTGAAAAGTCCATTTTTCACGTGCAAAGCTCGACTAGCTGGCACCGCCTTTGAACAAATAAATCGCGGCAAAAACTAAGGCTTCTTTCCCTTCTTTGTTCATTCTCGTCGTTTACTTATCTTTGACATATTCGCCTTTTTAAATGAAATTTTTTGCCCTGAAAGAAACATCCCTTGCAAATTTTTGTTTGATAACTTTTCACCTTGGACGTGGACAATATTTAAAAAAATCATAGTTATTGGGATAAGCCAGTGCAAATATCCAATATTTCTCCTTCAATTGCATGAGGCATCTTTAGGGATCTTTACTTTTCCAGCTGACAATACTGAATTGCTTTTTATTTTAACCACAGTTTGCAGTAATGCATATTATACTGTGTTTAAATATTTATTTAAAGAAAATAAGTACTAGCCACCAGGAATAATTTTTTTCGAAAAATAGGCAATATTATAATAAATAAATAATAATACTACTAGTAAGTAGGTATTATTTGACTCAGATAAGTGCAGAGCAAAAATAGACAAAATTTAATTTTCTACCCTGTACCTAAAGAATCAAAACTACCTTTATTTAGATAATAGGAAGCCATGTACAAAATATAATTTTTGTAAGATAAAAAGTAACCCAACAAAAAATACATCCTGTTGTTAAAGAGCTCTTCGTGCAAATTGTTTTCGAAATTCTAACAAACAATATAAAATTTCACTTTCTTGGCATATCTAGTTCTTAAATGTTCACATCCACAGACAGATAGACCGACGGATAGAGCGACGGAAATAGTAAAACCATGTTTTTCATGATTATGACACTGCAAAACGTGAGATGTGAAATACAATATTTCCTCGAGCGAGGGAAGTAAAAAAGAATTTATTGCATGCCATACTATATAGGATAATCTTTAAGGTGTATTCCCTAGAGACTCATTCATTTTAGAAATTCCGACTGCTAAGCATATACATCATCGTCGTCGAAATATTTTATACCGTAAGAACGAATGACGTACGTATTCAAGCAGAATGCCTGTATTTTGCATCTAAAAAGAAGTGATTTTGGCATGATGCGAATGTAATGCACTTTTCAAATCTACAGAAAACTATACCATGAAACCGACTTTAAATAAATGCTGAAAATAACATCGGTTATAAATTTTTCAGTAGTAATTCCCTGTGACGTAACCCTTTATTTTCAGATAGAATACACGTTACACAGCGTTGGCTAGATCTCAAAAAGCATATTCTAATTTATTTACCACAAAACGTCAGCTTTTTAAAGATACAAAGTCAAAATATATTACGAAATAGTACCGAAAAATGTTACTGATAAAATGATTCTAAGCTACTTTCGGACTTATTTACATTATAAAAAGAAGGACAGACCTAAAGGTTCCCTGAACACCCCCATCCCCTCCACGGGGTAGTAAACCACGTCATCACTTTAATTATATACAGTATATTATGTATAAGTACAATATGTATATAGCACAGAAGCCAATGAAAAATAACTTTGTAGATAATAGATAATTATAAGAACATACATACGTAAGAAGATAATTAAAAATTATTGACCTATGCAAAGTGATATTTATTTTGACACTGACAACTAACTACAAGGAAGGTAATACATTACTTGCTTCAATCATTTCTGCCACATTTCCTATCCTTTAGAAAACTTTATACCTCTATTTCCACTCCGAATGGAGGAATAGAGAAAAATGCTAAAACATGTATTTATTTATTTAAAATGGGAGGTTTATATACAAATATCAATACCCCTATCTTCAGCGGTTCTTAAGATATAATAAATAATAATAATAAACTTTACTTTCACCAAGGCGATAGAATTTAGAAGCTTATTTATTTGTAATAAACGGAGGGTAACTTCTAAAAAGATTAGCCCCCCTCTTCTACCATTTTAATGGTTGAATTTCGTAAAATTTCTTCTTGTGGACGGCTACGCCATAAAAGAAATACGCTCTCATAATTTCATGTGTCTAGGTCCAATAATTTGGGCTATGTCCTGATGAGTCAGTAGGGACGTCTTTAATCTTTACCTGTGTAAATATGAAGAAATGTTGATCCGGGAGTACATCCGTTTGTTTAATTCCCATTAGAATCTGGCAGACGTTTCGCCAAGGTCTCACTTGGTATTATTAATGCTTACTCGTTGCTGCCAAGTCGTAAACTGATGGACCTTTGTCATGGCTCTCGGTATTTATGGCCTGCGCCGAAGGTTGTAACGGTTCTGGTTGGCTGGCGTTGGCTCCGCCCCCTCAGTCGATGCTTCATCGGCTGTTTGTTGTGATGTGGTTGCGGGTTGATGCGCTTCGGCTTGCCGTTTTACTATTGGCTTTCATGTACTGGACAAATGCAGGGCGTCGCGTCGTCCCTTTTATTTAGATGACCGATCTTTTCTATCTCGATGACTTCTCGTATTATTCTAGTTTTGTAGTTTTCGACATTTGCCAGTTGTCTGCAGCTACCAAAGTTGATTTTGTGTCCTGTTTGATGCTGATGTTGAAACAGGGCCGATGTAGTTCGTTGGTTTCTGATAGCCAGTTTGTGTTCCTCTAACCTGGCGGAAATTCGTCTGTTGGTTTGTCCGACGTACATTTTATTGCAGGTACCGCATCCTACACTGTAGGTACACACTTTGGTTTAATCTTCTATTTGGGATTATTTAATGTTGTTCTTATGGTTTGGCGTGGTTTATATACAGTTTATATATTATTCTTGCGGAGAATACGACCAAACATATCGGTACTTCCTTTAATGTATGGCAATATGATTTTTGGTCTGCTGTCAGAGTCTTCCTTTTATTTCTGTCTTGGATGCTGTTGCAGTTCTATCTATTTTCTTATTGTGTTCTCTTTATATCCATTTTGTTTTAGAGCAGCGGTTATCTTTTCTAGCTCTTGAGGTCTGTTTTTGTCATCGGTAAGCACTACTGATAGGATTGGTCGCATTCTTCGTAAGCATAATATATCTACTATATATAAACCACACCAAACCATAAGGAAAACATCAAAATATCCAAAACATGCCATGAACATTTTCTTTTGTGTTTATTAAGGACGCTAAACTCTTTTCCTTTATATATATACAGGGTGGTGCAACCAAGATGGGGTGGACGATTGTGAGTAAACGGTGAGGAATTTCGAAAAAATTTGTTTTGGATATTATCGATAGTCAGACACGCTATGTTTTAAAATTATTGCCATAATACAGGGTGGTCCGAAAAACTCGTGGCGAACCAAACTTGTATTTTTTTTAATGGGACACCCGGTATATTATTGTTCCAATTGATTCTCCTGTTCGTTACGATCATTTTGATATAGGGTTTATTGGGTCTAAAACTTATAGTAAGGGAATGGGAGGCGGTTAAAGTTGAAAAAATGCTCACAGTTCGGCCATTTTTTAAAGAAATTTGAAACAGGTATGGAAAAACCAAATATTCCATAAAACGTTACATATCCTTGAATACATTAATCACTTGCAATTTGTTTAACATTATTCACTGTTATACAGGGTGGTCAAGTTTTGCAAATACGCCCTGGACTCATTTTTTTTAAATGGAACACCCTATATATTTAATTTTCATGTTAAAGATAACATTACTAGCTTTCAAAAAATACCATACATGATGCCTTTCTGACCAACAGTTTTTTAGTAAACCAGCCGTGAAAGCAAAGTTTCTTCATTCTAATACGATTATACTGAATTTACGTTGTTTATTATTGAAATGAAACAAAAGATTGACGAACTTGTCAAAGCTACTGCCGCATAATCCATTATTTACAAGTTAAGTGTAGGTGGCCCAATAATTATGAGGTAAGAAAACTGAGACCCGAAACTTTTACATGTTTATTAGAGATATTTCAAAAAACAGAAAATATTGTTTTTAGGAAATGTAAAGTAATTCATAAACAAAGATAATCAGTTATCAGTATTACTAATAGTGTAAGGAAATTAATTAAGCAAAAACAGAACATCTTTTAAAATTATTTAGGTATGTACTTACTTGTTTAAATTAAATTAGGTTTACAAGTAAGTACATACCTAAATAATTTTAAAAGATGTTCTGTTTTTGCTTAATTAATTTTCTTACACTATTAATAATACTGATAACTGATTATCTTTGTTTATTAATTACTTTACATTTCCTAAAAACAATATTTTCTGTTTTTTGAAATTTCTCTAAAAAGCATGTAAAGGTTTCGGGTCTCAGTTTTCTTACCTCACCTACGCTTAACTTGTAAATAATGGATTATGCGGCAATAGCTTTGACAATATTTTGTTTCATTTATAATAGTGTCATGGCCTCCTAATATTAGATATTTAATAATAAACAACGTAAATTCAGTATAATCGTATTAGAATGAAGAAACTTTGCTTTCACGGCTAGTTTACTAAAAAACTGTTGGTCAGAAAGGCATCATGTATGGTATTTTTTGAAAGCTAGTAATGTTATCTTTAACATGAAAATAAAATATACAGGGTGTTCCATTTAAAAAAAATGAGTCCAGGGCGTATTTGCAAAACTTGACCACCCTGTATAACAGTGAATAATTTTAAACAAATTGCAAGTGATTAATGTATTCAAGGATATGTAACGTTTTATGGAATATTTGGTTTTTCCATACCTGTTTCAAATTTCTTTAAAAAATGGCCGAACTGTGAGCATTTTTTCAACTTTAACCGCCTCCCATTCCCTTACTATAAGTTTTAGACCCAATAAACCCTATATCAAAATGATCGTAACGAACAGGAGAATCAATTGGAACAATAATATACCGGGTGTCCCATTTAAAAAAATACAAGTTTGGTTCGCCACGAGTTTTTCGGACCACCCTGTATTATGGCAATAATTTTAAAACATAGCGTGTCTGACTATCGATAATATCCAAAAAATTTTTTTTCCAAATTCCTCACCGTTTACTCACAATCGTCCACCCCATCTTGGTTGCACCACCCTGTATATATATATATATATATATATATATATATATATATATATATATATATATATATATATATATATATGTATATATATATATATATATATATATATATATATATATATATATATATACTATATATATATATATATATATATATATATATATATATATATATATTATATATATATAATCTTGTAATACATTGTTTGAAAGGCCGAAAAATGGTAATATAACCACCCCAAGAAAATTGAACTCGGTTGATTTCTTAATCAATTATGGTCAACAAATTATCAGACACAGTCACGAATAATTTATTTTTATTATTATGGAAATTTTAGAAAATTTACTTTAATATAAGTGTTCAAAATGTGCCTCGCTATCAATGATGTACAGATTAAATTGGACGTATATTACTTGAACCAAGAATGCCTCTTTCTGGGCAATTTTTTCTTTCAGAGTGGGCATTGCCCACTCTGCGTCTGGATGTTACGCGTTCCGTGTCATCTCCAATAGTCTGGATTATGGCAGGACAAAGGCGGTATACTTTGCTCTTATAGACTCCCATCTGCATTATGGCATTTTTTTGAGGGGTTCATGTGGTTAGGACTTGTTTAATGTGGTATTTGTTCTGCAGAAGCGCACCCGCACCGCACCGCGCGGGAAAAATTTTGCAGCACGATGCAGGAAAAATATTATTTGTATAATTTTATAATAAAATACAACTGTGGCGAATAAAATATTAATTTGCAGATTCATTTATAGTAAAAGTAAATTAGGTATATTACAAAAAAAAACTAATTTTTTCCGTTTATTATAAACATTTTAAAAAAGAAGATAATTTGAAACGGTTTATTTCAAAAACTCCGTACATAGATGTTGACATGGTAACCATGACACACATTTAAAGTTTAATTGTCAAATGGAAAAGTGTCTTTTTCCGCAGTAGTTAGAATAAAAACTATAGTGGTAAATTTAATCGAGTTTTTAATCCTATCAGACTAATTTAAGAAGCACTAATCAAAGCACAAACTAAATAAAAATAAGCGCAATATTAGTTAACAACGGATCGACGAAGAGCATTCTTTTTCTAGGTAGCACAACAAAAAGAAACTACCTAGGTACATTATTATTTAAAACTAATTTCTAGTTCTAAAGCAGACTCTACATGATCATTATCACTGTAAGTATTAAAAAATATTGTCAGTAATATTGATCGTGTAGGGGGTATAGAATGATCGAATGAAGTAAATTCAAGCAAATTATTGAAGATTATTCGAATATTTTAATATTTTTATAATACTGAGAGTATTACTTGTTGTGTGAAATACTGACAGTAATAATGATCGTGTAGGGACTGCTCTAGAAAAAAATACTGATAAGTTGCCTAAGCAGTAAAGTGGGAGGTAAATCTTGATGTAGCCGAAGCGAAGCTAAAGGGTTGTTGCCCCATTCTGCTACCCTAATTCAGTCCGCTAGAGTGATTCCTATTGGTCGAACTCGTGCGTCAGCGTCAGCTGTATATATATATATATATATATATATATATATATATATATATATATATATATATATATATATATATATGTATATATATATATATATATATATGTATATATATATATATATATATATATATATATATATATATATATATATATATATATATATATATATATATATATATATATACATCTTAATATTAATTCTGCGTCCTTTCACTTTGCAAGGGTTGGGCGTCCAGGCATGTATACCTATTTTTCTTATTTACCTGTGTAAACTGTGTCATTCTGTTTGCCAGAATATAAAGTTTTTTTAATATACATGGTTTTTTACATCAGTATAGACAGATTTACATTACTATGATATTCTGCGTCCTAACATTTTGAGATGATTCTGCGTCTCAATATACATTTTCATAATACCAGTTTTGGGCGTCTGAGGATAATATACTTCTTATAAAACATCCTATTCTGCGTCCGACATTGTTGCCGGTTCTCGGTTGTCTAAAAATCAATTCGCAAGGGTTAATGACCTCTAGAAGATCTCTTTAAGCACGGTCATTTTCTTCTTTCCAATCGCATGATGCAATTTTAATTGCATCGCGTCAAATTAGAACACGCGCTAATTATTTTAGACTTTGCTTGTAAAATTTGGTAAAAACATCCGTCGCCAACTTAAAGAAGTTAAACGACAAACACATATTTTGGGCTAACTTTAAAAGTTTCTTTTTTAATTTATCAAATACTATCGAGAGAGGTAAAAAATCATAAACTACAGTTAAAAAATAATTGGATGATCAAATATATTTCTTAAAGTTGGCCTGAAATTTTGGAAGGTCGTATGGTTGCTTTAGATGCAGATTTTGAGTGCTCAAACATCTGTCTGTCGTTTCCGGTTCAACCGGAAATACACCCAACTTTGTTATTTTAAAAGAAACACCCTGTATATTTTTAAAGATCTGAATTTTACGTAACATTCTAGGTATAAAACATGATCATACCCTATATCATACCTATATCTATCTTTAACAGTTTTTAAGAAAATAGCGTTTGAAAATGTCGAAAGAGTCTCAAATTATACTGTTTTACACATAAAACAAATGAGTATGCGAAAAATTTAATATGTTATTCTTACTTCTTTTTAGGGGCCTTGTAGGTTGTGTCGTGACAATTTCACTTCCGGTGCAACCGTAAGTGCTACAAAATATGACATTCAGGTACAAATTACTTCAATAATTTCAACTGAACGCCCTATTTTAAACTCTAAATCCTAATTTATCTGACTTTTCTCAATACTTTTTGTATACGCTATCCCAGGTCTAGAGTTGATAGTTTTGTTAAGATATGGACAACTAAAAATCTAGCAGCACTCCAATTTTCAATCTTTTCAATTTTATCTAGGCGGTTGTGAACATCATTTGTCGTTTGAACTGCTTCATAACCATGTCAATTTCCAATTATTTAATCTAAGATGGCTATGAATGCAAGAAACTCTTCATATTTTACTTGTGTTTTCAAGCCATCAAAGATATTTTAAACGAAACACCCAGTATATTTTTTAAAACCTGGATTCTACGTAAAATTCTAAGTATAATCCAAGCAAACCCAAGCATACCCCATACCTATCTTTAACAGTTTTCAAGAAAATGACGTTTAAAAATTATAATCAGAGTAGTGCTTAAACTAACAATTTTATTAGGTTTTTATTATAAAAAATAAGAAATTAGCCATAAATTAAATGTTCAAAGCGTTGACCGTTTTCTCTCTAGCACAGACGAACTCTTTGTTGAAATTCCCTGAGCACGTTGTTCATTTGTTGTTAGGTGATATTATTAACAGCTTACTTTTTCTTTGATATGACCCCAATATGGCCACCTTACTGGACCATGAGTCCATATCCATCTATTTTCGAAAGTGACATTTAGGTAATCTGTTACGACCCTAGCGTTGTGCGCTGGAGCGCCGTCTTGTTGATAGAGAATCTGTACATTTTCCCATTGAGGTAAGTTATCTGTAAAATGTTCTATCTGGTTCTGTAAAAAGGCTAGGTATCGTGATGCAGTTAATGGTTCTTCAAAAAATATGGGTCCTATAACATTAGTGCCTATAACACCAAGCCATACATTGACACCAAATCGTTCTTGAAATGCCCCCTCCCTCACCAAATGCATATTTTGAGTCGCCCAGTACTTGGTATTGTTTCTATTAAACATACCCAAATTGGTAAAACGTGATTCGTCGGTAAATAATATTTGAAATCTTAAATGCCGCTGCTGTTGTTCGTCTTCAAAATACCAATTGCAGAACTCAAATCTTCGAGCATAGTCAGCTTCATAAAGGTGATGATGAATCTGGTACTTGAAAGACTTATAACCATATTTTGCTAAAATGTTTCTTACGCTTTCTTTGCCAATTCCGATTTCTTCAGCAATTTGTCTTGTTGAAGTTGTCGGGTCGATTTCAACACAGGCCAATGTGTTTATTTCCGACTCTTCATTGACGATAAAACCTTCTCCATTTTATTTTATTTTCTTAACTAACCGCTATTATAATACTACAGAAAGCTGTAAAAACTAAAATTATCTATGATGGCGTGAAAACACAAATAAAATATGACAAGTTTTGTGCATTCATAGCCATCTTAGATTAAATAATTGGAAATTGACATGGTCATGAAGCAGTTCAAACGACAAATGATCTTCATAGCCGCCTAGAAGAATTTAAAAAATTGAAAATTGGAATGCATCTAAATTTTTAGCTGTCCATATCTCAACAACTATCAACTTTCGACCTGGGATAGTGTATACAAAAATTATTGAGAAAAGTCAGATAAATTAGAACTTAGAGTTTAAAGTAGGGCGTTCAATTGAAATTATTGAAGTAATTTGTACCTGAATGTCATATTTTGTAGCACTTCCGGTTGCACCGGAAGTGAAATTGTCACGGCACAAGCATACAAGGCCCCTAAAAAGAAGTAAGAATAACATTAAATTTTTCGCATACTCATTTGCTTTATGTTAAAACAGTATAGTTTGCGACTCTTTCGACATTTTCAAGAGCCATTTTCTTGAAAACTGTTAAAGATAGATATAGGGTATGACACATATTTTATACTTAGAATGTTAGGTAGAATTCAGATTTTTAAAAATATACAGGGTGTATCTTTTAAAATAACACAGTTGGGTGTATTTCCGGTTGAACCGGAAACGACAGACAGATGTTTGAGCACTCAAAATCTGCATCTAAAGCAACCACACGACTTCCCAAAATTTCAGATCGACATATTATTTCTTAACAAAATAACGAGCTTGCCAGTAATCTCATGGGCACCCGGTATAATACGTATATAACTCAAAAAATAAATAAAAATACAGGTCACATATTTGGCTACCCTGTAGGTATAGGGTGTTTCTCGTAAAATGTTCATTCAAGTTTATTAACCCATTATTAAGCTAAGAAGAAATTAAAGAAAACAATGAGTATGTGTAGTTTTTTTCGAACTATCCACATATCAAGTTAGAAAAAGAATTGAAGTTTAAAAAAAAAACGACGGAAAAGACCATTTAGACCAGGATTTCCCAACCAGTGGGGCGCGCCTTCCTAGGGGGGCGTAGAGAGATGGCGAGGGGGGCGCGGAATGTTTTGCATTTTCGAAGTAAAAGTCAATTTAACGTATAGATTAATATAATAACACATTCATTGATACAGTCGGTCTCTGTTCCACAACGCGAAGTCGTCGGTCGTCGCTACTGGACAAGTTTCGACAAGTACTTAATAATCATAATTCGGGCGCTCCTCCCGCGTTTCCCGCTCGGTCCCGCCTAATTATTTCCGTAACATCCATCAGTCAGTCATGCTAATGATAATCCAAAAGTTGCCTTTCATGCTTTGCGAACACTTGTTCCGTTTTCCTCGACATATTTGTGTGAGACAGGTTTCTCAGCTCTGGCTTTAATCAAAACTAAGCAGCGGAATCCTCTTGCCGTCGATAGTGACCTGACAATAGCTCTGGTCAAAACTGAACCTAGAATCGATCAGCTGGTACAGAACATGCAAACTCAAGTATCTCATGCACTAGTAACACTAATACTAATAAAATAAATCATTTGTTTGACAATACTAGTAATAAAAAAAGTTTATTCTTCGTTTCGTTAAATTAGATTAAAGTTTACTTTGTATAACTGTTTACTTTGTATAAATTAAAAGTTATAATTGACAAGTAAATGTTGTTAAAATAATGTGCATTTGTTTTTAGTCACGAAAAAAGTTAAAGGGGGGTACGAAAATATTATTTACAATCCTGGGGGGCTTGACGCAAAAAAGGTTGGGAAACCCTGATTTAGACCGTTATATAAAATGTTGTGGCAGTTTCTGGCTAAACCGAAAGTTAATTTAAAAAACAAAATATATGGAAATAGTTTTTATCACACAAACTGCTAATATCTGCAAAAAACACTTGGTGATCAAATTTTGGTAAATGAGTTTTTCCTTTAGCTTTTCTTCGTTTTTTTCCATTTTCGGACCCCCCTCTCATTTCAGTTATCTCGTAACTTATAAAAAAAATTAAAAATGGATCCTATTAGAGTTTTCTACGTAGAATCGAGGGGCGTGGTTAGATTTTCATCAGATGTGATTATTTGTGTGTGTGTGTGTGTGTGTGTGTAAGTTTCAATGGCTCTGGAAGCTTCCAACAGGCCAGACTAGTGATGTGATTATTTATCGAGATATTATTAACCAAACATATGTTTTTTTTTAAATGGAACACCCTGTATATTTCTTAACCATTAAGTTTGCCCTTTCGAGAGCTTTTCAAAAATATATAACACTTTATAGTTATGTTTTTTTTATTTCAGCCCTTAAATCGAACTATTTAGTTTTAAACTTTAATTTTGCGTAGTTGGCCGTGTTTAACATGTGGTTTAACGTCAATTCAAGTATTTCGATTTTAAAAGCGAAACTGGTTTAATACTGTATATTTTTTACGGGCTAGAAAAGAAGGTAACAAATTAAAAATATATTTTTGGATAAATGAAGTTTTTTCTGATATCGTGTAAAATATATCACTGTAAAACACAAGCTTTTTAGAGTAAAGTAAACCGCAAACAAACTAAAGAATGGTGTTTCCTTATGAGTAATAAAAAACCGTCTATTTTTAGAACAAGCACCGTTACCAGCTCGTCGGGCGCAGAATTATCTTAAAATGGATAGAAATATACATCGCCGTAATATACGCCTAGCTATCGATTCGCCGCCTGGTGTTAAAAGCGTGAACTTTGCACTGTATATTAGTGTTCATTTTGTCGGGTTTCTGCATCCTTAAGGAGAGTTTAAATTGCCCGCCAAAGAAGTTTACGTCAAATTACTGTACGCCAATGAAATGTAAATCGTAAACACTCATACGTCGGGTTGCACAAACAATTTAATCACGAATTAAACTAATAAGACGCTTGTAATGTGACGGCACTTATGCTAACGTCATTGCCAAATATGACTCTAAACGCCAATTAAATTTACTACTTGATTAAAAGTTTTGTGCAACCCGCTGATAGTGTAGTAAAAACAGTGACTCCCACCAGTTTATTATAATTTAAATTATAATGGGATAAACTTTCTGCGTCCGTATACGGACGCACAATCCTAGTGGACGCAGAATGATATGGAAAAATAAAATGAATGGACGCAGAAGTAATATTAAGATATATATATATATATATATATATATATATATATATATATATATATATATATATATATATATATATATATATCTATATATATATAGATATATATATATATATATATATATATATATATATATATATATATATCTATATATATATATATATATATATATATATATATATATATATATATATATATATATATATATATATATTCTAAATGTAAATGCGAAGATTTACTTCTTCGCTAGTGCAGCGAAAAGGCCGTGAATGAAAAATAAAAATAATGAGGACTATTTTTGATTCTGGTCTGGGTGACCTCATGCTATCGATTTCTGGGCCCTTACCCATCAGCGGGCAGGGTTACACCCAGGGTGGCTGAAGAACAGACCACGTTTTGACCAGAATCAAAGAGAGTCCTTATATCCAAAATGTTCGGAGAGGATGGGTAAGATGTAGTGGCTCGCGCCAACTAGTTCACCCAGTGTTGCTCCAAAAATCTTTGGCTGCTAACACAAAACATACTCGAAAGTATGTCGATGTCGATGTCGAATTTCTCGACGTCCACGGTACAAATGCACCATTGTACAGCAATAGTAGAAAAATGGACGATTTCTTGGCCTATAGGTAATAGGTATATTAAATGTAAATGCGAAGATTTATTTCTTCGCTAGTGCAGCGAAAAGGCCGTGAAAGAAAAATAAAAATAATGAGGACTATTTTTGATTCTGGTCTGGGTGACCTCCTGCTATTGATTTCTGGGTCCTTACCCATCAGCGGGCAGGGTTACACCCAGGGTGGCTGAAGAACAGACCACGTTTTGACCAGAATCAAAGAGAGTCCTTATATCCAAAATGTTCGGAAAGGATGGGTAAGATGTAGTGGCTTGCGCCAACTAGTTCACCCAGTGTTGCTCCAAAAATGTTTGGCTGCTAACACAAAACATACTCGAAAGTGTGTCGATGTCGATGTCGAATTTCTCGACGTCGACGGTACAAATGCACCATTGTACAACAATAGTAGAAAAATGGAAGATTTCTTGGCCTATAGGTAATATATTAAATGTAAATGCGAAGATTTACTTCTTCGCTAGTGCAGCGAAAAGGCCGTGAATGAAAAATAAAAATAATGAGGACTATTTTTGATTCTGGTCTGGGTGACCTCCTTCTATCGATTCCTGGGCCCTTACCCATCAGCGGACAGGCTTACACCCAGGGTGGCTGAAGAACAGACCACGTTTTGACCAGAATCAAAGAGAGTCCTTATATCCAAAATGTTCGGAAAGGATGGGTAAGATGTAGTGGCTCGCGCCAACTAGTTCACCCAGTGTTGCTCCAAAAATGTTTGGCTGCTAACACAAAACATACTCGAAAGTATGTCGATGTCGAATTTCTCGACGTCGACGGTACAAATGCACCATTGTACAACAATAGTAGAAAAATGGAAGGTTTCTTGGCCTATAGGTAATATATTAAATGTAAAGGTAGGTAATATATTAAATTTTTATTTTTCATTCATGGCCTTTTCGGTGCACTAGCGAAGAAGTAAATCTTCGCATTTACATTAAATATATTACCTATAGGCTAAGAAATCTTCCATTTTTCTACTATTGTTGTACAATGGTGCATTTGTACCGTCGACGGCGAGAAATTCGACATCGACATACTTACGAGTATGTTTTGTGTTAGCAGCCAAACATTTTTGGAGCAACACTGGGTGAACTAGTTGGCGCGAGCCACTACATCTTACCCATCCTTTCCGAACATTTTGGATATAAGGACTCTCTTTGATTCTGGTCAAAACGTGGTCTGTTCTTCAGCCACCCTGGGTGTAAGCCTGCCCGCTGATGGGTAAGGGCCCAGAAATCGATAGCAGGAGGTCACCCATACCAGAATCAAAAATAGTCCTCATTATTTTTATTTTTCATTCACGGCCTTTGCGCTGCACTAGCGAAGAAGTAAATCTTCGCATTTACATTTAATATATGACCTATAGGCCAAGAAATCTTCCATTTTTCTACTATATATATATATATATATATATATATATATATATATATATATATATATATATATATATATTATATATATATATACTTTAATTTTTTTTTGCCGACTGCTCAAACACGGCTACTCAAATAAAGAAATGTTACTGCACATTTTTATTCATAAGTTTGAGGGCTTTTGTATAATGAAAAAAAATACAGTGTTGCCATTTTAAAAAATATTTTTTAAGTGACTACTGTAAAATCTGGCAACGCTGAAAATTTTTTGTTAATTTATACAATTTTACCAACTTTTGGAAGTACTAGCCTATCTCTTCAAATAAAAAAGTTAGCCTATGTCAGGTTTTAAAAAACTTACACTGTATACAATCAATTATATTATATTAAAATCTGATGTAACGAGACTCAACGAAGTGACGAAACACTCATCATTCCTTAAATTTTTATAACACAGCACATTAACTTTACTTAATGTATTTTATATTATCAATGGATGAAAATACATAAATCTGTTATGGACACATACATTCAATAAATTTTATTTTACGAGACAATGCGTAATAAAAAGTATACTTATTAAAAAAGATGGGGCAATAAAATGACTAAATAACTATGAGAAATATACATTGTTTCGCATATTAGTACTTTTAAAATCTATTTTCAGCTTCTGCCAACTATTTGATATGTTTGCTATATATACTTTTATAAGTGTGACGTACTGATAGCTCTAACTAAATTTTAATTTTCGTGGCATTTTATAGAGCAAGGAAAAATATAATTTTGGTGTTCTCGTCGCTTACTTTGCCTTGATGGGATTGAGCTCTGAAGGTTCGAAAGAGGAGAGGGGGTTCTGTGACCCGAATGGCATACTTGGCCGAAGGTTCCTTGACACTGGAGGCTCGACAGAGGAACGGACTTTGAGCTCTGATGGCTCGAAAGAGGAGAGGAGGGTTCTGATGACCCGATTGACCCACTTGGCCGAAGGTTCCTTGAACACTAGAGGCTCGACAGAGGAACAGGGGGTTCTAATGAATCGAGGACAGGACTTTGCCTGGGGATACGATATAGAGGAGGACTATGCCTGGTTGGAAATGGCGGGGCTCTGACAACCCGATAGAGAGAGAGAGGACTTTTCTCCCGCACTCACTACTTTTTTTCACCGACTTATTCGTGAACGTGTGTCTATACGGACACTTGACCGACTTTCGTCACGTCGCGCTTGACGCTAACTTCCCCGTGAGTTACTAAAAAAACTGAACTGTTGCTCCGTCTGCAACTTGAAGATTATGAAAGGTTACTACCCCTCGCGGAACCTGCCTGAAAGCGTTTGATCAATTAGGGTAAGATTGGCGGTGACGTCTACGAACTATATTTTAGCAGATATTATTTCATTGGTTAGAAATTAGGAACGGCGGATCGTTGATACCTCGGTACGACGAGGTGAAGAGATAGGGGTAGGATATCTGTAGCCATGTTTGATGGATTTGATTTATGAGAAGTATATTTTTAAAACGCTAAAGCAATAAAACTAAGAGATAAGAAGTTTTCTAACGAAACTAGGCTTTTGAAGTTGCGAATGCAGCAACCTAATTTTTATGATAAAGCGTCATTTTGGGTTTGGGATCCTAGGAAGAAAGCTTGGATTATCAAAACACATCCCTTTGTTCAGCACATCGTTGAACATCCAGTTAAGATTCATGTCTGGGGTTGCTTCAGTTTTTGTGGTTCCGGATCTCTATACCAATAATTTAAATGCAAAAAATTTCTTAAAAATACATAAAACTGCTCTGCTGAAATCTGCTAAATGGCGGCATAGGGATAGTACTGCTTCTTAAATACTACAAGAAGATAATTACCCAAAACACCGGAGTGTCTTTGCACAACTTGAAAACGCGATAACGACATTCAAAAGTTGGATTGGCCTTCCCCGTCCCCAGACATATATTCTTTTGAGATTTTTTGGGCCACTATAAAGCCAATTCTTATGGAGGTCTTTGCCTAGTGAGTACTGAAAATCGCGTGGAAAGTATGCCAGTACAGCAGCTTGATGTCCGCTAGTAAATTAGATGCACCTGCCGTATTTAATATAGTTGTGTTGTCCACCATCGTTTGGACCTTGTCTTTTTCTTATTTTTAATAAAATGCATAGAAATGAATGCTGCACTTGCAATTGCTAAATTTCTTTAAAAATAATAGGTTTGAAAGTTTTCGCAACCGAACTTCCATCGTCATCATCATCAATCATTCGAGTAAATATTTGCTCTCAAATATGCTCTAAAGCGAATTTACTGTACATCAAGTGTTACTGAGGATGGCTAGTTTTAAAATAAAATCATTGTAGTAGGCTTGTTGATGATTTAAACAGTGCATGTTTGGTGCTATTTTCGTTAAAAATTGCAGTATTCAATGGCATATTTTTATAAATAACCTGTCAATCTATAACTTATCTGTACCATTGTTCTTTTGTTGTATTTATTATAATAAGTTTTTATCATGTAAAATATAAAATAAAATTGAAATTGACTGCTAGCTTTTGCAAGCCATAATTTAAACTGAACAGTAGCTATTTGTTTGAATATTTAGAGTATTAATAGTTTGAATTTATGACTAAAAATTATTTATTTCTGCATGAATTTGAACTATATAATATATCTATAGATTTTGCCCATAAAATTTATTAGATACGGTTTTCATACGTAAATGGAAATATGAATATACTGCTTGTGAAAAATTTTAATTCTTAATTTATGATTTCAATATTTAAGAACATTGATGGTTAAATAGTTACTTATCTAGGTCACAGAGCTTATCCCCAAAAAATTTCCCAAAAAATTTGAACTTTCTCAGTTCAAATTCACCCTGACAATAGTGATAAAACATCGCTCATTATAAAATGAGATGGCTTCTGATGACGTAGTCCCAGGATGGACGACCCAAATTTAAGAAATGTATTAAGCGTCGATCCCGCTGCCAAAATTTGACGGGTTAGTCATCGAGGTTATGTTATTAAAAAAACCATATATTTATTACTACTATATTGTTAGCATCCAATCTACCCTTTGTTAAAATTTGAAGCAAAGATAAATCTTTTGTTTTGTACCACGTGATGTCTTAGCACTTTGAAGTTTAGACGGAACTGTCACTGTCAGTTCTGACAGCAGTTTAAAATGTGAACTTGTCGGTTTGCTTCTCGTCTTTTTACCTTTCAAAAGTAAAAGATTAATGTGGTTTCATTTGTGAAAAGTGGATTAAAAGTTAATTATTATCCTAGTTACGATAATGTCGTAGCTAATGTACCGATAATGGCAGTTTTAAGCAGCAAGAAGTGAAGAAATTATTTGTATTTTTAGCAGCGAATATTCTTCACAAAAATGTAAACAGAAGAGTGAATACATCATTTGTAATTTTTAATATGAGATTTTGGGGCAAAACGGGTAAGAACATTATATTTAGAATCAAAATCTTCCTAAATAATTAATTACCTACCTATGCAAAATCACTTTGTCTTTCTCAACTGACCGTCGACATGCGAAACAAGATCTCATTTTCTATCTAAAATATTATTAACTCTGTTTCGATATTGTACTTTAAAGTATATAACAACTTATACTTACTGGTTTTTCTGATGTTTTATTATAAATTAAAATAAATATTCACAAAATAACGCTACGGCGAAATCGAAGGTTTGTCAGATTCCAATTTGGACTTTTAAATATGACAGGCGTGAGCGGCCATGTTGTCATCTTTGGTGTTTTGATTAGCGGACGGGACGGACGGTACGTAGTATTGAGTTCACTTGTTTGGCAAATCACGTGGTGATTTATGAGGGATGTTCAGGACGTCACGTGCCTTTTTAGATATGGTTTCCAAAGGCTACGTCTTTGCTTTAACATTTTTTCGTCGTTCGCTATATAGTTAGTAATAAATATATGAAAAAAACGTTGTAATTTTCGAAATTTATACTAAACTGTTCCACAGAAATGTTAAGAGAACTGGAAAAACAGTAAACGCACAATATTTTATAACCTAAAAAGGATATTTACGCGTAGGCATTACATAAGCACTAACCATAATAGGGAATATGCATATTATAACCCAAATAAATCTGGAATATTTTTTTTATATTCTCTACGTAAATTAAATGTTTATGGCGGTTGGTGTTATCCACGTATTTTGGTCTATATTAACAAAAAAAAAAGGATTTTTTATTGCAAATTTTCGCGCGAATTTCGAAACTTGTAAAACGAGATCCCATTGGCTGTATCGTCAAAAGTGAACTTATGACTCCTCATAAGCACATGGCGAATTCCAGTGTTGCAGAGTCATCGAAGACTCAATAAAAATGGCATTTGATGCGTAACTCATTCAATGAAATACCCCTGCAGTTAAAGTAGAAGGTTTCTACAATCTTATTCATGTATACTTCAAGCCGAAATCGGTCCAGGAACCTTTCAATTTTGCGACAAAAATTGGCATTTCTGTGAAATTTTGACATAATTATCATCTTAATAATTTCGATTAAATAAAATGCAATTCTTTGTTTTCATGGCAATCTTTGAAAATTCAAAAATTTTCAAATTTTAGATGTCCCCGATGCAAATAAACCTATTTATTTATAACTTTAACGAAAAAATAAGCGATTTAAATTAGCGGGAGGTATTCTTAGGTAATTAGCGGATAAAATAAACCCAATAGAATCACTAAATAAGGTAAATAATGTCGGTTAAAAATAGGATTTGTCGGAAAAAATTAAGAAAATCCGATTTTTACCCCTTAAATATGCTCCTGGATGACCCATTCGCTATTCATTTTAAAGTGTGATTATCCGTTTATAAGATAGTGATGAAGAATTGGGAAAAAATTAGGTAGGAAAAAATACAAAGTGATTCAAATATACCGATGTCGAAGGCAATAAAAGTAAAAAAATCGAAATTTAGTCGGTGATTGCTCCCTTCCTATAGAGAAGGAAGAAACTAAAAAATAACTACGGTGTGAGAAAAATAATAAAGTTACTAGAACCTAAATTCATAAAATTTCACTTTTTGAAATACGAAAATAAGAACCAACGAAGATTTTTTAAATTTTTTTTCCAAAGACTTCTTTTTCGCAAGTTCATTTTTCCGAAAAGCATTTTATTCAAAAGATGCTTTTTCCAAAATATGATTTTCCGAAAATACTTGCCAAAATACCATATTTACAAAGTTAAAGTTATGTTTACTCTGTCCAGAATAAATTGTTGAGGTCATAATGCCATTGTTATACAGGGCGGTCCAAAAGTAATGACACATGGAACAATAGTGGCATACTTGCGATGTCTTCGAAGTTGTTAAGTCCGAAAGTTGATATTAACAGAGACACAGGGCGTTAAAATGAAAAGTTTAATTTTTTTAAATATTTTAAAAAGGTTTTGACTTTGAACTTCTTGGCAGTAGTAAAGCCGATTTTGGAACTCACTTCTCACATTTTCCAGAATGGCAAGTGGTATTTCTTTGCAGAGTTCCAAAATCGACTGCCAAGAAATTCATGGTGGTCATTTTGAACAACTTTTAAAGTAATAAGAGGAATAAAGTAGGTACTTAAATTTTTAATTTTTTTTTCACGATTTTTAATTTTTATAGGTTTGCCATTTAAAAACGAATTAAGATACGGAACTCGAGTTGGTGGTAGGATGTTTCCTTTTTGTAGACTTTTGAAATGAAGTACCACAAGGCATATGGTTAAATTTAAAATTGTTGACCTCAACTCTCTACGGACACCTCCAGGGAAAAAAATCATTTTGTAATTTGCGAAAAAAGTTAAATTTTTGCTGAGTCTCCCCTGGGACGAAATGAACGCGTTTAGGTATTTTATTTATTATTTTTTCTAAACAAATTTTACATTATTTTGTCGAGAATTTTTAGATTTTAAGAGAAAAAAATATGTTAGTAGAAAGTTATAGCCATTTGAATTTTTTTAAACCTAAAATATAACTTAAAAAAATTCAAATGACTATAACTATTCAAACTAAGTAAACATCCACAAAGCTATTTTGTTAGCAAAAGTCTTTTAATTTTTTATTCCAGTCACACAAGAAGCTTAATTTAAAGGAAACATTATCCTTGTCCGATGCCGCGTGTGCCGACATTTTAATGGCATTCTAAGGACTTCATCTCGGTCAGCAAAGTCGATACATACACATATTGCAAGGACATTCATGCTTTGAGAGTTTTATAAGAAGAGATTAAACCCAAGCATTTAATGAGAATGTTCAAGACTTCTAGATCAAGAGAAGTTACGTCAGAACTTACAGAATCTTGTTATAAAAATTTCGAGACCCTTTGTATTGCAACATCTAATATGAGTTTGGCTTGCGAGCCAAGTATGGTACAAGAAATTTTCAAAAAATATAAAATGATTTTATTAATACGTCATCGAAATGTCAGTATAACGAATAATGGTATGGCAACACCTAGAGTTGTGCCCTTGATCGGTCAACAACTTTTTAGTCAATTGACCGACAATTTGATCCTCTTTCAGAATAGAATTATTTTCTTATTATGTCAATCGCGATATTGCATTTTTGTAAGACCAGTTAGTGTGGTCACACTTGATAATACCGTTCGTATCAATTATAAAGTAAAATAAAGTGTGTAAAAGTGAAAAAAAGGAGGTAAATTTTCACGGCGAATAACGTCACAACTTCCCTGAAAAAACCGCGGTTTAAACTGAGAGTGCAGCGAATAACTTAAATGACCGCGAGACAAAAAAGCACAGTTTAGCCTCCAGTTAAATACAATATTTTTTAGAACATCACTTTTATAAAGATACAAACCCTTTTAAAATATATTTCTATATTTTTTGAGAAATAATATGACTTTTTTGTATAGGTATATAAGTAAAATCATATAAAAAAAATTGGATATGGGGCGCCAAATTTGGGTTTTGCCTGGGGCAGCAAAAACACAAGGCCGGCCCTGGCTTCACTAATAAACCACGTATATTAGTTGCGATCTATTATACCTAGTCCTGCCATGATAAGTTCTGTTCCTTGCATTAGGGTGGCGATATCTCCCGATGGCACTGGCGGATGACCGTGTAATTACAGGGCGCAGTAGGGCTACTACTACTTAGCTACCCGGAGCCATCAGATGAGATTTTGTGTTCACATTGTAAACATGGAGGCGGACGCCAAAGAAATTGGGATCGCTGTCATTGCGCTGCATAAGTGTGATAAGTCACAAAGCAAGATTTTTAGTCTTCTGAGACAGCTGAAAATCTCCAAGAAATTTGTTTATCGGGCCATTAAGTGGCATGATGAGCTATATTCTACCAATGATAGACAAAGGAGCGGTCGTCCACAGTCCACGTAGTTCTAGGACACCAGCTGCAATTAAAGCTGTCGAAACGAGGATACACCGTAATCCGCTCAGGAAGCAAGACATTTTGTCCAAAGAAATGAAGATCCCTACAAGGACCATGTTTCGCATAATAACAGAAGACTTAAGACTTGGTGCTTACCGAAGAAGGACGGAACAAAGATTTACAGAAGCTCTACGAGGCATAAAGGCGACCAGATCGTAACGCCTGTTGAAGACGTACGTATGGTGGACATCGCAAATTCTTTTTTCAGACGAAAAATTTTTACGGTTGACGAAAAATATAATCATCAAAGTTGCAGGATATACGCACACAACTCTCAAGAAGCAGTTAAGAATATTCCTAGAGTCCAAAGAGGTCATTACCCAGCTGCAGTAATGGTTTGGTCGGGGGTGGCATACGAAGGGACAACTCAACTGCACTTTTACGAAGAAGGTGTCAAAACTAACGCCATCAACTATCAAAACGATATCCTAGACAAGGTTGCGAAGCCACTCAGTCACACCTTGTCTGACGGAAAACATTGAATGTTCCAACAAGACTCAGTGCCGGCCCACAAGGCGAAAAGCACACAACGTTGGCTGGCAGTCAACTTACCTGAATTCACTAGTGCTGAAGACTGACCTTCGAGGAGTCCCGATTTAAATCCGTTGTGGAGCGTGTTGGAGGAGAAGGCATACTAGAGGAAGGGGCTTAGAAGCCTCACCAAAACATCATGTCATTAAAAGCAGTTTTGCTCAAAGCGACAGGATCGATACCACTGAATGTAGTGCGTACCGCGATCGATGAGTAGCCAGATCGTTTCTTCTTTTTCCAGCATTGATAAATTTTGGTCTTGATTAATTTATAGGCTATATCAATTAGTACTTAAAACTTACAAGCAATATAAGCAGAGCCGCGGGTACCTGCTAGTATTAGAATAAAACAAGTAAATTTTGTTTAAAGCCCAAATTTATTCTACACTATGAGCTGCATAATAAGCCAAAGCTCTCAAGCGAAAATGCACGTTTATTAGTCTTAAAGAAAACAAAAGCTTAAAATGAAGATAGTTTATGTCTTAAAGTCATATCCATTTTTAATATTCCGACAACAGCCCAAAGGGCTTATATATATTCCGGCAGTGAAAATATAAAATGGTTATATAAAGCACTCGCATGCTGAAAATGCTTAATTTGCATCCGTAACGAAGTGCCTGGTCGAGCTGTGTTGCGCGAGCTGCGCTTTTCGTATTTTGAGATAAATTTATTAGGGTTAAGGCGGCTACAGACGGCATGACAAGCCTTGGCCAGCGTTTCAACCAGTGTTTGTAGAGACATTGGTCTTTGCTTGATGTTCGCGCACCGACAACCGTACACACGACATGTTTTATCTTTGCCAGTGTTTTCGAGGCAAGTGAAAGCGAATCTCTACAAGACAGACGAACTGGAGTCCGATGATGAAGTGATAGCAGCGTCTGCTCTACTTTAAAGTTCAGCTGCATTATTTTTATCAGAAACTATTAAAAAAAGAAAAAAACGCAGGTGGTGAACTAATTCGCTTTATCTAAGTAGGACAACGTAGGTTAACTAAATAATATTTAAATGAACATTCACACTACAAATAATTTTTTAGGTACAATAAGTGGTTTACTTGGCGATTTGACAAAGGAGGCATCTCTAAAGTTCATTAACTTCTGCAGAATGTCTGCAAGTGATTTTGAATACGTGTGTACGGCGATCAAGCCCACTGGCGAGCTTCAACAAGTCCCTTTGATGTGTGTCGAAATTACCGCTTACTAGGCGAACCCTGGCCAGCGCCAACGTTGGCTTTGCTTTGCCATATGTTTTGCATCCACACGATGCGCCAACGTTTTAACGAGCGGCATTGGCCAGGGCTTGCCATGCCGTCTGTAGCCGCCTTTACAGGAAATATATCATTACATGTGAACATACGTGGATGATCATATGAAACGAGAATGGTAAAATACTTGATACAATAAAAAGAAATTTTATTGCATTATGATAACGAAATAGTATCTAGGTTTGGTGTGTAAAAAAATAATCTAAGGCAATTATTTAAATAAAATAAATACTGTCATACAATACAGAGGGTTAAAAATCAGTAAGAAGCTGAACCGAGACCATGGAAAAGTCTAACAATGAAAAACGAGCAGGTGCAAAAAACAACAGCTAAATAGATCTTTAAAATCTAGGTTTCTCCATCACAGGAAGTGGTACCAGAGGAAACACTGTCTTGTTTTTCTCTGGTGGTACGTTGCAGTTGGAGATAGCAGGAGAGTGCAATCGGAATGAAAGAATTGGAATTGGTGAGCTGCGTGACAGCAGGATCAGAAGTTTAGTTGAGAAGAAGGAAGTTTCGTCAGACACTTAAGAAAGTGCATGAATGGATGTGATAGACATGAAAATGTTAAGGTGCATGTGTGAACCAAGGTTATTGAAATATCTAAAAAGGTTACCAGAAGGGTATGAATATCTGATGAGTACAGATAATGATTCTCTCGACAGAAAGTGCTAACAATGGAAGGTTATAGGGCGAGTGGTAAAGGAAGATCAAACCGGAGACGCGCGGATGGATTCCAAAACTATTTATGATAAAAAGCTTCAAATAGGAGAAGTTTTAGGGCATTGTGCAAGACGACTAACCAGAAATATCAACCCTATATGTATTGTGATTACTTTGCGGTTACATCGACGTTTAACTTCGCTGGTCGGACCGTTCTCTGCCCGATCACTGGGGTTAAATGACGCCCGGTACGGTTAGTACTTAGATGGGTGACCGATGGGTGAATGCTCGGAAATTTTTTCTCGGCCGAGGTGGAACCATCCCACACATCCACTTAAAGGACGTGAAATTCCTACGGATGTTTCCACCTCTGGATGTGTGAGTCCGACTTCCCCAGTACACCCACGCACAGTGTTTCGTGTATTATCATAGACTTTAAAAAAATTAAAGACAAAGTTATTTACTATTCAAACAAATCAGTCATTATTGAATTTGCACTAAAGGCTGGTGGATTGTATTGACTGGTCAACTGCAGACGGTTGCCAAAGTGTACAAAATATCTTGATTGATGCGATCCAAGCAATAGAATATTACACCACATTTGAATACATTTTGTTCTATTTTATAGCCGAATAAAATTTTATTCCCTTCTCACTGTGATAAATTATCAAGTAAAAGTGGCAAAGCTTTTTTACCGTTTACTACCAGATTTACTAGAATAGTGACACAAGCGGCCATTCATAAAATTCGTTGCCGTTTGCGACATTGTTCAAAACTGGAATTGTGTTGCCCGAAAGCGATATTATTGGTAGGCCGTCGACAAGTTCTGTCTCTTTGTAGCCTCCTAAAGCGCGTATGTTTGTTCCTCTCTTAGCTTTAATGCATTTTGTATAGTCCCGATACACCTATGAGGTCAATTTGAAATACGGCGAGTCCAGAGCAAGCTTGATTCTTTCTTTGGGAATTTTCGCATGGAGCTTGCACTTTTTTGAAAGAAAATATACTTATTTTTTGGTTTTAAAAAATAAATTATTAGGTATATTATTGAAAATAAATTTAGGTGGGTCGTTGACCAAATGACCTTATGGACGAGCCTCGGCTGATATTAACATACCTATTTTATTAAGACCAAAAACTATATGAAATTATTTGAGTAGGTAGTTATATCCCAATTATGTTTTAATTCATGAGAGCTGATTCAAGAAAATCATTTTCTATACGTAAAGCAAAATCGTAAGACCCCTCCCCCTGGACCTCCTGGGGTATGGCTATGAATAGTCCCCTGCCCTATCCACGCTGTGCCCCTCAAACAGCTAGGCATCCCGCGGGGATTGCGGGAGTTTACGCTACGCCACTGTTCTATACAAAAAAATCCACAGAACGGCAGAAGAAAAGTGTTTTTTTCTTCTACTTTCAAAATACAAAATCATTTAAACCGTTTTATCACATCTTTTACGACGGGTTTTATTGTTTGCTGTTACGATTTGACACATCATCGTGTCTTTTTTTAAGTAGGTACTTACTGAATAAAATCATTTTATGTACTAGGGCAAGAGTCAAGATAAGCGAATGCAAAGTTACGAATATAAACAGGTTGTTCCCGGAATAGATTGCCTGTACCACAAACGAACCTAGTTTTAATTGTAGCTTAATTATACTAATACGTTGAAAAAAATATTTTTTTATAGGTATATGACGCTCAAAACATTCAAAAGCTCGTCTATATTTTTTAGATTCTAGACAGTTTTTATCCTGTCTTTTTCTAATATTTTATTGGTTCTACAAGAGGACTATATGTCATTATTTTAATGTATTAATGAAACAAAATTTTTTGTATTAAGTGCAAATTTTTAATAAATTCGCAGAGCGCTTTCGACCTTATAGGTCATCATCAGTGCTTCTTGTCAGGATACCAGTCAGAAATCCATTTGAACGAACAAGAGTTATACACATTAAAATATTCTTACATTTCAATTAAACTTAACATTCATTTTACAAAACAATTTCAAATTTTGTTCAAACGGTCACATTTGGCGTAACCTAATTAGGTTACACCATCAAAAATGTGACCGTTTGAACAAAATTTGAAATTGTTTTGCAAAATGAATGTTAATTTTAATTGTAATGTAAGAATATTTTAATGTGTATAGCTATTGTTGGTTCAAATGGATTTCTGACTGGTATCCTGACAAGAAGCACTGATGATGACCTATAAGGTCGAAAGCGCTCTGCTAATTTATTAAAAATTTGCACTTAAAACAAAAAAATTTGTTTCATTCATACTTAAAAAGTGCACACAGCCTTTACACATTCCTTATTTAATGTATTGTCACAGATTGTCATAAAAAATAAGTGACATTAATTTGAAACCACAGGTACAAGCAGGTACTTTTTTAATTTCGATTTTAGAGAAAAAAGTGACTCTTCATAAAAAGTTATGCAATGTGAGAAATTACCTTTGCATAAGGAAAAATTGATGTACGATGTACAGGGTGACTTCAAAAAGTAAAAGTCATAGTTCAGTAAAGTTAAAAACAGAAAAACTGAATCTCATGGTGAATTTTAACGTGTGATGTAACATGTTCATGTTAGTAAATCTAGCTTGAGGCCTACAGGAGGGATCGAAAACCTAAAAATCGAATCTTTTACAGAGGTTAACTAATAAAGTGTAAAAAAAGTAATACCATGTCAACAAAACGTCTCTGTCAAACTGTTAATCCTTGTTTTAAACGTAAAAAAACGTTTTCCAGTTTTATGTTTAGTATTTTAAACATTAGTTATGGTGACTTAACTGACAATGGCAAACAATTTATAATAATGTTAAAAAAATATCCCCTATTCTCCAATATATAATTATAATGAAAATGGATCTATACTATAATAATACAGCCTACCTGCGAATCGTGACGAAGTTAAAGACGCGATAAAATCTGCGCCAAGTTGTTTTACAATTTTTAACTGTAAATGTTAAACGTCCTTAGTTCCAGAAGGATAGATACACTTTGTAATTGCACTGTCACTTCAGCTTTAAACTCAAAGAAACGTTTCTAGGGCGCAATGATCACTCCTTTCTAAATAACTAGAGAAATATTCTGGGATTCCCTCTGTTCTCAACTTTATATCGGGTCGGCGTTCCTGTTACTCATTCCCATCACGCCCGGTCCAAGAGTCCAAGTAATATAATGAAAAACAAATATATATTTTGTGTAATATTTCAATAATTGTTGTTAGTCGGTCGTAGATTCATAGAATACAGGAATACAGGAATTTAAGCTGCTAATACTTTACATAATTTTTTTGGGTGTATTTTTAGACTGCTTTACGACATAACTTAACTTTCTAACAGTTGTAAAAATTTTACGAGTATGAGAGAAAAAAAAATGAGAAATAACATGAGAGAGAGACATAATTATCTTTCCGTTGTAAAATCGGTTTCTGTCATCATTTTTAAATCAAATTGGATTCGGTATGATAACAGTTGAGTTTAATCAAGTAAAACATACCTATACTCTGAGGCACACTATATCACCATACTGATGATGAACTATATTAATAAATATCTGTTTCACTTACCCACAAATCCAGCTATGTCTCCTTTTAGGCTGTAAAGTGGGAGGCACCAGGAGATGGTTACCCCCCTCAGGGGGCCCGATGCGAAGCTCGGGGATCTTCAGTTCCCCTCCTCCCCTGCTCATTTTAGCGAGGGAGGCCACTCAACGGAGGAATCCAGTGGAGCGAAGTGTGGAGAGACCACATTTAAAAGTTTTTTGCTTCTGTTTTTACATTGTTTATTGGAACAAATCGATCTAAGTATATGTCCTGAAATAAAAGGTAAAACCGTTTGTTGTTTTAAGAGTAAAAATGAATTTTAAACCAAATTTGGGGCGTTTTTGCTGAAAATGCGTAGATATTTGATTATGTGACCTTTTTTCCTTTTACTGCAGATGTATGTATAGGGATATTCAAATAAAAGTGAACAAGTCTTATAACTTTTTAATTTTTGAAGATGGGAAAAAGTGTTAAATATGAAAGTTTTGGGAATTTTTATGGATCATTCATATATCTTATCAGCAAAAAAATCGAGCATCGAATAAAAGAAATAAAGTATAATACATCGATTTTCTCGCTTGTTTTTTGGACTCTAGGAGAAGCTCTAGACGTATTTCGTATGACATACCCTATGCGGTTTTTCAATCCTTTTTGAAATATTTGAAATTAAAAATTATTTCGCATAAATATACTTTAAACGTAACTATTCAGGTTCCGAACGAAATACCTGCTACCTTTTCAAATTTTCTTCGTAGGTAAGTCAAAGTTAATGTCAAAGTTGACAATAATAATTTAGTCACCGTGAATTTATAATTTCATTTTTGTGCAAAATAAGTTATTCTATTAATAAGAGATACAAAATGTTAAAATTATATTTAAGAAATAACAATAATGTTAGAGCGGCTCAAAGACAGTATGAAGAAAGTATTGAAGAGGGACAAAGAACTCCATAATTAAACACAATAATAAAAACAAATAGAAGACTTGAAAAAAGAGGAATTCTGGGCAATGGAAAAAGAAGAAGAGAAAGAATGAAGAAAGAGAATCAATTCCCGATTGTGGTATCTCAGATATGGAAAAAGAGATATGGAAGAAGAGATAAAATGTTAAGTAATAAGTATAATCACCATTTAATTAATAGATTTATTCGTAGTAAAAGACACTTTTCGCTTTATTATAAATCAAAGTTGTTTAGCTGGCCACGAGGTGATTTTGTAAATTTGTGTTCTCCTAACAGGTAATTGTAAGTATGCACGTAAATTTATCATTTTATTTTAAAAACCTTCAATAAAATTTGATCGCTGTTTACTGAAAAGTTTGAATGGGACTAAGCTTTCTTCATTGTCCAATTATTCAGTCTTTCTTATCTGGTGGAGACGTTGATCATGTTAGTAGAGAAATGAAGCATTAATAAAAATAGTAGCAGAAATTGAAATCTATAGATAGGTATCTAGATAAATTAACGAACTTGACCCATGCAGCATAAATATAGAATTCTTACATACAAACAAATTACCTACATATAGTTATACAACTGATTTTTCATTTGTGCATGTTTAGCATCTTATTTTTCTTCGTTTGTAAATCATAAGATAAATCTCAATAAATTTAGCCTTTAATAAAATAATAATAGCTTGGACATTTTTGCTAGATGTTATATCAGATTGATATAAAAATATAATCATTATGAAGCGACAATTTTTTTGTTATACTTGGCAGTGGCGCACCCAAGGGAGGGGCTGGGGGGCTGCAGCCCCCAAACCAACATCCTAGACACACAAAAATTTAAAAAGTGCACTACTAATTGAAGAAATCCACCAAATTGCATTGTTCAGCTTCCCCTCAACGACAAATCAGCTCAAGACAAAATCCTGGGTGCGCCCATGATACTTGGTACAAAGCTGTAAGCTGCTACGTAAATTGGGATGCTCGACCCAATGTTGTTTTAGAAATAGGGGATTAAGTAATAACAATCTTTAGCGTGTGGTATAATTTACTTATATTTATCTAATTCCTATGTTCGTAAGCTTGATATATTTAAACAGTTTACGTTATCAAATTAATAACAAAATTGAGATTGCTGTGATACAACTTTGTAAAATACATGTAGCCTAAGTACTAACGTACCGTGGGTGTCTGAAGAGAAGGGAAATGTAGTCTATTGACCTTAATGTTTATTTTTTGTTCTTAACATATGATTTCCATGAGTTCGATACATTTTTTGAGTATAAAAATAAAATCAATACTGTGACATTTGCCCAATAAGTCTGTGTTTTGCAATGCAAATTTTCTGGATCACGGAATTGTTTATAGATTTGAAAGATACAGGCATAAGTACATGAACGGAATCTTCCAGCTTGCCAATTACTTCTGGGGTTTCCCAGAGGTCTATCCATGGACGTCTGCTGTTTTTAATATACATAAATGATTTGGCAACTTTAAATACATCCGGCTAATTTACTATGTTCGCCGACGATGTGACTATTTTATGGCATTCCAAATGTTCTGACCAGTTGGAGAACGATGTTGGTAGAGATTTGGTAAGAATTAAGAATTGGTGTGATTCAGATTTTCTCACACTTAACATTTCTATGACAAATTTTATTTGTTAGTTTTAAGAGCGAAATTATAATTGTGTACAGTGGCGTCCATGTACCTATATTACCTATATTAGACTTGTATATTGATTTGAATTGTTTGTTTTGACTTTCTGTTTCAACTTAACCCAGAGACTGTGATAAGCTTTTACCTTTTTATTGCATTTGTTCGTTTGTTATGTTATACCTCATGTTTGTGATATTTTTTTATTTATATACTTATTTTCTGACACTACTTGGGAGAAAAGAAAGGGGAAAAATTACGATTCCCCAATAAGTTATATATTACAAAGGGGGTTATAAGTATTGAATATGGGATTTAATTTTTCTTTCTTCTTCTTTGAACAATAAAGCACAATAAACAATAAACAAACAAACAAACCATAAGGATATTATGCTATTTTGGTATTCTTCCTTTTTTTTAGGAATAGAACGTTAAGCAAGATCCCTTTTGCTGAAAACCTTAAGAATATTTTTATTTTACCATTACATAAACTATCAAGAATAACACCATTTTTCTTTTGAACTTATTTTATTCTTCTCATGAAACTTTTATACTTTACCAATTAAACAGGACTGCAAAAGAAAAACAACAAAACAAATCAGTAATATCCTAACACATACATCTTTTCTTAGCAACTTTGCACCAAAGTACAATCAATTGCTGAGCAACAATCTTCACAAGACGTTTGCTGAGAACTTATAGTTGCCTTTCAGAATAATGATAAGATGAAGGCATCTACAAAAACTGACAATGAAATAATAACATCCATGCATTAATATGAGGAGACTAATGCTGCTTACAGAGAATGAAGTGCGACTCTGTAAGTAAGAATATCAAAATAAAAAAAAAAATGTGAAGACAGCAAACTGGTATACTTTAACAGCAGTAGAGTAATTTTATTACACTAGTATATAATAATGAATGAGCCACTTTATGAACGCAAAACTGTACCGTAAAGAATAAAATTATATGGTAATGTAATCAGTTTTTATTTAAAATCCTATAAACTATGATGGAAATTAAAATTTGCAATTCATGACAGCCAGTTTTAGAAAATGTTGTTACGCCAAATTATTTATTCGCTTGGCCGAAAAAAAAACTATACAGACCTGTATATTTTAACGTGTTGACAGAATATCATCAAAATCGATGCCAAAAATCATTAAAATGCATTTAAAATCTATTTCTGACGTAGTTTAACATGTTATGCACTTTAAGCTTTACAAAAAATTCATCATTAAATTTTATAGGAAAGCTAGTCAAATCTTCTAAAATTAAATATAAAATCTGTGGCGTGTAATATTAGACGCGCCTCACTGGCAACAAATTTTAAATTTTATTACTACTTAACTATATTTTATATACGTCACCGGTGTATATAAGTCCAATTCAATAAGTGTCATAAATAGTACTAAAGTAGGTTAGGGTCACCAGATAAAAAAAATTCTAGCCAGGACAAGTTTTAAAAAAAAAATCCGAACAAAATCCGGACGTTAGAAAATTTCTTCTGAAAAGTATGAGTACCTAGTGATTTTTCACATTATTCACTCATCTAATGGCGTGGTTTTACTTCTTTTAGGTATTTTGTTTTACTATAAAAACACAAGCAAAATTTTTTTTTAATTTAGAAAAAAGATAAACTAACAAAAATATAATTAATAAAATAAAACTAAAAATATATATGAGTATGAAACAGAACAAATATAATATTTATTATTCTAACAAATAGCGTTTATCCGGAATTTGTCGACAAAGGCTTTTGTTAGTTTTTTAGAAGTGATTTTATTAATCGCAAACTGATCAGTGATCAGTTGGTGCTTTTTTATAACTCGGGACACCGGATTTGCATTGTAATTTTTTCATTTCATGTTACTTTTGTTCCACTAAAAATTCTGGGCCAAATCTCGGCAGGTACATATTCTAGGGTCTTCAATTCGCGTTAAACCTTTTTTTCCAGCAATTCCATACCAATTTCAGGAAAAACTATTATTTTTTGATGATACATTACAGTTATAAATTAATTTAAACAATGCATGGAACTATCAAAATCAAATACCTGACATACAGGGGTTAAAAAAGCCGTTTTGGTAACTGCGCACTGGTAAAAATAAGTCACTATTGACTGTGGCATGTTCTAAGGATAAAGATAACTGTTGCTAATTTCGTTTTTTAGTCTCGAGTAAAACAAAAGTTAACATGGAGTTAAAAATTTACCACACAAATCTAATGTCACGAGTTAAAAAAAGCGCTATATAGATATATATGGCAATCAGTAAAACAGAAGCAAAAATAGATATATTCGTTAGGTAGGGATGCAGCCTGTCATCATAATTCTTAATCTAAGAGGCAGTGAACCAAGTCAAAGAGGACCCCAACGCAGACTTCGGAATACAAGGTGAGAAGATAACGATGCAGCGGTTTGCTGACGACATAACTGTTTGAGGTGAAAGCGAGATAAAGTTGCAGGTCACCCTAACCCAAATGCAGAAAAGATTCTGCGAATACAAATGCAGATAAATAAAAAAAGGACGAAGGTGGTGAAAGGTGAGAAAAACCGGAAGTAAAATTAACGTCGGACTACAAGAAAATAGATTAGAGGATGTCTAAGAATTTCACTATGCAGCATTATAATAAAATACTAATGGAAAAGTAGAATAGTACATGCAGGGAAAGCTTACGTAAAGAACTGTATACCGTCCTCCAGCAGCAGACTTTAAGGTGTTTTTAGATAAGATAAACAATATTTTAGATGGTTTGGCAAAAAAGTTTTATCATGTAGTAATTATAGGCGATTTTAATATATATTTTAATTCTTGCAGTGGTAGAGATCTGGAGTTCAATGACATGCTGAATTCATATGGGTTTCATGGCCAAATCTTTTGTAACACGAGACTCGATGCATGCTTAGACAACATATTTATAAACTTTAAGGATATCTTAACTTTCAGGGCTTCTGTATCAACCATGGTGATATCCGATCATTTAGCGATCGAATTAGACGTGGAAGGTATCACTGGGGAACGAAAAAATCTTTTACCGGTGGCTGGTTTTCATCAGCCCATAACAATAGTAGGTACAAACAGTTTTTTTCGACTGCTGAGCAACACCGATTGGTCTTTTGTGAAGGATACCATGGGTGTGGATATAAAGGGTAGTATTTTTATGGACATATTGTCCTCAAATTTCAACCTGAGTTTTCCTTTTAAAAGATGTGTCTCCAGGGAGGGTAAAAATGTGAGATGGTATAATACAGAGTTGCGTAAAATGAGAGAACAGATACATTTTTTAAACGATCTTTATAATAATTCTAGAATTCCTGAAATTTTAAATGCTCGAAATGAACTCCGCAAAACCTATATGACCGCTATAAAAGCAGCTAAAATTAAAGCAAACTCTGACCTAATAGCAAACTCGGATAATAGGGCAAAGGCTGCCTGGCGGGTGATAAATGATGCTAGGGGTGTGACAGGTAAACAAAAAGTAACAGCTGAAATCGATGCTGAAAGCTTTAATTCCTTCTTTACAGATATAGCCTTCCTTCTTTACAGAAGAGGCAGTTAGAAATAAAAAATTATAGGAATTATGAAGCGTTCCAGTCGAGCGTTGGCTCATACGAGTTTGAAACAGGATAAAAAGAAAACGGCACATAGAAGCATTCGAGATGTGGTAGTGCTACAAAAAAATTATGAAGCTAAATTGGGTAGACAGTGTCACCAATGAGGAAGTGCTGAATCGAATCAACAAACTAATTCTTACGGAAAAGAAGAGACAAGATGCTTGGACGTATTGTGAGGCAGACTGCCGGAATTGATTGTGGAGGAAAAGGCAAAGGTAGATCCAGGCTAAGCCATTTACGAGTGGATGAAAAGCACTTAAAGGACTCAGGTAAGGGAAACAAAAGATTTAGCAGAGTATTAGGATTGCATCAAACTAATCTCAAGATTGAAGACTCCAAAAAGAAGAAGGAGGTGGTCAAGCGTGAGACAGTCGTCGCGCTATGGGTAAACAAACCGTTTACTAATATACTATTTGATGCTTGAATAGAATAAGAGTCTAAAATAAATGATATCTTATAATCCCAGTTGTGCAGTGTATCACTTGCTTAGAACGAGGACAACAGTTACACGAGAGATTAAAAGATGCTTTAGTCTCGTGGCATATGTGTCATTGTAATTTGGATGTTTTTTGAACCATAAATGCGTTGATTCGTTGTCATTTTAATGTAATACCTTGAAGACTAAAAGGGACACTTTCATTCAAAATGATACTGAAGACAGCGTTTTTAACCTATGGACAAGAAAAATAAACTTCAAGGATAGCTTCCTTGGTTGGCCCTAAACAAAAAGAGGGCGTTAAGACTTAATTTAAAATAGAGTACTGAAATTAGTTTTTACAAAACGTACTAATAATTAACTATTTCTTAACAATAAAAATTTACAAAATTTGCAAGTGACCTGCAGCAGTTTTAGCATATAACTGTGACACAACCTACCTCACATGATAAATAGTTTTTCGCGATGGTAAAAAGCGATAAAAACGTTCGCAGATGTCTATTAAAGTAATAGGCCAATTAATAATGATAATGATGACCATCAGATCGGCATGTTCAAGGTCAGTATCGTGTTAATATGAAATTAATATGCAATAATTATAAATACAACTTATTATTTTATTCTGTACGGTAGATCCACGTTTACATCATTAATTTCGGTACAGTACATACGTTATTATATTACAGTACTCTGAGAAAAAAAAAGTAAGCGCATAGAGGTATATTTTTTATTCCTAAAATATCATAAGCGAGGTGGTATACTCAATTTAAAATATACCGTCGATCTATTCATTGCAATAAAATTTGCAGGATAAAGGACCTACAAACTTACTTCAATTTCAGCTAAGAATTGTGTAATTTTTGTGAGTCAATAAAATACGGCAATAAGAAAGGTATTTCTAGTGTCAGTTTTTATTAAATATAATTTAATATAAAATTTTAAAATACTTATAGCATTACGTTAACTAACTAATTCTGTGTCGTTACAGCTGTCCTCATCATCTACAGGGATAATTATGAGCGTTTGGATATTGTCAATGTGACAATGAGAAGCTTCAATCTTCAATCTCAATTAAATGTCTAATGGGATTTCTACAACTATACCTTTCTTAATCAACAATATAATGCAGGCACTAAGAGTCGCTGAAGTGTTTTGAGATCTAACTTTTGATTTTGCTTGACTCCACATAATATGCTCTGTTGGATTGAAAATACAATAAAACAACGAAAGACGCTGAACAGTGGTGTCTCACATATACATATGTTTTATTAATATCAAAATTCTTTTAGAACCTATAAGAACACACTTTTTTGCAAACATTTTCTAAATATATGTATGTCGTTCTCTCTAACATATAGTTCTGAATAGACTAACTTAGGGGTACTTACGCTAGGGACTTAATTTATTTGCCGGCTATGATAACTAAGATTGTCTATTGCAGTAACACTGTTCTTTGGTATGTTAGATAGAATACGATTTTCAAACCAATTTTTAAAAAGTTCTGCAGTGGTACCTCCATGGTAGTCCAAGATAAATACAAAGTATTTGGAATCCAATCATCCACTGACCCAGTGTGTAAAATTGTTATCATTTTTCCCTTATTTGATGAAGCTTCCGTTTGACAACTTTGTGCCAAGTCCGCCACGCCTTTTTTGAGGTTTATTTGATAAGTGATCCAATAAATATGAAAAACCCATTTATGAAAGAACTGTCCATAAGCTCGCATTGCTACAGATAATATTGGTTTCATCTTTAAAAGTGATTCCTGCGAAGTTGTTTTTTATACATGGCATAGATTTTCCTTCGAATTAAACCGTTGTTACTTTCGCCGGAATACCACAGGACATTTTAAAATCCACTGACGGCAGTGCGCCGCATGTGCTAGTCGGAAGAGTGCAACACTTGCTTCTATTAAAGTCTCGACTGGATCGGAGCTCTATGCAAAGTTTACGTGTAGTGGCTTGGCCAAACTTGTCTTTTATGTTTCTTCAGGCTTCCATCTATATAAGCGTATTTAAGCGTCTTACGCCAAGTTGTCAAAAATAAAACTTATACACAAATATAAAGGACGCTTGTCAAATTTTGACCTAAAATCTGCATATATTCTATGAATAAATTATTTTTAAAGAAATATTCTAATTAGCCTTCAAAATGGGAAAGCCATTATTCCTGTACCTGTTCATGTTCATTGCAGATTTGCACAGGACTCTTTTATCTCGTTGGTTAGAATGTGAATTAGAGTACGATTTTATCATCTACGGATACACTCCTTTGATACGCTCCACTCAAGTAAAAAATGTAACCAAAATCTTTAGGACTCTTCAAAGGTCCGTTTTATCCTAAGGGATTTAATAATCTTTAGGGCAAAATGAAAACAAAAAATGCTTTCTTTTTTCGTCTTATATATTTTTAAATGGAAAAATAATATTTATGCTGGCCTAAGGTTAGGACCCTGCATAAAAAATTTACAAATATATTTTTCCATTTCCATTTTTTATATTCCAAAAATATTTAATTTTAGGGAAATACCTTTTGCTGGCAAAGCTGTTTATACATATTTAATTTTTATATTTAAAGCGGGAGATTACGTGACTTATTTTAGGAAACGAAGTATAAATTCATTGGAAATTGTAATATTCATAAGCCAACAAATTTTAGAACCTTCTTGTTTACAATAAATTGAGAAATTATTTTAATATTATTGAAAATATGAATGAAGTCTACTTGTCACGGGTACATGTACCCCTGACAAGTAGACTTCATTCATATTTTTAAAAATTTTACCTTAAACTCTACTCTGACTGCTTGAAACTGCTAAGGGATGGCGCTGCCTGTGTCTCACTGCTTATGAAGTACGACATTGTAGCTTTAAGGGATTACCTTTTCGGAAGGTTGTTATGTTCGTCTATCCTGTACTGATGAGAACCAACGAGTTCGAAACCGGTCTGGAGGTGACGATATTCTAACTAAAGCTTCTTTCTTCCTGGTAGTTTCTTGCATTCGAAACATTAGTATTTTCTTATCTAACTGTGTTAGAAGAAAATACGGCAAATTTTGGTATGTAATTCAGCGCTCGGAGGGGCATATAGCCCGGAGAATAGCTGTTTTACCATTATTTGTTGAAATCCTTATTGTGTAAGGAATTTTCAGGTGGTTAGAAAATTGGTTCTCAATTTTTTCATATGTAATATTATTATAATAAACGGGTTTCCAATTTATTTATATATCATACCACAGTAAAAAGTTTTGATTATTTCTCTAGCAGGGTTAATAAAGATAATAAAAAATCACCTAGATCAATAATGAAAAACTTTTTATATTTTTATGGTATCCAACATAACGTTCAGCTAATTCTAATTCAAAAACACAAGAACTCTGAAGTACGATTATTTACAATCTTAAGATTATAGAAAATTATTTACAATTGTAGTTGATGGTACTGTGGCAAGTCATACAACATATTCCTGCAATTCCTGTATTAACAGATTTCGAAACTGGTAAATTTACTTCAGTGTTATTGTGAATAGTTATTTTGTTTTGTAAATATGCATTACAGGCGCGGCCCGTGAAATTTTAAAGTTGTGTATCTCTGTTGCTACTTATGGGACCCATGCCAAGTTCCGGTTTTTTAATAGTGGGCCTGCTAGGAATCTTTTGGTAAAGATAAAAATTATTTTGCAATTTGCGAAAAAAAGTTGAATTTTTGATTGACCCACCTGGGTAAAAAATTAACACGCTTAGATATTTTATTTATTATTTTTTCTAAACAAATTTTACATCATTTTGTCGACAATTCTTAAATTTGAAGAGAAAAAAATGTGGTAGTTGAAAGTTATAGTCATTTGAATTTTTTTAAACCTAAAATATAATTTAAAAAAAAATTCAAATGACTACTTATAACTTTCTACTAATATATTTTTTTCTCTTTAAATTTAAGAATTGTCGACAAAACGATGTAAAATTTGTTTAGGAAAATTAATAAATAAAATATCTAGGTGGGTCAATTAAAAAATTCAGCTTTTTTTCGCAAATTGCTAAATAATTTTTTTCTTTACCAAAGCATTCCTAGTGGACTCACTATTAAAAAACCTGAACTTGGCATGGGTCTCATAAGTAGCAACAGAGATATACAACTTTGAAATTTCACGGGCCGCGCCTGATGCATTACTACTTAGCACTAAATCGTCGGTAACTTAAAAGTTTTCTCTATCGGTGTCTTGGTGTGCAAAGAAGGTTGAAGGTATATTTAAATCTTTATTGAATGGGGTAGTTTTTTGCACTAAATTAGCAATTCTTTTCTTGGTAGCTATCGATTCCTTTATATCCTTCAGCCACAGTGGCTGACTTCCAGCCATTATTCCTTTTTAGATAATGAGCTCTCCCCCATTTTTTGCCAGAAGTGTTGCGGAGCTGCGCCTTAGAGAATGGCCAGTATAACTCTTGGGACTTTGTAATTTCAGATATCGAGCCATTATGTTGAAAACTTTACTAATAGTATTGTGCCCTATATCATGTTTAATATGTTTACCTTTAGGATATAATATAAAGAGTTTTTTTTATGTTATTTAGCCTGCTAGCCAGGTATTTTTTAACTATTTTAACCCACTATGGCTCAACAATGACAAACTTCCTTCAGGTATGTCTTTGAATTATGAGTATTTATTATACGAGTATTATCCGCTCGGATGTCTAAATTATCAAGGGTCATATTGTACAGTTTGCCTATTCTGGAAGCATAGGCTACCCCAATGGGTCCGTTGCACACTTTTTATTGGCTTCTTAGAAATTATTGTCAAAATAAAGAGCAATTTTTTTTTTAATTTTTTTGGAAATCGGGAAATGCCCTAAAAATCAACTTAAACTTCGTCGAGTTTCTCACATAGACAAGTGATGTCATAATTTCCATGACTTCTGATTTGTTAAACTTTTCAATGTTGCCGAATCGCTCGTCGTTGGAGCTGGCATTCATGCAAATATACAAAATCAATCTAATATAAAAACCTCTCTGCCTCAAACATAAATTTGTTTATTACGAAAAAGGTATTCCTAGGAAATATAGATAATTATAGAGAACAATAGGAGAAGCATAGCTCTTTTGTACCTACCTTTTTAACTTCACATTGACCCATTGCCATATAATAGCCTAGAATAAAATTCTTAGGAAAAACTAAACAAAGAATAAAAATAAAAAGTTCCCTTTTCCATAGATATTCATCATTATTAGCTTCAATTATAAATTTGCCGATTTCTTCTTTTGTAAATGCACTTGATTTTCTGGATTTATAGCCACTGTTTTTTTTTAATTTTAAAATGCTGTGTTTGAAAAATTTTGAAATGTCGATATGGAAAGAGTTGACTTCAGCAGGGAATAGTTTGCCCACAATGTGGTTACCTTCAATCAGCTGTTTTTTTTTAAATATGCTAATACAACAGCTCACGTTAATAGCTTCTTTTTTTACACCAGTCTTTTAATTAAGTGTATGAATTTATGTACCATCTCTTTGATTTTTCTGGCAGCAAATTGTCTTGTATCAAGGACGATTTTCCCCGCCAAGATCTTCGTCCATTTTGCAATACTGTTTACACCTAAAGGAAAGGCATGTTTTTAAATCAACTTTCATTTCTCCAATTAGGATTTACGTTTAAAAGGTTTTTCAATAATCGAACTGGTCGAAAACTGACGTTTGGGTTTCTCACTAACTAACCACTTACTACTTGCACAGCTTTTTGAGCCACCCTGTGTAGTTTTAGAAAACACAGGGTTATATTCGTTTCTTCTTGTAAAATTTCCTTGTATATCTATTTCATCTTTAAAATAATTGATCTTACAGTAAGCGGCTTCATTATTTCTCCATGCCAGTTCATAGGCGCATGCAGCACCAATATGGACGTACACTAATGGTTCTATCTGCAGTTAGAAAAAATAAAAATATCGAATAAACGAAATATAAAGTTAAAATTGTCGCATAATTCACATGATGTATGACAAGGAATTTTTTGTGCTAGTTTAATAAAAAATAAATTAAAATTAATTAAATCCATTATTCTCACTAAAGAAATTTTAAAAGGTTAATACAATGATACCAATATAAACACGTTTACCTATTGTATTAGATATTCTAACAATGAAGGAAAACAATGTATCCAGATTCAATTAATTTGGGTTTCATGGGTAAACAAAAACTCTAATTAAAATTTAACGGAATGTCAGGGTTTATATTGTTTTAAGTTAACGGAAAATCTATTTACAGTATAAAATAAAAGAAAAAAACGACTTAGTAGTTAAGAATCTCCCTGTATGTGATGATGAATTACTATAGGTAGGTATATTGTGTCTAAAAGAGAGCAAACAGGAAATTGTTACGTTGAAGGTTGAAGACGATGTTTCTTTGTCAAGGTTCTTTTCGATTAGAATCTTATTTCTGCTGGCGTTTCCTCCAACTATCTGTTAACTTTTATATAAAAAAAAACTGAGTACAGCTTCTAGCAAATACCATAATATTTTCAGTTTTTGTGAGCCAATATATTCACTTTAGTTTTCTTTACTTATTCCAATTCTTGATATTTAAACGAACTTAATATCAGTTTGATTTAACTGAATATTGTGGGCTAGAAAAGCTTATGTTTCAGTACTGTGCCAAATCGATATTAAGCAATTAACTGAATTTAAATACGGTCGAATTAGTGTGTGGAAAATGTGGGAAATTGCTGACCGTGCTAGGACAAATGGATCCATAGTATCACACACACTATTATTCTCCACATAATAACATGATAATCTGTAACAAATCATTAAATACGTATTTTAAATCGAATACTCTAAAACAAATAGGGAAAAATGGCAATAAAACGAACATCGTAATTGAATATAACATTTCAATGCAAATAACCGCATGTACGCTTTCAATCATGGAGTAAAATAAACAGGGTAAAACGGCAACTAATACGATAAAACATGTATAAAGAATATCATTCCCGGGTTTTGCTACTTTTGTTTATGAAGCACAATAGAAAATGCGACATGTGTCCGTTTCATACTACCAATATAAAGACAAAATCAAGCAAGAAAAAGATACGAGCGTCTAGAAATGAAGGCATTACGCGTGCTCTGTCGCATTTTAGAATATCCCTGGCTTAATTCTAAAACGAGACAGAGCACTCGTGATGATACCTTCATTTCTATGACGCTTGTGACTTTTCCTTGCTTGATTTCGTCTTTACAGAAAAGGGCAGATGCGGTTTTGAAACAGATACAGCTAAAAATTTAAACTGACCTCTTACTAGTTTTTAAAGATGTCATTAAGGTGAAGTATATATTTTGTAGGAAGTTTCCTATTTCAGAAATATCGAGTAACTTCAACATCATTTAATAGTCTTTCACTTAACTTGTCAAACAAAAAAAAATTATCTCGATATCTTCAAAATTGACGAACTTATTCAATTTCTTATTTAATAACTTCCCGCGCGGCTTCTATCGGCCGTGACGTCAAAACACACAACTGTGTCGCCCCATGGTCGCCGGGCTAGCTGCCCGCTGCTGCTTTCACGTGTTTACTTTAATGCATTGTATCCTGTCCGGTAAGAATAACACTAAAGATTAAACGAGCGCCTATTCCGCTGTTGACGGAGTTGTGTGTATGGACGTCATCGAGCCTCAGCCAACGTGAGCGTAGCATCTCAGACTTTGAAGGATAACTAAATACAAAAAATACATATGTTTTTTACATTTTTAGGACTATTTATTAAGAGAAAATGAAAAAAAATGGAAACTACCTAATTCCCTCGCAAGATGGTGACCAAGTCACGTGGTATTAACGGCATGCCTATTTGATTCTGGATTATTCCGTTTTGTTAGGTTGGCAGTATAAATTCCAGGATTGGACTTAAAAATTACACTACATTAATACCATCAAGTGAATTTTGCTTACTGGGCTTTTAATAATAAATACCAGCAACAAAATAGTAAATAAAACCTAAAATGTTCAAAACTGAGTTCACTAACACTGTAAAAAACACTGTTAAAACGTCAAACACAAAACGAAAGTGACGTGTTAGCTAAATACGGCCCACTAAAATCTTGAATCTGCTAATATGTCTAAATTAACTAGACAATGTCAAATGCTGGGGTCAAATGTCAAAATGCGATAGAATTCAAAATATACACTTTATACCTAAATTAGGCAAAAACTAACAGAAAAACTGAGAAAAAAATCTGTTTAACATGATAAATAAATTGCAATGTTAAAAAAAGATGAGCTCCTTTGAGTCCACATAGAAAAAAACAATTTTTACAAGCTTTTATTTTACTTCACCTGTTAGTTTGTATGTCTGTATGATTGTTAGTATGTTTAGGTCAAATATTGCAATCAAAATTTCGACTAGTTCTAATTAAGCTAGAACTTTGAAACTTTGCACACGTGTGGCAATGCAATATAGCATATTTAATATTGTTCTAAATCTAATATGGCGGACGCCCCAAAATGGCGGATTACCTTTTTCTTTACAATGCCCTTGATATGGGCCTCAAATACGATGTCATTCTAAACCCAATATGGCGGATGCCACAAGATGGCGGATTGACTTTTTTCACAACCTCCTTGATATGGGTATCAAATGAAAGGATTTGACGATCAAAATACAATAATCTACGTAGCGTCATTCTAAATCCAATATGGCGCACGCCAAAAGATGGGGATTACCTGATTCTTTACAACCCCCTGCCTTGACATTTGTATCAAATGAAAGGGTTTGACGAGTAGAATACGACAAGCTGATGACGTCATTCTAAAGCCAATATGGCGGACGCCACAAGATGGCGGATTATCTTTTTCTTCACAACCCCCTTGATATGGGTATTAAATGAAAGGGTTTGACGAGCAGAATATGCTAAATTTCAAATTTTTACGTCGAATAATTTCAGAAAAAATCGCCTGTGGCAGACGGGCGGACGAACGGACATCGACGTGATTCTATAAGTGTTCCGTTTTGCTCATTTTAGCACGGATCACTAAAAATAGTGGAATTTAAAGAAAAATCCATTTTGTTGCTCTAATTTTGCCTTTGTATTGTTCTGTAACACAGTCCTAGGAAAATCGCTAATCCAGTGAGATACCTAAACTATTGCCCTTGTACATATATACACAAGAAGAACATACATAGTAAAATTTCAAAATATGCAAACGAAAAATAACTGACTTTTTATAGCAAATTTCAAATCTGTAGTGCTAAAAAATAGTAGGAAGAAGAGCTGATTACTAAGGCCCGGATTTTCTTACGAGGTCGTAAAGAGGACACACTACAAACATAGGCGTGCATAATTTTTAAAAATATTTAAATCGTTTATGCACTGAAAAAAGTGGTAGTAAAATCACAAAGTATTTACAAGAAAAATGAGGGAAATATACACACATTTTTAAGTAAATTTTATATTTTTGTGATTTTTCATAAATTTACTAACTTTACACAATAATTATACATATAAACATAATTCTTTCTGTGAAATTTCCATGTATTTTTGTGGTATTTGTACGAATAAACGGTGTTTTTAAAAAATCCATAAAGAAAATGTAAAATTACATTCTGTTTGTGAATAGAACATGTGAAAATACAATAACAGTTAGTTACATTACAATATGTATGTATAATTACTTAGAGAATGTGAATTCACAAGGTCCTTGTAAACGCTTACCAATAAAACGCCAGTAATGGATCACGTGACGCATCTTTACGAGAACACGGAAAGCTTGCCTCGACCGCCATTTAACAGCATTTTCTTATTCGCCCGTGTGTGTGTGTGTCTAAGCAGGTTAAGACCGAACTACCAAAGATGTCCTGATTTAGAGTTGTTATGTTATTGTTAGAATGTGTATATTGGTTTAACTATATATTCACCAAATCAGTAAATGTGACAAAATGTGTAAAATAAATTTTTCTATGTTTAAAATAATGGGAATATGTGGCCATCACCAAAACTGTTTCGTTGCGAGGCCACATATATATTTTGTATAACAAGGATAATAAGACTAAAATATGTTCACTTTTCATGGCATTTATTTATTTGTCTATTACATAACATAATAAACATATAAATTGTTTGTTAATTAAAATGTATTTCTATTTTGAGATATATATTTTAGCAGTTTTACAATGCGATATTACAAAATATCTTAATTATTAAAAGTTTTCTACGTTGTAAAATTCATACATTACTCTAACCTTCCGTTGTAATATTACAAACGTATGTAAATATACCAAAAAGTTAAGTAAATTTAGAACGTACTTTTATGCAAAATCTGTGAACATGCCATGTTCTCTTACAAGAAATTTGTACTTTGACAATGTGTTTTTCCTAAAGTAATGCTATGTTAAATTAAGTTCACAAAGGCTTTCTAAAGTAATTTTACAAGAACAGTGTATATAATTGACTGTCACACTATTTTTGTACCTTTACAACAAATTCAGTGGTCGCACTAACAGCGGTAACTTCCTTGTAATTTTCCAGAATTAGTTTTTCAGTGTGAACTGTGATCTGTCAGTCTTTTGTTGCCAGAAGTACTACGTTATTCAGACAATGTCACTCAGATTTAGGGATTTTATTTGAAGAAAAGTTTTAATGTTGTATCTTATACCTGCGTAAATACATATTTGAAAAACTATTTAATGGAAGTAAATAAACAATTGTAGCCCAAGGGTAATAGTTCGACACAGAATTTTCGAAAATGCCTATTAAACACAGGCATGTTTAGGTAAATTCATCATTAGACACGCTACAACCATAACAACTTTTCTCCAATATAATAAGTAATCATTTACCTGCTACGCGCCGCGCCGTGGCGCCTATGGGACGCTTGTTAACTAGAATGTATTTCCTGGAGTGTCTTGGAGACTTTTCGCACTGCATTGGAGAGAGTTATTTGCACCAAAGCAGTTTATTTCTGTAGGTTATTATTCCTAATTACGGCAAATATAACTCTAGTAACAGTACAGTTAAATAAATCAAATGTTTTCAATATATATAGGAAGTATATTTTTGATTCATTAAACTAATGGAATAGAAATATAAAAATAGTAGTTTACATTGTTATTGGCGCAACTAACGTTATCCCTTAGTTCGTCCTGCCGTATAACTCACCCAGAATAAAAATACCACAAATTACTACTAAAGAATTTACGGATGTTTGTTATTGTTATTGTTGGCAGTTCACACAAATAAGTGAGTGGAAAAAACCAAAATCCGGGCCCTACTGATTACACTTTTTAAGGCAAAATCGAATCGTTTCCAAAGTTCTCCTACATAAATCCTTGCAATATAAATTTTGGAATTAAAGTTATCACTTAATTTTAGCCAAGTACGTTTATTTAAAGTTTGAATAATCCTTGAAAGCTGTGGTAATAAATTTTAGACATTTTATGGTCATATTTTTTTAACCATATATTACCACATTTAAGAACAAGAACTGGCTTTTAGCTTGGGTATAAATATTGATAAATTGCTCGATAAATTGTTTATGCTTTAATGTGATATTTCGCTTAAAGTTTTTTTTCAATAGTATTAATTTACACATGATTATCAAATTGTTATTTATTATAATAGATGTTTAAGACTTTTAAAAATTAAAATTTACGTATGTTATATAAATCTCCTGTTGTTATGACGTAGGGACCTATATGAATTTAAATGCAAATTCTAAATGCTGAGTATATTGATTCTGAATAAACTTCCATTTTTAATTAAGGCTATTTATTTATTATAGATCGTAATCATGTTTTAGAGAGAAAAAATAAACAAAAATTACGAGGCATTTTAACGAATAATACTAATTCAGAAATAGACCATCATTTTTAATAGGTAATGATTTGTTTGTTAACAAAACATAAGAGTACCATTTCTTGTTTTTCATTAACATTTTATAAAATAAAAATTGAATAAACTTACAATCACAATCTAACAAAATATTTTATTTTTCGGAGAAAAACTTATTTTTTCTCTTAAAGTTATACCTACTTCTTGGATGAGTGAATTGCTTTTAAAACTGTGTCGTTTTTTAGCATGGTAAAAAATTCAGTGCATTTGTACTATAAGTTACATCATTTCGTTAGACGTATTATACGTCAAAATATGTCTAAGGAAATGATGTAAAATCCCTAAAGAAGACCCGAAAGTAGTGTCGATATACTTCGCACAAGTTGGTCCTGTATTTATGCCAAGAAGTGCAAAGCCGTTTGTCGAATTATTTACTCGCGGTTTACGTTCAATCCAGCCGCGCGTAGAGAGGAATCAAAACATATACATATAATAGGAATAGGTTAGAAATGTTAACTCCTAAGTAAAACCTGGAAACACGAAATTTGACTAAAAATCAATAAAATAGTACGCATCCTACCACCAGATATCGCTCTAGCTCGTTTTCTCGTAGCGGGTAGTTTAAAGGTGGTATATTTAATATATTAATTTATTTTTAAGCTAGAATTTGATTGTTTTAAAGACGATTTATTGTTTTTTTTTCGTATTACACAATAAAATATTATGTGTTCAGTAAAACCAGGTATAAATTGATGATTTTACTGATTAAATTATATTTTAGAGGAAATTACCTATAAACAAACTAAAAAACAATAATAGCATTTAACAATCAAATACTGATACTTATAAACCCTATACACATTATATGTAAAATATAAATTATAGAATAAAACTACATATTGTTATCACATTGTTATTAAGAAAATAGCCCAAAATGCAAATAAATGTTTTATATAATATGAGTAGTTTTCCATGTACCTAAACGTAGATTTTCATAAAGTTGAGACTATATTTTTTACTAAATTCTGTTAACTCCTGAGCTTGAAATATAATCCCCATTTTTTTACGACTTCATGTTAGCATGCTGAAATTCATTAAGTAATGGATAACTACACAAATATAAAACCGCCATTAAAAACAACGTCTACCAAGATTTATAAAAAAATTAGGGAGTGCATGGAGGAAAAATTAAAAAAATTAACAGAAAACATTGAGTTGAGGCTAAGTAATTTCTCTGCCAGCACTACAACCCCGCATTATTTAAAACAGATATTAAATATATTGTTTAAACAAAAGCAGAATTCTTAAAGAACGAACAAAAAGGACAATATGAAAATTGTGTCTATCAAGGCAGGTGACAAGAATGATATTTCTTGTAAATTTTGACCTGCTGAACAAGATGGAGCAATTAGAATTACCGGATGCTTCCGGGAAAACCCTTTTCTTTAGTATCAAGTAAATTCTAATCACATCACGTTGTTCAAAATCCATTATAAATAATATTATTATCTTTCCCTTTTGATACCTAACTTGTCAGACAAAAAATTGCCTTTTTTACCATTGTTCTTTAAACACATTTTATTATTAAAACAAAGCATACACTTTCACTTCACTTAAAACCATCCTAAAATTTTGCAACAGTTTCTATGTTATAAATGAATTCAAAAAATACAAAAATAGGGAATGAAATTGTTTAAAACTATAAAATAATTATTGCATCGACCTGTCACAAATCGCGGCGAAATTTGACAAACGTTTACACGTCAACTGACTTAAAGTTCAAAGAATGAGTGAAATGATGGTAGCCTACTTGCAGAAGAATTATCCTACAATGCTACGTAGTGGTAGGATGGACTACTAATGGTATAACGGTCTTGTTTCCACTTATTCAATTCAAGTTTCACCCATGTGATAGGAATGGAGGATTAAAAGTCTATATAAGGTTAAATACAATTACAATGATTGGTTTCTGAATTTTGCATTTCATTTGCTTGTACATACATAATTATTGCATTTTGTTTTCATTTTCATCTCTCACTTAATGACTGATCCATCTTTTTCCAGGACACCTTTCAAAAACCAACTTTCGCTAGGTTTTCTATTATCGCAATTTACCCAAAACAGTGATGCTAAAAAAGAGTACTGTCCTGGATAAAACAGTACGGTTGGTCACTTTATGTATATAACCACACTGCACCGTGCTGTATGTACGTCAAAACGTGATTAAAAATAAAATAAGGCCTGCAAGTGCCGAGTCACGTGACAATTCAAACCATGTGACTAAAATACCGATCGCGGCAATCGCATACAAACGTAGTACTTAAGTCCCTGTATAGGTTTTTTTTTAATTCAACTGAATTTGAATAGATTTTTATATCGCGATTAAAAAATTATTAACTTTACCATTGCCGGTCCCAAGCCCTTATGCCAAAAGAGAAGGGTTAGGCGCAGTGTTAACAACTCTATCATATAATAATTCCAATGTTCTGAAACCGAACAATCTGCCCCGGAAAAGGACTGATGGATGGAGACGACTTAGGCACAGAACGAAGGCTATGCATATTGGTAGATGGAATGCCTTAAAACAGTGTGGGAGGAGGCATCTCAGGGAAAAAGAGCATTAGAACGTCCAAAACTCAGGTGCAGAGATAACATCCTAAAGAATCTCTTTATTTTGGGCACCCATATTAATAACTGGCAAGACACGGCTTAGGGCAGGATACGCTAGAGGCAGATTGTGCACTGTGCAGGCAGGAAGCCAGTACAAAAAATTGCATTAGATGAAAAGTTCAGAATAGTGTAATGCATTTTTAAAACAGTGCTGGCCCAGAATACCTTATCTACACATGCGGAAGCGACAGCTTTGTCGGATCCTTTGATGTTTGTTGTACCCAATTTTCGTGACCTTCAAGTAGCTTAGCTCCTCCCTTCACCCATTGGTACACTGTAAGAAAATAGCAGCACGCGTACAAAACTGTGATAAAATCTGGATTACACTGAGAAAACGACTTGTGATTTAAGATTAAATATCGTACATTTTTTATTTAAATGAAATAAGGGTATTGTGGGATTGTATATAAATGTAGAGTTATTTTAGGTAGCGACATATTTTGGGCGATTATAACAATCAATTGAAATAATTTACTGTTTAGGTACATTATCATTTTCGTTATGCACTTGGGCTGTAATTGAAAAAAAATGTTAATAACATGATTGTTATTGAAATGACCTAAAGTCAGTATTAGCCATCTGATCTCGGAGGCCTGTATAATTATTGAACAAACCAAGGTCTATGGTAACATGTAAATATTTTTACACCTATTTACAGTGTGTGCACTTGATACTTTGGTGAAAGCGCTACTTACGGCCACATGTCAATCTAATCCACTGATATCTTAGCGATCCTTTGGCGAAAGCGCTTTTTTCTTTCGCCAACCCTTTTAAAATACTCCCCTCTACCCTAATCCACTAGAATTTTTAGTGCCCCTTTGTCGAAAGCGCAAATATGCCTTTTGAACACTCACCCTTCTATATCTTAGCAATCCTTTGGCGAAAGCGCTTTTTTCTTTCGGCATCCCTTTTAAAATACTCCCCTCTACCCTAATCCACTAGTATTTTTAGGACCCCGTTGGAGAAAGCGCTACTTACTTACGGCCCCATGTCAATCTAATCCACTGATATCTTAGCGATCCTTTGGCGAAAGCGCTTTTTCTTTCGCCATCCCTTTTAAAGTACTCCCCTCTACCCTAATCCACTAGAATTTTTAGTGCCCCTTTGTCGAAAGCGCAAATATGCCTTTTGAACACTCACCCTTCTAATCCACTGATATCTTAGCAATCCTTTGGCGAAAGCGCTTTTTTCTTTCGGCATCCCTTTTAAAATACTCCCCTCTACCCTAATCCACTAGTATTTTTAGGACCCCGTTGGAGAAAGCGCTACTTACTTACGGCCCCATGTCAATCTAATCCACTGATATCTTAGCGATCCTTTGGCGAAAGCGCTTTTTTCTTTCGCCATCCCTTTTAAAATACTCCCCTCTACCCTAATCCACTAGTATTTTTAGCCCCTTTGGCGAAAGCGCAAATATGCCTTTTGGACACTCACCCTTCAGGGCAAAAGTAAGTTTATGTTCACTGTTTGTATAAAGTACACAACAAAACAACATTGATGAAGTGACAAGGTTATTTGGGCGCTCTCTTTCCTTGTCTAAGGGGCGGTGACGACCCATCCGGGCGCGCCGGCGCACTCAAAATCAGACCAGGGAAAATGGCTCAGTGTCGCTTCTGTGTAGATAAGGTATTCTGGGGTGTTGGCGTAATTAACATATTATTTTCCACTGACTTCAATTTATTTTTCTTAAATTTAAGGTTTGTTATTTTAAAAACGAGAATAATATGTGGATTAGATGTATTTTAATGGATATTCATACTTTTTAACATACGTTTTCTACTAGTTAGAATTATTTCGGTTAGGCAGTGTCATCTCTGTGTGAATAGCAGGCTGCAAATGGAATGGAATTCCTAAGCTAATAGCTGTCTGTTCTCTTATCTATGGTAATACGTATTTATGATGCGATGCCCACACAAATAGATAAAGCAGACATAGAAATTGCTGACGTTCCAAACGACTGGTTGGTTAGTGGTTATGCTTTGCCAAATTAGAAATTAGAACTACACAAAACTATACAGATTACTTTTGTAGTGAGCTTTGATATTTTACCCTACACAAAATATCTAATCAGGCTAATAGACAAGAATTCTTAAAGGCAAAAATCTTAGCACCGGCCCTGAAAATAATTTTTTTGCGTTTTAGAATTGCCGTTATTGATGTTTTCCATTCGCTAGAGGGTGCAAATTAAAACTAATAAAAACATATCCTTAAATGTGCAAGCAATTTAAGTATAAACGGAAAATGAGCATTTTAAAAATAAATTGTAATAAGATAAAAATGTAACGTAAATAATAGACAGTTATCAAAATTGCTTTTTATCACAAATAGCACCACCGCATTGTATACCTACATAATATCCAGAAGCCAGCCGCCAGAAGTAGCATTATCATCAGTTTCACCAGAAACTTACTTGTTCTTTTTTGGTTTATCCCTTTGATGTCACCTTCAAAAAGTGCAATAAAACTAGATAATTCGATGCTAATCATATGAGTGTTATTTGTTTGCTTTTTAGTTTTTACAAAGGGTTTACTTTATTTTATTTTTATTTCACCTGCATATATCATTTCATATAAAAACCAGATTATTTACACTATGCGTCAGAAATAACCTAAATTTATCCAGAACGCATATTAATAATTTTAAAACGATTACTCTATAATTTATGTATTTCCTTATTTAAACGCGAAGAAGTCTATGCTGATTGCGATTCTGGACGTTGCGCCAGCGTCACCATCTATCTAGGTATGGCTGAACTTGACTGAACTGAACATAATGGGCGAAACTGAAGCACGTCCACACAGCTAGCCTAGACCAAATCACTGAATTTCTGTCTTCTGCTAGCATAAAGAAAATTTCATTATAGCTATTTGGTTAGTATGCTATTGATATAAATTGAATAGATTGAAATATCCGGTTTTTCTTATTACGGAACTTCATAAAAATATGGGATTCTTTTAACGTAAACATTTCACCTACTGACGGTTAATATAAGGAAACTAATATAAAGCAAAATAATCCTATAAAAAATAAGTAATAGCGAATATGCATATTATGATCCACATAAACCTTACTTTTTCCTACATAAATTACATAAATATTTATGATGGTTGTTTCTATTCATTTATTTTGGTCTTTATTAACAAAAGAAAGATTTTCTACCACACACCACACAAAACGTGATACTAATGATTGTGAGGTCACATGTCATGTCATGATAAATTTTAGTGTTAATTTATTTCCTTGATTATTTCCCCGGGGTTAGGCGATTTCGTGGGTAAGAAACATTATATTTGAATAAAAAAGGAAAAGTTTAACAATAACCACAACGAAATTTGTGCAAGGATAATCGGATTGCTAAATGTTGATTGATGATTGCTAAAAAACGATGGATGGCCGCTTATTTGTCTTTAAAATTTCGTTACAAATACTTATTATTTATTGTAGCATAACAGTAAACGTACAGTCAAATATGCTTACTTAAATTTGACGATACTAACCTTAGTGATACCTATTTATGGAAAATTTTTGGATTAACTTTGCCCCAGGTATGTACTTCCCTTCAACATCGACTGTTCTGGGCAAGTGAAAAATGAGGTTTCAAGAGCACTTGCAGTGGTATTTTTGCACATTGGCACAATACAATATTTATAGTTATTTATTTATAATTTTTTAATAGATTTCTTTGTAATTAAACTGACCTAGTAATTTCCTTCAAAATATTATTTTTGGCTTTACAATAACTTCTTTAAATGATTTATGCAATAAAAAACAGATGCATATTCCTTACTCTTAAGAAATTTACTAATAGGGTACTTCAATTTACGTACCAAATTATGCCGACTTTCAAACCATGGGATCATACTCGTTATGTCTGTAAAGTTGGCCTTCAAATGCAAAATTTATTTAAAATAATTCATGAGTGCTTTTTACTTTATATTATTAGTTCCGTTAAAATAAAAGTTAAAACAATATTTTAATATTTAACTTTACTCAGTCCCCCATTATTGCAAAAATAAAAGTTTTCCCACAGTGCTTAATAGTTCTAAAGGAGGTCTACAGTTCTTGATTTTCGAGGCCAGAACTCTTACCAAAAAAATTGTATTATATTATGTTTTATGTTTTTTGAAAATTAAAAAATTCAACCACAAAATGCCATTATCTTTATGCAGAACTGTGGAACCATGGCAGCACTAGCGGGAACTTATGAGTTTTAAACCAGAACTCTTGTCAAAAAATATTTCACACTTTTTCAACAATCAAAAATTTAAGTTATAAACAACAAAATACCACTTTAATGCTACAGAACTGTAAAACTATTGCAGCACTAAAGGGAACTCATGAGTTTCAACCAGAACTCATGTTAAAACATATTTTTTGGTTATATGGGGGGCCAACTTCACACTTTTTTAACAGTAAAAAATTTAAGTTGTAAACAACAAAATGCCATTTTAATGCTATATCATTGTAGAACTATTGCGGCACTAACGGGAACTCATGAGTTTTAAACCAGAGATATTGTTAAAAAATATTTCATGGGGGCCAACTTCACAGTTTTTAAAAAGTTCTTTCTTAAAACTCATAAGCTCCCGTTAGAGCTGCCATAGTTCTACAGTTTTGTGGAATTAGAATGGTATTTTGTTGTTTCCAAATTAAATTCTTGACTGTTAAAAAAGTGTGAAGTTGGCCCAACATGAAATATTTTTTAGTAAGAGTTCAGGTTCAAAACTCATAAGTTCCCGTTAGGGCTGCCATAGTTCTACAGTTCAGCATAAAGATAATGACATTTTGTTGTTGAATTTTGTACTTTCCAAAAAGCACAAAACATGTAATACAATTTTTTTGGTAAGACTTCGGGCCTCGAAAATCGTAAAGAACTGTAGATCTTCTTTAGAACTATTATCCACTGTGGCCAAACTTTTGTTTTTGTAATATTGGGGGCTGCGTGAAGTTACCCCTCCATTTTAAAAATATTTTTAATTTCATTTTAACAGAACTATTAATAAAAAGTAAAAACAACTCTAGAACTCTTCATAGGAAACTCGAAACCTCACTAATTTTTAATAAATTTTGCATTTGGAGGGCCAACTTCACAGACATCGTACATTTGGGGAGTGGGTGCTGAATAGTGCAATTCGGTGGATTTTTCAATTAGTAGTGCACTTTTTAAATTTGTGTGTGTCTAGGATGTTGGTATGGGAGGGCTGCAGACACAGCCCACCCCCCCCCCCCCCCACCCCCTGTGTACGCCACTGCCACATATGTTCTGAAACCATATTAACCTGATTGAATTCTTAATTATTTTTTAACCAAAAACATACCTGATCTTGATCCAGTTTTATGTAATTTTTCCAGGACCCAAGCGATGACCATATATATAAGTATGAAAATCCGCAGCCCTAAGCGATTGAAACACATACACACACAATAATACTGATGAGCATCTGGTGGCCTATATCTGACTTGCAATGGAATATTGCATAGACAACTAAAATTTCCAGACAGTTCGAGAAAATTCGATAAAGACCTTCTGACCATCCTTATACTCTTATATACTTGGTACATAAATTTTTATTTCTTAGATTAAGCTAATATTGACAAAAATCTTCGTACCAGAGAAACTTGGCTCGTTCCTTTATTTTTTAAAGTAAGAAATATACATACCATTACAATATATGACTCTTAATAAGGTTATAAAAGATTTCTTTCCATTTATCCCGTGCCAAGAGAAAAAGAGCAACAAAAGCACAATATCCTATAAGAAAAAAGTTATTACTTTTTATTTTTCATGCTTTTTCTCGGTTCAACTTTGTGGTCTTTTCATTGGCGCGTAAATCAAATTTACAAGAAATACTTTTTATTTTCTACGTGGCTGGTTTACGTATTTTTCTTTCTGTTTCGTGTTATGTTTATAGTCTTAGCGCGATTTTATTATAACTACTTTATAACTTTGATACGTTTAAACTTTGTCGGAGGGTATTTTGGTGTCCTGTAATATTAGGGAAATTTTATAATAATTGTTATTTTTAACTAATTCGTTATTAATGCAAAAGTTTATCCAGTGAATTAGCTAATTATTAGTAGTTATGATTTCTACAGCACAAATAAAATTAGCAAAGCTTGGCCCTTCTGCGTGTGTCCACTCAGCATCGGTACTTTCATCACTTTGGTTTATCAAAAAGAACATCTTAATTTTTCTTGATTTGCTTGCCCTTTTAGTAACTGCCACGCGGTGCATGAGACCTCTGTAAATGCTCGCCATTTGGTCCTATTGGTAGCGATGTTCTTCGCTTCTTTCAACCACGCGGGACGTTTACGTTTTCTGTGGTTCCATGTTGTTTAGACTGGGTCACCAGCCCTTGGGTTTCCTTGGGGTTCCCATTTAAGGCTTTTATAAAGATGTCATCGCATGACGACAGTATATGCCCAAGCCACCCCCAATTATGCTGCAGTATTCCTGTGTAGATCTGGATTTCGAAAATATCTTCAGAATTATCCACACGCATGTACTGATGAATATCTTGGTTTAGTTGGAAGGTGTTTTGTCCCTCTCCAGGTTTCTGAGCCATACAAGACAACGGATTTAACATTTCTGCTAAATATTCGGAGTTTCGTTCCTATGGATAATTGACAGCTTTTCCATATTGCTTTAGCGACTTTTTTTGAATGGCTGTCTGTATCAGCTTTTGCCTCTCCATCGACTGAAATCATGCTTTCTAGGTAAGTGAATTATTTTGTTTTCTTAATAGATATTTCATTGATGCTATGGTATGGTGTATCCTAAACCCATATTTTATTTTGTGATTTGCTGAAATACTGAAATACTGAAATACTGAATTTATTCATGCTAAACAAAAATATACAATTTTTTTACAATCGTCAACAAAATATAGTCTTATATCTAAAATACTAGGGATGTATTAAAATTAAAATTTCTTATCAAAGATGGCACCCGGAACAGACTCGACACACATTTAAAAACCGAAAAAAACGGTAACAAACGGGTAACACTTAACGGAAAAGACAAACCAAAATGGTCGAACAAACTAGATGATCGCAGCAGTATTTAGGAATTCTTGTATACTATAAAAAGATTTGTCCAATAAATATTTTTTTGTGGTTATAGTAAAATTTCTTTCATCCAGGTCCCTAACTTCCTTTGGGAGTTTATTATAAAATTCGGGCCCGTAGTAATTTACACTAATGCGCGACTTTTCCAGCCTTAGGTAATCTATGTTAATATTTGCTTTATTTCTAGTATTGTGCGAGTGTTGATCATGAAAAAGATCATAACCATTGAGGTTTCTCCTGACATACAATAAGGACGCAAGAATAAAGGTGCAAGGCAGAGTTAAAATTTTAAGTTTTTGAAATGAGCACTTTACATCTGCTCTATAATGTAAGCCCTCGATAACTCTAACTGCCCTTCTATGAAGTGCGAAAATTTTGTTTGCTTGTGCACAATGTCCCCATGCAAGAATAGCATATGAGCCGTGTGAGTGGAACAGGCTATGATAGGCCATTAAAAGGACCTTCCGTTCAACCGCAGATTTTAACTGTTTTAGGCAATATACAGCGGAAGATAGTTTCCTTGCTAACTGATCGATGTGATGATCAAAAACTAAACTGTGATCTAGATGGACAACCAATAGTCTGACAGAAACTGTTTGGAAATCTTCAGTAAGAGGGACTTCGTCCTTTGTACTTTTAAGAGTGAAGATAATTCTCTCGGTCTTATTCATGTTCAGGGATAGCCTATTCGTGTTGAACCATCTCTCTATATCCAGTGTGCACTGCTGCATTTGTTCTATAAGGGAAGCTAATTTCGTGTTTTTTATGATAGCGGTCGTGTCATCAGCAAAGACAACCAGTTTGGCATCTGTCGATGTTTCAATGTCGTTTATGTAGATTAGGAATAAAAGTGGACCCAGAATTGATCCCTGTGGGACGCCACACTCGACCCTCAAGCTGTTTGACAACCTACCATTGGCGAAAGTCTCCTGCGTTCTGCCCATTAGGTAACTGGCCATGAGCCCAACAGCCCGCTCGCAGAAACCGTAGTGTCTCAGTTTTAGAAGTAGTATCTCATGGTCTATGCAATCAAAGGCCTTCGAGAGGTCGCACAGGACGGCGCCCACATGCATACCCTCCTCAAAGCCCCCAATAACACTTTCCAAAAGAGATAGTATAGCCAAAGTTGTTGATTTTGCTTTACGGAATCCATATTGATTTGGAGTCAGGATATTTTTTGTTTCAAAATAACCATACATCTGCTGCTTTAGTAGGTATTCGAAGACCTTTGAAAGTACAGGCACCAGAGCTATCGGGCGGTAGTTTGATACATCTTCAGTGTTTCCCTTTTTGTGAATTGGAATTACCTTAGACCTCTTTAACACATTTGGAAAAATACCCTCGCTTATGCAACCATTTATCAAATGAGTCAATGGAGCAATCAAAGTATCCTTAAGCTTTTTTAATAAAATTACATTATACGCGTAAGCATCCTTACTAGCCTTAGATTTTATGTTATTTATGGCATCCCTTACCTCTATGAAAGTTACCTCTCTGAAGACGAAAGCGCCCTGAGTGGCTGGGTAGTTTTGGGATTGGAGATAGAAGTCCGGCTGTGTATTTGCCTGGGGCAGGCCGTTTTGACTTCTCTCAGCCACACTGGCAAAAAAAGAATTGAAGTTATCAGCACTTATTTGATTTGATTCTTTTGTTTTCTTAGTGACCTTTCTATTGTCATTTATAATTTTCCAAGCCGCTCTTACTTTATTTTCAGAGCTATTTATAAAATCAGAATTTGCCTTGATTTTTGAATTTATTATTTCCCTTCTATAGTTTTGTCTGTGTTTGTTTCTCACTTCAGCCACCCCGGGCAGTCCCGTACCCCTATAGAGGTCATTCAGAAAACAAAGATGCTTCCTCATTTTACTTAGTGTTTGACTGTACCATCTTATGTTTTGATCGCTTCTAGTAACATACTTTTTTACAGGAAAACATAGCATATAACTGTCGCAGAGAATTTTCATGAGTTGATCGCATTTTTTGTTTGAACAGGTATTTTCTTTAACAAAAGACCAGTCAGTACTACTTAGTGTGTTATATAACTTATTTGTACCTGTTTCAGTTATCGGCTGGAAATAGTTTGATACCTGGACGTGCGCATTTTCTTTTTTTTGCATTTTTGACCCTAATTTCCACTGCCAAGTGGTCCGATATCACAGCCTGCAGAGCACTGGTTTCAAAGTCTAAAATATTCTTAAAATTTACCAGTATGTTGTCGAGACAAGCATTTTGTCTAGTATTTTCGAATATCTGTTCGGTATATCCGAAACAATTTAAAAGATCTATAAAATTAAGCTTCCTACTACTACTTACATTGAAGTCTACATTAAAATCACCTGTAATGATCACATGATACATGCTACTGTCTATAATTTCTAGAATTTTACTTATTTGGTCTAAAAACATATTGAAATTTCCGCTTGGGGGACGGTAGATAGTTATGACTATCAGGTTCAGGCTTTTTATTTCGACAGCTGCCACTTCGCATTGCATTTCAACTGTCTGTCCCACCAGGTCAAGTCTTTCCACATAATCAATGCCGGTTTTTACCATGATTGCGACACCGCCATGGATATGCTCTTTTCTCGTGTACCATGATGCTGCGTTGTATCCATTGATGATAAGCGATGACATTTCGTCATCCTTTAGGAAGTGTTCAGAGAAGCACAGAAAGTCATAATTTGTATGTTCTTGCAGAAACGCTTCGACCTCTTCAAGTTTGTTTCGAAATGAGCATACATTCTGGTGTAATACTGAGATGTATTTTTTTTCTTGAGGATCTGGCTTGTCTGTATGTGTTACACGGGTCGATGCTGTGGTTCCTGTATAGTAGTTTCTTCTATCAGTTAATTTTTGTTGGCTAGGGAGTGTGTTCTCTGTGAGTTCCGCATAGCCTACATTTTCTTGTCCAGAAAATTTCGTCCGAGACCGAAGTTGAAACGCTCGAAATTCACCCCTTTTGGCCAAAAGTCCGGTTTATATATTACATCTTTGAGATCAGGACTTACACCGACCATAAAACGTTGTTTTTTACTTTTTTGTATTTTGGGTATGCAGAGTTTTACCTGAATGTCGTTTGCATCTGTCTTTGTGTTTTTTTCTATGTACTTCTTGCAGGAACAAAAGTAGTACATTTAAATTTTACCGCTTGTTATTAATATAACATTTTCTTCTTTCTTTGTCTTTCTTGTCAATATCTTGTAAACTATTAATAGACTATAGAACTATACAAAATACTAGAAACACTAGACTATAGAACTAACTAAAGACTAAAGAACTAAAATATAAACTAAACTAAAATATAAAGAAAGATGTCAGCATTTTAATACTAACAATATATGCTAAAAATATTACTTTTCCAGTAGAGCCTAGGTCTTTTCTTTTATTTATTTTAGACAAATTACATTTTAAAAAAAGCGCCCTTCAAGCTTTTCAAAAAAAAAAAATACATTTGAAGAAGTGTTTTAAAAAAATGTATTTTTAAAATAAGTGTTCTGCAAAATAAATGCGAATATTTTTTAAAAAAGCATTTTCCTCATATGTAGGTCCTTGGAAAGAGATCTTGTGTGTGACATTTACTGATCTAACTTACTTAACGTCAGAAAGATATCGCTAGTAATACTAGTAAAAAAACAGGTAGGTAATTTCCGCTGCTTTAAATGATATACAGAGCTTACAACATGTACGTTACAAATAAATCACAGTGTCGATTTCTATTAATGTGCAAAGTCAACATGTTTTTGTCGCTTTTCCCATATATGTATACTGAAATCTGTCCCCAAACAGACGTTAAGTTCTGATAAGGATATATTTATTTTATTGATTTGCCACAGGCCACATCCAATAAGGGAGAGAACAAACTAATTTCGGCCATGTCGTGTGTATAGGACATAACTTAGCTGGGTCGATTCGAGCTATCGATATAACCTTTTTCTGTTCTATTTTTACCTTTTTATAGCCTTACTTTTGCTAGTAAAGGCTCATTAATATTCATCACTATTTTATAAAATCATTTTTGGGAATTTTTATGCCAAAAGCTCATGTGAACGCAGGGTTATCTTCTGAAGGGTTTATTAGAATCAAAATTTTTTAAACTTAGGAAAACCTAGCAGAAGGTCACTTCAAACTATGTTTTTATTTCCAGTTCTTAATTTTATCCCGGTCTGTAAACATACTGGGTGTGTCGAAAAATGCACTAGAAAGCTTGTAGAGGTGATTTTACATGAAAAAATAATTATTGTAGTAGTTTCATAAAAGAAATCTTAATATTTTCCGGGTTATAGCTGCGCAAAGTTTTTATTTTTAAAATTTTTTTTGTCATACTGCATTAATTTAATAATTTAACGGTTTTTTCTCGACAATTTGTTTTGTGAATAGTGGCTGTTCTCAAAGCATATTCAAAATCTAGTGATAAAATTATGGAACAACTCGGTAAGGATGCTATTTTTTATAAAAAATATATCGGTACCAGGTAGATTTAGACTTAAGTTTTATACGTGCAGGCAAAAGGTAGAATAAAATAATGTTTTTTCGCATACAGCTTTTTCTTGAAGGTCTTTTTGTTTATCTGCTCGCCTTTGCCCGGCTAAAAATGATGCACATATAGAAAGCTTGGACTTATCTTCTAAGAAATTCTAAATGATTGCAGAGAGTCCACCCCAATTCCAGAACACTGAAGGTAAGAAAAGTGAAGAAGAAACGGAAATGGAAAGAGATATGGAGGATCAAGAAACAGATTCTGATACTTATTACAATATTAGTTTATTATATTTTGTTCAGTTTTTTCTTAGGTTTAATTTAGTTCTAACTCTAATTTTTGACTTAGTTTCTTGCCTACGCGTTATTAGCAGTATTTTGATAAGCACAGAAAAATATTGTGCTAATTGTCAATTAGCACAATATTTTTCTGTGCTTATCAAACTACTGCTAATAACGTGTATTCAAGGAACTTGGCATAATTTTTACATTTCAGTTATTTTTTAAGGTAACAAAACATACAGTCCTGACGAGAACTTGGCCTGTTTTTTTACATGTATGTTTTGGTGGGATTTCATAACTTTTTGTTCAGATACCAAATGATATTTATTTAGTAGTATACAGTATACACATGAACGGTATTTTTTCCAAGCAAGACATTTTAATAATGGCTTTTTGTCGATAAGGTTGCATGCAATCCTAGTATTTCTGATTGTTGCGATTATCCTAAAATAGAGGTATTTGAAAGTAAATCAGAAATCAAAAAAACATCTTAATTTGCCCGGGAACGAACCGGGGACCTTCCGCGGGTTAGGCGGATGTGATAATCGTTACACTACGTACAAACCTAACTTTGTAAAGCAGAAGTCGCTACCTATTTCGTGTCAGAATCTGCCATGTTGGTGTTGGATTTTCCGCCATGTTGAATTTTTTTATTGATTTTTGATTTTAAGTTATCACCTTAAACACTATGTTCCAAATTTCAAAGCTCTAGCTCGATTGGAAGTACCCTAGATTTATGATGATCTATCAGTAAGTGCCCGAAATTGTGATTTTTGGACACTCGTATCTTGAAAAATATTCGACCTAGACGTATAAAATTTGGAATTCTGCTTCTTTTTGGTAACCTTAACACTCCAGAAAAAATTCAGTCCCGTATTGCAACTAGCCTCGAAGATGGTTGAAAAGTGCTCGAAATGGTTCGAGTAAATATAGCACAGTGCGCGCGCGGTCGGTTTTGCGAGAACTTGGCTGGCGCACTCTGTGCGCTTTGATAATTTCTGAACTGGTGTTGACGAAGCAAAACATACGTTTCATCGCTGAATGTAACAGGGCGAATATATAATTTTGTCTTTTCTCTGTCGATTGCAAATTTTCTCTTATTGACTAAAGTATGTTATAATAATTAAGTTTAAAAATTTACTACGTACGTACACCTTTCAAAGTCTAATGCTTTTCATTACCACAAGTTTACCCATCGCTGTCTTTATGAGACTATAAATAACTGAAATTTCCACAAATCTTACGACGACTATAATATAGTAAAAGAGCAGTCTGTCGTAAAATTCAGAGCACCAGCACTACTTCAGGAAACCCATAAAGTGTGTTACACAAAAGTCTTTCTACAACTACAATAAAAGTGTAACTTATTAACCCTTTATTGCTTAATACTTAATAAACTTAGCTCTTATACACTGTAGAAGACTTGTTGCTACATTTAACTGATGCACATTGGGTTTTATGAAGTGAATTTTTTAAATCTGGATAATAGGGTTGTACATGTTAAATTTCTAGTCCCATGTTTTACTTTGTTCTTTTAGAAGAATAAAGATAAAATTTGCCATATTTCAGAGTCTTTAATCTATGTTAATTTAATTTGAAAACTACGACAAAGGAGTTCCAAAAAATACCTAAAAAACGTATTAAATTTTTTGAAAAACATTTATTTTACAGAACCTATAATTATTGCTTTTTACCTTTGTATATCAGGTATAATAGTACTTTTCGTAACAATGCACAAGCACTACCGTTGCCTTTGCAAATCCGGTTAAGGAGGTGGTGGAAATTCACTTTAGGGAGTAAAGTAAAATAATTAATTCCACGGCTCCCGGTCCCTAACAAATCTGCAGCTTCTAAAATTTCGCCAACTAAAAACCAAATTACAATCACAAACGGTGACTAGCGACTTCTTAAAACAGAAATAATTTTACAGTTTAAACAATTGAACTCATTAAAACTCCAGCCATTAAAATGTCAACAGCTTCCAAAAGTCCTAACAGGTATACAATAAAGCATCTGCTAACTTTGGACTTTGTAGCTCCAGCTCTTCGTTGGGTAATTCATAAAGTATATAAAATAAATTTAGGGTACTCTACTAAGAATCGTAAATCGTAAGTTTTCTGGAAAATACTACGGGGAGCTTTAATGACAATTTAATTTATTTTTTATGAGAATGGCTATGACCTTTCAAGGTGGGTCTGCCTTAACAAATAATTAAATAACTTAGCTTAAGAGTACTAGTCCCATAAACTCCCTTTTTCAAAATTGTTGCTCGGCTTGGCTATATGTATAAGGTATCAAAGACATTTCATTCATTGCAGAACGTACTTCTTCTTTAACGATGCACCTAAGAAAAATTCGATATATGTATAAATCGAATGTTTTCGGGATGTGCTTTTATAAAAAAGTATAAAACAAAATGTTGATTTCCTTGAGGAATTAGGGTAAAGTAGGTGATGAGTTCAAAACTTTTTTTATAGTCCGTGGAACTTTTTGTTTATGGAAAGCTTTTTTATTAATAGGTCAAAGGTTCCACATGATATAAAAATAGAGTATCATAGAATTTATGCCAGATTTATGCCATTTTTTTGATACAAAAATAGCATGGCAAGAAAATATTTAATCGCCGTCCAAGATATATAAGAATGAGAGTATGTCAAAAATAATCTTTAAAAAGCTTTTAAAGGAACTTCTGATTGGAAGGGTCTATTATAAAGCGCAAGAATATTATGTAGATTCATTTAATTAATTCTATGTGTATGCTTGTATATTTGGTGCGATTTGTATCTTATGTAAGACTTATATTTTGTTGTACTATTTACTTTAAAATGATATTATTGACGTAAAATATGTGCGTGTGAATTTTTTTTTGTTACTAAGATAAATGTTAAGGTTTAAAAAAAATATGTGTTGTCATCATGAAATTCTTATATTTTAATTTTGATATAAATTTTTAAAATTTTTTTGATGTTTTTTTGTGTAATTTTCTATTTTTTGTTTTCTATATTTTATCTTTGTCAATAAGAATTTGTTTTTGAATAAAAAATTTTGACTTTGATTTTGTCATGGTAATTTTGCGATCGATAATTGAATTTCGTCATATTGCATAGGTAATTCCGTGATACAAATATTTTCATATAAAAAACAGTGTAAGACTAAATTTACCAAACATGTATTTAAGAGAAGTAAAAGCAAACTCTATTAAACATTTCCTTCCTTGTAAATAAATCCTTTTTTTTTCTTGGCTACAAAACAGGACTTTTAACAAATAACAAACCAAAACTAAACTAAACTTTAATGCATAACAAACTAAAACTGCTTTAATTTAAAACTATTATACAAGTAAGCTATGTTAGATCAGTCACGTAAGAAAAAGTTTAGACCACGAGGCCGAAGGCCGACAGGAATAATTTCCTAAGTATTAACTCAAGTGTCTAATACAAAATTTTATCCAATACAATAGCGAAAAATTAAAATTTATAAATTGACATTTAAAAGTCAAAAATTATATTAATTATTTAGTTTGTTATTAAGAGTATCAACAATGACGTTCATACAGGTGGATTGCTGCTAAGCGCTAAAAATTTGCAAAGAAAACTGGGTATGTAACCAAGGGTTGGTTTATTTGACAAAAACACCAACGCAAATCGATCGGAATTCAACAAATTTTAATTACAACTATAAAATTAAAAAATTTCAAATTTCTGAAGAAATTTTAGAAAATGCTGACAAAACAACATTCAGTATTATTCCCGAAAAATAAAGAATTTCATGAATTGTAAGAGCGGAGAAAAAATAAAGGAGTTGAAGATATCAATGAAGATGTTTTACCAGCATATTTCCTTAAACTTTAGTGAAACCTTAAAATTAGCTCTGTCATCGCTAGGGACTAAGTATTCTATGGTAAAAACCACTTTGAGAGTTCACACAAATCTAGACATCTCCAGATATGGACAACTGATCGCTTTTCTGTACTCCAAGTCTAAGAATTTTGAGCCCAAAAAGTTCTAAATTTGAAAAGAGAACAAATAGAACAATTTTTGCGAGAATCTTCTGAAAAACAACATCTTTTATCAAAAGTAGGCTAGGCACCCATTACTTTAGGTTACTGTTGTTGTTTTTTTTATATAAATAATAAAAATTTTGCTGCATAATTTTACAAAAATAACACATTTTTGGGAATCATATGGTACTATATTTGTCATTTATTTTTTAAGGTGACGTTGATACTGGGAGACTTCCATGAATTTCGTAAGTAACGCAAAAACCGAAAAAACATCAAGAAGAACTTTTATTAGACATTTAAATGTCTACATATCTGTGCCATCAAAAAGTAATAAATCAGTGGAGTTAATATTTTTTTACACAAAACTATTTTACGGAACGCCCACTGCCAGTGTCATTTTGTCTAAATTTTTGTGAAATTCAATAACTTCTATACTATTTTTAAAAATTGAATATTTGATTTACTTTGGCTTCATATCGAAAAATTTATTTAGGTCTTTTAATGATATTGAAATGTCTATTTAATTTATTGGGATTGGCCTATTTTCTAATCTAAAATAAATTTTTAAAGTACATTAAATAAACTGTCTATTGATGTTAAAAATCAGTTAAAACTAGCAATAAAAATTACTGCTAACTGAACGTGTGTATCTTTTTTTATGATAAAAGCAAAAATTATATCCATACATATTCAGTATTTTGATACTGATTAAAGATTTCCGATAAGCGCTGACTCAACAACCTATGAGTAAAAAAAAATTAACATATGTAGTTTTAATTTAAATTAGAAATTTAAGGTTAGCCGTGTCACACGTACAAAGCACATACAAAATACATATTTGCGAATAGAACAGCAGGATAAATAGAATACTTTTTTTAGAAACATTCATTTGTTTGGTACAGTGTAAATAAACGAAAAAAGAGAAAAAATTAAATTGCAGTTACAGGTCAAAAATTAATGAAGTACTGTATGTATACATCACATTATCCTACAAATTAGGGATAACAATAGGGATAATTTGATGATGTCTATCACCAGTTAGGCCACCTTCGTAAAAAAAACCCTAATGCTCTGTCACCACAAGCGCCACACCAAACACTGAAAGCTTCCATCCTGAAGTTTTGACAGCTTGTAAAGGCACAAGGGTTTTCTTGACCTCAATAACGGGTATTATGTGTATTATAGACACTGTTTGTAGCAAAGCAAGCCTATCTCTCCATATTATCCTCAAAAAAAGTGCCATCCCTGTTTAGTTGTTCTATCATAACTTTACAAAATTCCATTCTTTTCGGTTTTTTTCTTCAGAAAGTTGTTGAACTGATAAGGGTGATATTTAAACTTTTTAAAAGTGCTTTGGACTCTGTAAAATGTAGTTTTTAATGCCTCATATGCCACCGGTATAAAGTTAGTCGGGTTTTCATTAAAATAAGGTAGAACATCCAGCTGAATGTGTTCGTCATGCTGGCGTCCTGTCCTTTTTTCCTTTGGAATTTTTAGAATTGATGATTTTCCAGCAGGTCCCTACTTAGAGTTGGGACTTGCCGGTTCTTATACAGTGTTGGATAATGTCCTTGCTTGCCTCTTATTTTTACTGCATTTTATGTTATGTTGTAAACAGTATATCAACTTTTTTTTTGCTGACTAGCCCATAATAAATAAACTAAGAAACAATTCACCAGATTAGAACACCCGTCACTTAAAGATTAGAGCACCCATCACTTAATTAAACATTGTCAATGTTTCCATAGAAACCTTATTCGACTTGCATTAACTCATATACAAACGGTATAAAAAATTAATCAACAGGTTAGTTCAAAACTCGCCTATTTGATGTTCAATTGTTTTTGCCACAATTTTTGCAAAACAGCGAAGTAAAGTGTCAATGTTCACGAATTTCTGATTTCGTTACACTGTGCGACTTGGTGATGAAACGTTGTTATCGTAATCGGAATACGCCACGCAAGATGTATAAGTGGCAGCGCGATATACGTAACAATATTCGAATTATGATACAATAGTTATAAAAATAATCCACAACCTAATACCTAATCCGATTTTTAAAATAATATGATTTTGTCCACTACTAGAAATAACACATAGTTCATCACAATACATTCTTAAAAAGGAAAATATGGGAAAAAGGAAAAATACCCGACGAATGGACGATAGGAAAATTAATAAACCTTCCGAAAGATGGAAACAGAACACACTGTAAAAATTAAAAAACAACAATTTTAAGCAACATCACCAAAATACTGGCACGTATAATATTTGACCGGATGAAACAAACGGTAGAAAATTACAGGACAATCAAGCGGGGTTTATATCCAACCACTCCTGCATAGATGGTATAGTAAAACATGCTACTTTTGTACTTTATAGATTTCAGAGACTAGATTTTCTTGGTTTTTATAATTTAATTAGAACGGCGAGTACAAGTCCAGTCCTGTCTTTCAGCCAACCTCTAAACATAAAATAGACCAGACTTCAACAGGATGTCATAAATGACAAGTGACTTGACAAACATATTGCGGGATCTATGAAAAAGTTTACTATACTATTAGAACTAACCATGCAAATTTACAGCCTTGAGCCACCCTGCATAAAGATTCGTATTTGACTTTAAATATTTAATCTTTTATTTAATAACCTAATTTTCATAATTAATTAGTTGGGTTTGGTTAGTTCTGTTTATTGAAGCAATGTGATATCAGTCCCAGGTATTTATTTAAATATTTATTAACATCGGCGGCGCAGGTTATGAATTCCGATTTAAAAATTTGATATGCTTTAAATAACTAAATTTTGCATAAACACAATATTATCTCAAATTAAATCAATTTTTGCAAAGTACTCCCGCTTTTTGATGTCGAAAATAACAGGAGTTATATTTTTGGAATCATATCTATTCTAAATATTTATTGCGTTTTTAATAGACTTCCTTTTAAAGTCAAGGTTCTTCATTAAAAATAAAATCTTATGTAAAAAATTCTATTTAAAAACAAGCTTTTATTATTTAGATGTACTGGAACGAAAAAAATAAGTATAGTTTTTTCATTGGGGTACTGCTGAATGCTCTTTATAAGTGGATATTCGCGTGGGTGGATCCTAATAATAGTAGTATCACAGTTATCACTGAAACAGATAATATACCTATTATGTTTTTATTGCCTTGTTTGTCGCGCGCGAAAAGTTTATACAGGCATTCATTTTGTTTGGAAGAAATTGGAAGTACCTATGCACGTATCTATTTTTTCTCTTCGTTTCACGTGACAAGCTTTTACGACAATAAATTTAACATAACATATTATATCTGTTTCAGTAATAACTTTGATACTACTTTTATTAGGATCCACCCACGCGAAGTACGTCCACTTATAAATAGCATTCAGCATTACCCCAATGAAAAAACTATACTAATTTTTTTCGTTTTATAGGTAGGTAGTTGTATTGACTCTTGACACAAAAATCTAAGTTGTCAGTAGGTACACTGTAAAATCATGATATAAAACCAGATTTTAAAACCAGTCTGGATTTGTGGCATCCAGTTATGGGGGTTGTGCCAAGGAGAGCCACATCAAACGCATCCAAACCTTCCAAAACAAAGTACTACGAAACATTGTTAATGCACCGTAGTACAGGGCTTTTCCATATATTTTGAACTACTACTAGCGCGCTTATTTTAAAAGCTAGAAGAATCTTTAAAAAACAAAGGTTGAAGTATTTTTTTGAACTGTCATAATCTGCAATCGGATAAAACTAATGAACATCGCAAATGTGTTTAATCACATTAAATATGTTTATTTTTAAGGAAACATCCTGTATGTTGTTTAATATGTGGAAAGATCTGCTCTGCCTGATTTCAAATAGGTATATATCGTTTTGCTGTATTTTATCAAACCGTCTAAAAATATTTAAAGTTTGGAATAAAAGCCCGTATTTCGTGGTCATGGCTAACCAGATTTCCACTATGCACATTATACAAATATCAGAATTTAGATCCTTATATTTTGGAAACGGTTTGATGAAATATAGGAAAAGTATATATATTTGAAATCAGAAAGAGCAGATCTTCCCAAATATTAAACAACCTACAGGGTGTTTAATATTTGAATAAGATTTTTATAGCTTTTAAAATAAACGCTGTAGTGGTACTACAGAAAATATGGAAAAACCCTGTACATACGTAATAGTGACTTACATCGCGATCTTTGTATCGCCTATGTCGCTAGTGAAATAAAAGATTTGCCATCAAGGACCAGTCCCGACTCTATCAACACGTTAACGTCGAAGCCATCAAGCTTCTTGACAACCAGGACCTAGTTAGAAGGTTGAAGAGGACTAAGCCCTTTGAACTAGAATAAACTTTAAAAAAGCAGAGTACAGTGCGCAAGTGCGTGAGTGCCATGAGTCATAACATGAGTCATAACAGATAAACCTTTAGGACTTCATTGGGTAAACTTTACTACATAGTCTAGTCAACAAGTTCAAAATCGTGTTAATTCTTAATAAAGGTCCTAAAAATATGTACGATAGCTCATTGGATTCGGAATGACGTCTAGAAAAATGTATTCGAAGGATTTTTCTGCATGATAAAAATTGCAAAAGTTATTAACAAATTAAAATGAAAAGAAGGTGTTTCGTTTTTTGGCAATTACTCAAAAACTATTAATATTTAGGAAATTTAAAAAAAAAGATTCATAAAGAGGAGAAAAGTTCCAACAAAAAAGTCCCGCTCCCGGAACTCTACCTCCATTATTTATAATTTTAAGTTAGTGCTGAAAATAGGGCCCCGCACGGCCGATACAGCATGGCCGCGCTACCGCTCAACAGAGTCTATTACATAAAATAATTTTTTTATAGAGTTAAATATCAATAGAAGAATTTGTAAAAATTATGGTGTCATCAGAACACTTTAAAGAATAAACTCCCGTTGGAAAACAAATTTTTTGTTGATTTTTCAAAAAGTTATACTATTGTTAACTAAGTAATTTTTCGTGGGCTTTCATTTTTACAAAAGACAGTATAAAATTTTTTTTATTTTTATCAAGGATTAACTACTCTTTAAAATGAGCTCAAAACGAAGTTTGTAACTATTGTTGATTAGCTATTACATGCTTTTGTTTAAAAACATTGAAGATTTTTTTACTTTTTGTCTCTTTTATGACTTATAACTTGTTAAATAAACACAATACACAAATTTAAGATGCTTTTATAACGTGGTCTTGTTAATATATATAAGAAGAGCTCCAAGAAGCCAAAAATTTATAGGCCAATTATTTAAATTTTTAGACTGTCTTTTGTAAAAATGAAGCCCACGAAAAATTACTTAGTTAACAATCAACTTTTTGAAAAATCAACAAAAAATTTGTTTTCCAAAGGGACTTTATTCTTTAAAGTGTTCTGATGACACCATAATTTTTGAAACTTTTTCTATTGACATTTAACTCTATAAAAAAATTATTTTATGTAATAGACTCTGTTGAGCGGTAGCGCGGCCATGCTGTATCGACCGTGCGGGGCCCTATTTTCAGCACTAACTTAAAATTATAAATAATGGCGGTAGAGTTCCGGGAGTCGGGACTTTTTGTTGGAATTTTTCTCCTCTTTATGAATATTTTTTTTTAATTTCTTAAATATTAATAGTTTTTTAGTAATTGCCAAAAAACGAAACACCTTTTTTTTCATCTTAATTTGTTAATAACTTTTGCAATTTTTATCATGCAGTAAAATCCTTCGAATACATTTTTCTAGACGTCATTCCGAATCCATAGCTCATTGTACATATTTTTAGGACCTTTATCAAGAATTAACACGATTTTGAACTTGTTGACTAGACTATACATAAGAATTTTAGTTTTTAAGTATTTTGAAAAAAATTAATGGCTGATCTCATAGACCAGTTTTAATAATGGTAAACGCAGCAGACTTTAACAATAAAAAAATGTAACCAATAATTTTGCTGTTTCCTTTGTTAGGCTATAAACTTTTTAATCCATCCTCGTATATTATATTATGTTCAGGATTTTTGATTGTCGGCATCATCGGAATTAATAGAAAAGAATTTAAGGCAATATATTTTAATAATAAAGAAAATTAGAAAGAAAAATAAACCTGTTATTTAAAAATTAATAGTCGTTACTAATTTATAATTTGTCCCAGTCAATGAATTTCGAAAGATTTTCTTGTAGTTTTGTCACATCTAATTACATACCATAATACTAATTCGCATCTTAAAAGACATAAAACAAGTATTTGTTATAAATATTTATAAGTCTGGCATTTTACACCTTGATTTTTAGATATTTTATTGCAATAAATTTACAAACAGACGAGTGAACGACGCGACTTGACTGTATTATTATTGCTAATGCGTATTTAGACTAAATATTCATAAAAATTGTTCTGGTAACGAAATTAATAACTATGTCATTGCATTTGAAATAAATGTTAATAAAACGAACAGCGATAGTAACGCTAATATATAAACAGGGTGGGCCACCGAGAACAGTCCACCCCGGTTTTTGCCTCCTTATTTGGAAATGTCAAAAAATGCTCCGACACATCATTTTTATTTTCAGGGGGACACATTTTTTAGATATTTTCATCGGTGTAACTTTAACACCCAAGCTGGGATGACTTCCACCTCCACTCCAACATTTTCAAATGGTGTCGTGGGTGTTGTGACACACCGTTGTAGAGCTTATTAAATTTCCTGTAGAGTGGAGCTTCACCGTTTGAACTTGAGCTACTGGTTGTCGAGCAAATCCTTCCAAAATAAATCAAAGAAATTAGTTAGTACCTAACTATGCAAGTGCTAACTTATTAAAATTAAATGTTGATAATGCTAACCTTTTACTTCCATACAGTAATAAAACAGTTGTTTAAGATGTGTGACGTGTTGCAAGGAATATCTGGGGTACTTTGACGGATTTCATGAGTGTGTAGCTTTCGTTACTGAGTACTTTCAAGTAGTTAAGTTGCTGCTTGGGTTAGCATAAGCGAATGAAACGCGTGAATTCGCGCGAGCATTAACTAACAAGAAGTAGAAGTTTCAGTCATACCGCTTGACGTTGACGCTTGGCATTTAAAACTATCGATTTCCCCATAATTCTGAAAGCTGGGTTGAGAGAAAAGCCCCTTTTTAGAGGAAATTAAAATCTAGTTTTATCCCTCCTGTTTAAGCAGATAATCCTTTGTTAGGGACTCTAAAAAGGGAAGCCTCAGTTGATTTATTTAATGAACTTACTTTATTGAGGCGCGGTGCTTCGAGGTCTGTTGATGGATTTTAGTCGTTATTAGATTTTTGTTAGTTTGAAGAAGTCTTGAAGATGTGTTCCTGTCTAAGCCTTTTGAAGTAGGCTAGTAGAGGAGTGGGCTCCACTAAAGATATTATTTGTTTTGGAATCGACTCTTGACGTTCCAGATTGACCGTGGGCAGTTTCACACATTTATAACAATGATGTTAGGGAGTGTACATCTTTTTTTGGTAAGTACATTGATAGGTCATTAGAATATGGCATTAATGAACTAAAATTAGTAAACCCCCCTCAAATAAACTGCTCCGGTACAATAGAGCTAGTCGATGGCTTGTTGTCATACATCTTTGCCTTTACTATGACAACTATTATTTCATGGCAGCAATAATTGTTATAAGTAATTTAGCTCAAAGAATAAGGCTGGGTTTGTACATTTTGTCTTTAGATTTTCCAACAGAAAGAAATCCAATGAAGATGAGTCAGGTGACCTTGAATAAATCCCCTTCCTCTAATTCATCTTTCACGAAACGTTTCGTGCGGGTAATGCATGATGAATGAGACTTGATGAAATCATATCATAATCATATTTTCCCGTTCGTAACATTCGTCTCTTTCTAAAATTTGTGGAGAACCTGTAGGTTACCTGGAAGTATAAATGGAGATATTTGTTGCATAATGCTATTAATCCAACACGACAGAAATTAGGGAAAGCCACTAAGAATAAAATATAATATTCAACCAAGACTCCTCCTCCTCATTGCGCATTATCGGTAAGACAGTTTTGATTGGACTGGAAGTTAAATTAAAAGAAGAAGTTTTATGGAAGATTGTCTAAATTTGGCGCCATCTTACAACAACTTAACCTAGAAATTTTATATGTTGCATGTGTCCTCTAGAGACCCGGCAATTTAGTTATGGGGATCGTGTTACGACAGAATAACGTATTAGAACTGGTCAAACTTACTATGAAAATTCCCGTTCTTGTGTGAAATCAATTCATTTCGTTTAATTCTTGGGCGTAATCATGTGCCAAGTGACGTAGCAATTCGCAATCTTATACGAAAATTGGAAGTGACCAGCCCCCGAATCACACCACATAGAATTCTACTCTATGTGTCAAAGTCACGTGACTACTCAAACAAAACAAACGATCCATCACATGACCACTGTCATTAGTGTCAAAATCGCATAGAATTCTATGCGTCGTGATGCAGTACCAGATCGGTTGTTGATTTAAAGGTGTCAGTGCGCCCACGTAGTGCACGGTCCAATAAAAATATCGCTAGAGGCGCTGAGGCGAATCGCCTCAGATGTCTCAGTACGGCGCGCGAGCCTGAAAATGTGCCATTTTAAACTAATGATCTCGCAAAGAAAACGCCATTAAAAAAATAACGGAAACATAGTTTTTGATGTATTTTCCCCTCAGCTTTCCGATGGTGTTACTTGTTTTTTTTAATTCCGCTTCCTTAACCTCAAAAAATATTAAACGTGCTGTATCTCAAAAACGCCATTTTTATGTTTTTTTAATACGCTAGATAGAAAGATCAGGATTTTTTATGCCGAAAAAGCTTTTTCCAGAGAGGGACTTTTTTTGTTTACGAGGAATCAATCGAAAAATATAGCTCGGCATAGCAATTTATATAACCACATAGCTTGGCCCACGCGTCGCTGCCTCGCCGCACGGTGGCAAGGCTCGCCAGGCTATGGTTCTCGAATAATTCGTCGAAAATAAAAAAAGTCCTCTCTGGGAAAAAAACTTTTTCGACATAAAAAAATCCTGATCTTTCAATCTAGCGTATTAAAAAAAAAGATAATAATGGTATTTTTCGAGATACAGCACGTCGGTGTGTGTGTTTTTTTAGGTTAAGGAAACGAAACAAATTACATCATCTTAAAGCTGAGGACAAATACATTAAAAATAATGTTTCAGTAATTTTTTTAATGGTTGGGACATCTAAGGCGATTCGCCCACATGTTGCCGGAAATCCAAGAACCTCAGATCGTCGGCGATCTCAACAGCTCAACATAACGAGAAGCTCTTTGCATCGAATTTTGACCAAAAGATCTGGCCTTGCACGAGTATAAAATTCAACTAACTCAAGAGTTAAAGCCCCCAGACTACGGGTATAGCCGTGCGTCAGCTAATTTTATCTTAGAAAAAGTTAGCAATAATGCAGAATGTAATAAAATAACCCTTTTCGACGAGGCTCATTTCAACCTCATCACGCATTACCGGTACGACAGCTCTTGGACTGTAAGCTAAATTGAAAGAATGGGATTTATGGAAGATTATCTAACTTACCTCCATTAGATTTTTGCTACGCGTATAGTTAAACAAACGGTAACAAAACCCAGCCCTAATCTTTCAGAGATTTGTGAAGCTGAAGCACTCACGAATGCTGTTAAAGTACTCCAGGTATTCTTTGCACCATCCGTCAAAATCTTGAACAACTATTTAATTATGGTGGACGGTAGACATTCTCAATATTTTTTAATAGGTTGACACTTATGTACTAACCAATTTTTTATTTACTTTAAAATGCTTTGCTCAACAAACAGTGACAATGATCTAGATACACGCCGGCAATATCGATTGCTTCGTTCTTCGTTAGTTGCCGGACGTAGAGATAGTACATACAAGATTACCAATAATATACAAAAACTTACCATCCTATGGAGTGCTAACTCGTTTCCAATACACCTTTTAGAGACGATCTAATTTTAAATTTTTTTAAAAAAATCCACCCAAGCCGGTCTCGAACCCACCACCTCTAGGTCCATAAGCGGATACTTTACCTCTGGATCACGTTACTGATGCAAGAAAATCGGTAAACGTGTTACTGGTGCATCATATATTATTTTATATTTTTGAGGTTACGTTTGTTTACGTTGCGCGACAGGCGCGAATCTTTCCAATCGATATTGTCGGCGTGTATCTAGATCCTTGTCAAACAGTGGTGCAACAGTGGTCGGACTCTACATGGTTAGTTTTGCAAAAAGCGCATAGAGTGCAAAAATAAAACAAGTTTTGGTGGTGTGAACAGAACTAAATATTAATTTAATTGTATTTTTCGCTATTGGATATAATACACCCTTCCTTTTTATCCCAGGTTTCCCCCAAATTTACCCCGCTATATTTTCTCACATTAAACACCTTATGGAGGTTGTTCATGTTTCCTATGGGTTTTGATATCAAGCCCTCCGGTTAAATGTAACCCTAACCCTTGTTAATGTCGGCAGGAGAACGGGTGAATTTTATATAATTAAATTTACCTCAGGTGGTTTAAATTTTTATTTGTAAATGCGCAAAACGCCTATTCTGCTATTCTTCAGATATACAGGTTGATCGAAAAATTTCTTCAGAAAAAATTCTTTATAAAAGTTTTTGCTTGCCTTAAATCCGCGATGCCAGAAATTTGCTTTTTTGTACAGGGTATGCCAAAAATACAAAAACGTAAAATTTGGTTAAGAGTAGAGTTGCCTTTTTTAGATTTTAATGCAAAACCTTAAATCAAAAAGTTGTTTTAAATTTTTAAAGAATTCTTATTCCAGATTTTTACGTAAAAATTTGAAATTTCAAAATTACGCTTTTAAAATCAAAATTTTTTTAAGTCACATTGTTACGTTTTTTACTTGATTACACCTTTAATAACTGTGACGTATTTGTCAAGATAATAAAGATGTCTTTAGAGCAAAGATATTTATAATCCAAAATTACAGAAATGGCGAGAATTGTTATCGCTACGTTATTAAGAAGTGCGAAGAAAAGTTTCCAAATGTACAATTATGCAGAAGTTCAGTACATAAGTTAGTAATCAAATTTAAAATAACTGGATCTGTTAGTGATTTTAAGAACATCAAGAAAAGATTCAAAATATGTTTAAGGAAAATAAAATTCGTCCTGTCAAGCCAATTTTTAACCATGCTTTGGAAGATGGGGACAGTTACAAATGCTTGGATTTTTGTCTGTGGGGCGGCGATGAAATTCTAAGCAACAACGTAAACTTTATAAGCTGTTAATGTTCTCAGATGAGCCAACCTTCAGCAAAGATGGATATAGAAATTTTGAAGTTGTATATCTCCGTTGCTACTTACGGGACCCATGCCATGTTCAGGGTTTTTAATAGTGAGCCTACTAGGAATATTTTGGTAAAGAAAAAAGATCTTTTGTAATTTTCGAAAAAAGTTGCATTTTTGCGGAAAAAATTAACACATTTAGGTATTTATTATTTTTTATAAACAAATTTTACATCATTTTATCGAAAATTTTGAAATTTAAACAGAAAAAAATGTCTTGGTAGAAAGTTATAGTCATTTGAATTTTATTAAACCTAAAACAAGATTAAAAAAAAATAAATGACTATAACTTTCTACTTTCATTTTTTTCTTCTTAAATTTCAAAATTTTGGACAAAATGATGTAAAATTTGTTACAAAAAATAATAAATAAATACCTAAATCTGTTAATTTTTTCCCCAAGGGGGAGTAAAGCAAAAAATCAACTTTTTTTCGCAAATTACAAAATTTGTTTTTTCTTTACCAAAACATACATATACAACTTCAAAATTTCTAAAGCCGCCCTTGACTTTCAGAACAAACGGCACTGTAGCTTCTCAGGATGTGAGATACTGGGGCAGGAAAAATCCAGAGTTTAGGATTGCGAACCGCCGCGCCGGCGCCGCGCCGGTTAGTATTTTTTAAAAGTTACAGCCAGATTCTCCAACGCTAGTCCGGTATAATTTGACAACCAAAAGTTTTAAACTGACAAGTGTAAGAATAAGACAACTACATTTTATACTTTGAACTTATTTCTGAGCTTTTTCGCAAATTTATCAGGGAAAGGACAATTTTAGTACGTAGTTTCAACAATAATCGAACTAAATTCATTACAGCAACTCGTTCCAGGATGAAAATCATTTGGAAACCAAGTAAATCGCTAAAACATCACAATAATTCTGAAGTTTTTAATGACGACTTATTAACAATGACAGGAAAAAAACCTATCAAAACATAACTGATCAACTATAAGATCTTAATTTAAACCAGTACTAAATCTTAAACTTTCTTAGTGAATCTGAACGTAAATGTTTGGTGCGCCATTTCATATTATGGGATTATAAACTGGGTCTCCGGTGGCCGAGTTGGTACCGGCGCCAGCCTCGCAACCGAGAAGCGCGGGTTCGAATCCCGCTTCGACCATGGATATTTTGTGATTGTTAACTGTTGGAAGGTGAGAGGTAGAGGAATTATTCCTCGAGCGAGGTGGTACCACCCCACACATCCCCTTAAAGGGAAACTTTACTCTAAAGCAAATTTTACATTATTGTATTTTTTGCATTCCCTGTACAAAAGAACAAATTTTTTGGCACCGTTGATCTTAATTTACCAGCAAGCAAAAACTTTTTGAAGATTGACCTTTTCTGGTATCTTTTACTTTTTGGTCCATTTGTCGTCTTGTTTACTCCATCCTCGGACATACTGTAATATATTGTTATTAAATATATGCTAAAATTGTTCCCTTTTTTTATAAATTTTCAACAAGACTCAAAAATCAATTTATGGTACAAAACTTAGTTGTCTTATTCTTATACTTGTCAGTGTAAAACTTTGTCAAATTGGATCAGTTGTAGCCATACTGAATTCCTCAGTTAAATTTTAATTTGATTTGTTGGTTATGGGTCTAAAATATATAATAAGGTTAGAATAAGGTGACGTAATAATTTTTTTCCGTAAGTTGTCAAGAAGAAATCTTGAAGTGAATGTTGCTTTCAGTGATAAGTTTTAACACTTATGACTGTTAACATCTTGTTTAATTTTAATACTTGTTAAAAACTTAGGGCGTTACCTTTCTACCAACTACTAAATAGATAAAATAATAAGCATGACATTATCTTTATACATCTCTGTAGACAATGCAATACCTATTATCTCTACCGAGTTTACTTAACAAAATAAACTCTTTCTTGATACATTAAGTTTCCCCTAAAGTTTCCCCCATATTTTCTTACAGCTGTCACCCTGGGGGCTGCGATATCAAACCCTCTGTTTAAAGGTAACCCTGACCTCTCTTAATGTCAGCAAGGGTAGATTTGATACGATATTTGCAATGTTTTTTTTATCGAACGTGTTTATTGTAGGAAAATTTTCTTTTTCTTTTAGGTCAATTGGATTTTGTTTAATGGCAATAAAGTTGTCAGGACTATTTATTTTAGATTTATAGCAATTTCTGACATAGTAAACAATACGTAAATGATTGCATTGCGTTTAAAAATAATTAATACAAGAACGTACATTTAAAACGTTTTATACCTATTGGACTCTTATGTGAAGGACATTTTTGTACCTAAAAACGTATACGGCGTGTCCAGTAACCATCTTAACAAACGGGAAACTTTTTATTTTTTGAAAATAACACTCAAATCAAAAATTTTTACTCAGCATATCCGGGGTATCAAAAAAAGTAAAAACGATCAATACCGTAGAAGGAAAACTATCTTTATTATTTATATTGGATTCAAAACTGCAATGGCTGACATATCCTTTTAGACCCAACCTTTAATCTCTAGGATCTTTTTCGCCGGGTGACAACCATATCTTCTTTTTCACCGGGAGACAACCATATCTTCTCTTTCCTTCTTTTCCACCGGTAGAATTGTTTTCCCTACACCTCAAGAATACCTTTATTACGGAGGGAGTTCTTTTCTTTCGGTCTTGTCTGGATGCCCGAACACCTCTAATCGCTTGGACACCCCTTCCGAAAAGAACCCTCTTGCTCGTGCCAGAAAACTAGGCCGCTGCAAGGAGCCAGCTGCTCGCTAGAATCCTCTACAGTGGTAATTGACATGCCCAGGCCGTCATAGTCTTGGGCCTGGACACCATCATCGGAGGACCACAGCACTTCTTCAGGCAACCTTTTATCTTTTAATTGCAAAGTACAATAAGATAAGAAAGTGTCGTCCAGAACCGAAAAGTGATCGAATATGAAAGTTGACAAAATAACTAAATGAGTTTAGAATCTTAAAGTTGGTCGCCAGTGTAATGTCATGGCTTTGCAACCGTATCTTGGTCGCCAGTGTAATAATTTGAAAATATCCAAAAATACCACCGGGCGCCAGTGTTACGCTTTAAACCTCAAAAGAGAACAATATGTTGCAATGCCACTGTTGCCAAACGTTGCTAAAAATAATTCGCCCTAAAACTGTTATCATACAGATAACGATTGTGACCCAGGTACAAAATGACAAAGCTTGCTATAAAATTTACTACATAAGAATAATAGGTAAACTATCAATAAAACTGGAGACAAAATAATCTATTTTTCTGAAAAAATTTTAATATAAGTTTATAGATTTTTCAAGGGTATCTACTTATTGTTTGCACAAATAAGTCTAGTTATTGGTAGATTCATTGTGTACCTACCATTTTAATATTGCGTATGTGGTTGAACAAGTGTAATATAAATTGCTATAAAATCACAACATTGAATATACGTTGATAGGCTTTACAAGGAAATACATATATTTTTCTAAATCACACACGTCCAACAACAAAGCAATTGAAATATTTTATAATATGACTTGTAGATAACATGAGACAACAAAATTTTACTTCATATTTTTTATGCTTGACGTGAAGTGTGTTTTTTTACAGATTCTGGGACGCTGAGTGCGAAAATAGTATTCAGTTACATGTTTCTGGGGTACTGCAGTCTACTATCTTATAAAATTTATACTATCTTCACCACTTTTTACTATCCGAACGACTGCGACTGCTGATGCTAGTATTATAATAAAACAATGGGTTCTTAATAACTTAAAACCATGAAATTTATTTAATATTATTCTATTTTTATAAATCATAGCTAGTCTTTTTGTTGATACAAATTATGTAGCGACAAGCACCCCTGCTTTACACTATATTCTAAACATAAATAGCCCAAAAATTGTGGTTGTCGCTGCCGCAAATGATATTAATGTAACGAACGATGACCGTACTTCAAACTGGATATTAATTCGACTTATTGCTGCTGAGAGTCACCTGATCTAAAATTACATAGCTGATTCGGGCACGAGCGCTTGCGGTGATTAAACTGAATTCTAGCTGTATATCTGGTTGTCTATAGAAGTTCTTATGGTGCTCTCATATAAGTTAATTTCCTGTCTAGTCATAGAATGGATTTGCAATCAAGTAATATTAGTAACAATTACTATGCTGAATTCAGAGCCTACTGAGCCTACTTTCCGTATTCTTATTTTGTAGTAAAGCACAAATCTAGATTTTTAGATCTTACCTTTGTTACCCAAAAACTGTACGTACATATTTGTTTATTTTCGCCCTATTGACTTTTAGAACCACTTTTTAGATATAATACAATAGATACAATGTATCTGTTTACAGTGTTGCCTAATTACGGCAATTATTAGCAATATATATATATATATATATATATATATATACATACCTAATGCATGATACGAAGCCCAGCACATACTACAGGTGAGGGGCAGCCCACTCTTAAACGGCGACTACGGCTGTATATCTAAGGAATTTATGTTTTAATGTTAAATAAAATGTTCACCTTTGTTAGTATGATAGGTTTATATGAGATACATTTATTTTTAGATATCTAAGTTATTACGAGTCCCGCTAAATGTACGGCTATTAAGAAGCCCAAAAGTATATACCGTATATAACTCCCCGATTTTAAGAAGCCTGCGGCGTTGCCATAGCATTTTTTAACGTTCTAACGATTTTTGCATGTGTTTTAATATGAAATATCTTTAGGATGCCCAAGGATCCATATCTTTGATACACTTCCGATTATACGAAGCCCGCATATTTTATAATTCAAAATATTTGAATATATCCGTTCTTGACGGTCAAATGTACTTGGAATTTTTGGAAAACGACTTACCAGGATTGCTTCAGAATATACCTCCAAACATCCAGGCACAAAATTTGTGGTTACAACAGGATGGAGCCCCAGCCCATTTTTCGCAACAAGTCAGAGCCCTGTTAAATAATGAGTACGAAAATCGCTGGATTGGAAGAGGAGGACCAGTTGGATGGCCTGCGAGGTCGCCCGACCTAACAAAACTTGATTTTTTTCTATGGGGGCATGTAAAAGACCTCGTTTATAGGGAACCTCCAACAACCGAACAAAACATGCGACATAGAATTATTGACGCGTTTGCCACAATTACACCTGCAATGCTCAGAAATGTGGAAAGGGTCTTTCAAGCGAGAATTGGTAAATGCCTTGAACAAGATGGAAGACATTTCGAACATCTTTTAAAATAAAGTGCTTGTTTTTCCATGGCCGCCTAGCTATTTTGTTCATAAAACTTTATTACGAATAGCGACATTTATGATTTTTGATAAATATTTTGAAAACGGTTTGGAATTTGAAATAAATTGCAATTACAAAAAATATTTGTTTTGAAATTCTTCATCAAATGGTAAAATAATATACAGGGTGTTCCATTTAAAAAACTTGAGAAAAATTAGTTTAAAATGTGTCATTTTTAAAATCTTATTGTGAACACCCTGTATGAAGTAGGTAAAAACTATTTAATTCATGGTGTTTCTAGCCCCCTTGTTATAAATCTCACACAATGCCGTGGTAAAAAATGCTTTTAGATTGTTTTTTTTTTATCTTTTTTCCAGGGCTGCAAAACTTTTTTTTTTTAGTTTTTAATTTATTGCTCTTAAAGTACCGAAGCAAATTAAATAAAATTTTAGGCAATTATGAAGGACACTAATACAAACCTAAATATGCAAAAAAACACGGGTGTCTCATTAAAAAAAATACAACTTTATGTTATCACACTTTCTTGGTCCGCCCTGTGTATGCGAAAATATTTTCCTAAAATGCAGCCTGTAATACAGTATAAGTCACCATATGAATGAAATTCCTAACTTAATTCGTGTAGGAGCTATGGAAGCCTGACGCACTATTGCAGGACCCTGTATGTATTATGTTGGTCTACCAAACTTTTCATAGATAAACTTTTTTCCAAAGATGCATATATTAACACCAATGAAACTAAAATTATGATATTTTAATTTATTGTCCTCTAAAAGCCAGGACTCAGCATAGAACTATATTTATTTGAAATTATCATTTTGTGTCCCATTTGATCCTCCTTGTGTCCATAACTAACCTTTTAAATATGTGTCAAATTAGTTTTGGTTTACACCAGCGCCGGAGGGGGGGGGGGGGCAAAAGGGGCGGTCGCCCTGGGCACAATTTCACAGGGGCACAATCAGGCGCTCCATTTTTGTAAACTAAATTTTTGTAATATTTTAGATAATATAAATAATAGCAATATTTGCATTTTCCAAACTTCCTAAATTACATATTATATGTACATCTTTTAGTCTGTTATATAACTAAATAACTTTTGCTAAGGGCGTAGTACACCTGGCGCTCTAATGAAAAAAGTAGGTCTATTTGGCGTTATGATACGATATAAATAATGATTAAAACTCCGTACAATTAAAATTTTTCGAAAATATAATTGCAGCTCACGGTTCGTCAACAATTATTGTAACCTAAATGGCTAAATAATAATTGCAGAAAACGCAACGGGTTCAATGGAGGGGGCGCTTTATTAAAAAAAAAATTATGGAAAACGAGTAGAAACTGGTATTATTAAAAGCAATAAAATACTTCAAGTTTCCAAAGTACAAAGGTGGGTGTCCACTGTCCACTAGAGCGAATCGCCAGTTTCCGTGATTTTTGTTGTTATTATTTTTTAAATATTTACTTGAAAAAAATTTGTTCCATTTCATTCCTTTTTTCTGACTATGTGGTTTGTCAAAAGAAAAAGAATAATTAAGATGAATACGGAGTTTGTCCTCCATTTGATTTTCGAAACACTTTCTATACTTTTTACAGAAGGGGTGTAGTAAAAGGATGTGATGTGAATACACTCAATGGTGAAAAGAGTAAGTACAAGTAAATACAAGTTTGATTGGGTTTGATTGGGTCAATGGTGAAAAGAGTAAGTACAAGTAAATACAAGTTTTATAAAGTATGATTTTAGCGCGTAAGCTATGCTAGAAAACAAGCAACTTGCAGCACGTCTTCTAAAGGGGCAAGTGTTAGAATGGTCTATGTACATGTACTTCTTATATTTTTTTTTTATTTGATGTTCTTTTAAAGAAAAAATATTTTTAGAAAATATTTTACAATCTGTCAATTTTTACTAAAATATTACATTAATAAAGCTATTAAACTAATTGTAAATTGATTAACTGCCAAATATTAAGAAAATAAAACGATACCTCAGAGTAAAACAATATACCAATCGTTATAAGCTTGTAAAAATTTTAAAAAATCTTTTTCTGCAATCGTGCGCAAAGTAGGATTTTGCGCTTTCTAAATCGTGCACAAATCATCCAAAATTGCATTCCATTTTCAACGAAGTAGGAAAATATTTTTTTTTTCATGAAACGCAGGACTCCCTGCTTGTTTTGGGTCTGTTTTTTGGGTTAAAAGTAAAGTCTTGGAATTATTATAATATTCATTTCGAAAAAACAAGTTCTTTTACAGGTATAAGTTCTGAAATTGAGAAAAGTATAAAACAATAAAATAAATATTTTAACAAAACGAGCAGCATCTTAAAAATTGTTGGTTAAGAATAAACTGTACTGAATAAAAGATCAAAAACCTTCCCACATTTTCGGCTACAAAATTTTATTTGACTTGTTCTGAAATGTCTTAACCCCAAAAACCTAAATTGACATACATTATAAATTTTCAATTACCCCTTTTTCCTTCCGTTAAAAACACTGTGCTCAAATTAGGTTTTCTTTACATAATTATAGGGAAAAAACGACCACCATCACAAAACTCGAGGTTTCAGAATTTTAATTCTATCATCAGCTCGTAAGGATGTGGCTTTACAGGATATAGTTTTCACGAAAATTTTGTTGAAATTGGTTTAGGACTGTCGGATGCAGGGAGGTGTCAAATTGATGAGATGACAGACAGACACTAGAATGTCTTAGAATGTCTTATATGCCCTTAAAATGATCGAAAACATGCACTTTAGTTGAAATCAGAAAATCTTCGGAATAAAAAATACCTTCCCAGAAGCTAATAATAATTTATTTATTTTTACCATAAAAACATTTTTCTACAAACGTGTTAAAAATGCATTTTTTAACACGCCGCAGATGCCTTAAAAATGTTACTTTATGGCACTAGTGTTAAAAGTACTTTATAGCACTAGTGTTAAAAGTACTTTATAGCACTAGTGTTAAAAGTAATACTATGGCAACTACGACGCCAACAATGGTTGTTGGTTTTTTTGACAAATGTCAACTTAATAAAACGTGCTAAAAATGCATTTTTTAACACGCCGCAGATGCCTTAAAAATGTACTATGGCAACTACGACTCCAACAATGGTTGTTGGTTTTTTTGACAAATGTCAACTTAATAATTTTATATTATATCTACGATGCTACTTAAAACTATGTGTTTCCAATATGTTAAACTTTCTAAAAATTGTAATTGTGTTTTTGTTTTTTATTGGCGTTTGTAGAAAAAATTTTGTATGATATTTGTGTTAAAAGTACTTTTAAGGCACTCATTTGAATTGCAGAATTCGCTTCGCTCATTCTGCAAACTTTCAAATTCGTGCCGTAAAATTGTACTTTTAACACTTATATCATAAATAACTATTATACATTATTTTATTCAATGCTCTCCATTGGGATCTCGATTGTTGTGAAGTTTTAGACAGCACAATTATAATACGTAGTTAAATTTAAGATTAAATTTAAAAGTTTTCTTTATCGTCGGTAAAATTCTGCAAAACCCTAAAACTGACGATTTGATTTTTCATAATATCGAGAAATAAATTTACCATTTTAGGAACGCTAGACCTCTAAGATGAAGTAGTTGTTTTTCACTGCGACGATTCGTATCGCAGATAAAATCATCAAGTTAAAAATTTTAATTAAGAGTCTGTAATTTTTAGTGCATGCAGAGCTGGGAATAACTACTAACTAAGTTACTTGAAAATATCTAAGTTACTTGAATGTAACTTAGTTACTGTAACTTAGTTCCTTTTTTAAATACCTTAACAGTATCTTGTACCTAGTTACTTTTACGAAGTAACTTGTAACTGTTACTTTAGAAAAGTAACTTAAGTTACAAAACGTAACTTTAGTTACAAATGTAACTTTAGTTACAAATTTTGTAACTAAAGTTATTTTTTTATATGAAAAACATAATTCAGCATATGCAACACATCTTTTGACATATAATCATAACTTTAATGAATATTTTAAAGTTAGAAATATAGAAAATAAAGGTAAAAACTGTACATCTTAGAACATGGACAGAAGAAATAACAGACTAAAAAAGAAAAACCAAATCTTAAATGACCAACTAGACATAGATAAATCACCATTATTCAACTTATTTTAATAATTTATTTTATTATTCGATAATTTTGTTATAAATATTAACAATAAAATTCACCTAAATAAAATTATATCACTGTAAAATTATGTTAATCAGATAACCAATTTTAGGTACAAAACTATTTAAGAACAATTCTCATTTGTAAGTTTGTTAGCCGCACTTGACGAAGTAGCAGCGCTACGAAACATTCCATGCATTTTTTAAATAAAAAAGTGAAAATCTTACACAGTTTTCTCTACGTATAGAAGAATATTTGTATAATATTGTTTGGCCAACCGGTACACAATTACAGCATGTCACTTCCTCTATAGGCCCAATATGTCTCAATATTTCCACTCATGGCGAGTCTTTAAAAAATTGTTACTACTTTGGAAGTAAAAAGCATTAAAACCTTTTAAATACAAAATAAAAAGTTATAAGCGATAGAAATTTTGTTAAAAAATCCAGCACCTAACTTCGAATGTTGACCGATTTATTTTATAAATACCAATAAACTATTAACGTTTTCCCCATACAAGAGAGCATATTTCGCGTAATAGGACGCTAATGATAAAATAATGGCGTTTTTTTTATAACGCAATCCAAACTCATGGCATTTCTTTCAACTTTTCTCTCTTTCCTCTCTTCATAACCCAACACATAGAGAGTTATACGATTATTAAAATTAAAACAAGAAAAGAATATAATAACGGCGATCTAAACAATGTTGCCAGTTTTAGAGGGCTTCTTATAATACGTAAGGCATACTGGGCTGGCTAAAATCGGTGTCATATATTAAGTACATATACTGCTAAAGTCAATCTCCCCCTACTGGCAAGTCGTTTGAACTAAAGGTACATGTTTTGAGATATTGTATCGATTTTATGAAGCCCCACAAAATTTTCGGAAAATCGCGTGGTAGTATATATATGGCATGGTTGTGCTTAATACATGCTAATTTTTTAAGAAGCCCGAATCGGGCTTCCTAAAACCACTGTGGGCTTCCTAGTATCTGCAGAACATGGCATTTTTGGCTTCTTAAAGGTGGTTTATATGTATATATATATATATATATATATATATATATATATATATATATATATATATATATATATATATATATATATATATTGATAGAAATTAAAGAGTGTGTTTAAACACCACTTAAAGATTCATTTAGTAAATTGTTCACATTATGTCGTAAATAATAGCAAATTGCAGTAACATGCTTAAAAATACCTAAAATGTGCTAGTAATTAGCTCCTCAAGACCCAATTCCTTAATTATCGCTATGTTTTATACTTTGATAAATAACTTTTTATAGTTATTTATGGTACTAGTGTGTTATGTTGAAAATAAGTCACGCGAGAAAGATTTATACCACGAGGCCGTCAGGCCGAGTGGTATAAGTTCTCAAGTGACTTAGAAAACATAACACACGAGTGGCATACAATGTTTTATCCAACACATGACAAGTGGAAGAAATCGTTTTTTTATGAGATAATAATTAATAAGTTTCGTGATCAAATCAAAGCTACTTGCATCTCAGTATCCTATAAATGTCAGAATGACTTGACAGTGATTTTTTTACATTTTGGTCAAAGTTGGTTGATTGTTTGGTTGCCACGGGCATGATACATTGTTAGCAAATGTTTAAATAAATTTTGACACTTGTCAGTTTTCTCTGCAGAATAGGGAAGTTTTTTTGAAGAAAAAAACCTATAGAAAATGGAGGAAACCGATGAAAATTACGTTCCTGAGGATATCCTTACGGAAGCGGAAGAAGCAGCGATGCAGATTTTGCCAGAAAAGTCCCGAGATGCTTACGACAAGGAGTTGAAAATGTTTGAGTCTTGGATGAATTCACGGAAGATAAAAGGTATCGATGAAAATGTTCTAGCACTATCAGCAGCTGTACCGATATGGGAGTGTCTGGTTTCAATGAACCAACGAATTTTACAATGACTTCAAATTCGAATAAACCGTTATCGTTTTCCTTTAATTTCAATATCAATGTGAATTCTGTTTGTAATAGTAATAAATAAATAGAATACTACTTTAAATATGAACGTGAGTTATAATCCATAACTCACTAGTGAGTTATGGATTATAACTCACTAGTGTGTTATTTGATAGTATACTTGTCTAAAATGACATTGATAATGACAGTCATAACTGTCATGTGTTGGATAAAATAAGTTTATTTGGTTGATTTTAAGTCATTAACACACACATTGTGTTGCCTTGTGAAAAATTATTATTAGATATATAAAAACTTTAACGTCACTTTTCTAAAATACTGCAATAACTCAATTTTCAAAAAAAAGAAATAAATAAATAAAATTTCTTAAGTCAAATTAGTTTTTGTTATTGGTATATTGGTTTTTAGTAATCTACAGTATCCACTGAAAAAAATCTTGATCTAATTTGAAGATTGGAGTCCTCTTGGAAAATTAGCCTTACATGAAGCGCTACTATTCTTGTGTCAAGCGAAAATTCTTAGTGCAAGTAAAGGCTAATCTTGAATCTACGAACGTTCTATTCTTGGCATCCAAGACAATAGTAATATTGGTTCAAGGACTGCTACTGTTCAGTCAAGAAGAAGGGTTAGTTTAAGATGAAGCATAGGAGTACAGTTATTGTAATTGGTAATTTACATTGTCTCAAGAATAACTAAAGTTATGCCAAGCAGTTATATATACATTGACATAAATATTGATTAATCTTGAACAAAGAGATACGCACTTTTCTAGCAAAAGAAGTTAGTCTTCCTGGAAATACGTAATCCACTATCTTAGCGATCCTTTGGCGAAAGCCCAAATATGCCTTTTGGACACTCACCCTTCTAATCCACTGATATCTTAGCGATCCTTTGGCGAAAGCGCTTTTTTCTTTCGCCATCCCTTTTAAAATACTCCCCTCTACCCTAATCCACTAGTATTTTTAGTGCCCCTTTGGCGAAAGCGCAAATATGCCTTTTGGACACTCACTCACACTTATGCAATATATAAGCTGTTGTGAAATTGTACTTTATTTTGTAATAATAAAAAAAAAACAACAACAACAACTATAACAACTTAACTATACCATCACACAAAACAGAAAAGTATAAAACATCTTTTAAATATCATAGTGCAATCATATATAACAGCATTCCCTTCTATCTAAAATATTTTAGTTTTTCAACTTTTAAAACTTATTGTAAAAATTATTTAATCGGGGTGGAGTTGGAAGAATGATTATATATAATCAAAATTCTACCTTTTTGTGCCAACTAGTGTGTTACTATTGTTATTCATTTTTGTAAAATATTTATGCATGATATTATATTGTTACTTTTTACACTGTTTATTGTTTACTGGCACAAATAAATAAATATTATTATTATTATTATTATTATTATGCAGTTAGCTTTAAGGATTGCTGTTTCGGAAGGTAGGTATGTTCGTTTATCCTGTAAAGACGAGAACTAAAGAGTTCGAAACCGGTATGCAGGTAACGACATCCGATTCCTAACTAAAGAAAAAGCTTCCTTCGTCCTAGTAGTTTCTTGCACTCAAAACACGGATTTTATTATCTAACTGTGTTAGGAGAAAATACGGCAAATGTTGGTAGTAATTCAGCGCTCGGAGGGGCATATAGCCCGGAGAATAGCTGTTTTACCATTATTTGTTGAAGTCCTTATTATATAAGGAATTTTCAGGTGGTTTGGAGGATGATTCTCAATTTTTGCATATTACTATACTTATTTCAAGTTTATTTTCGGGCAACTCAAGTTTAACTAGTACGTTCTTTAAGGATTGCTGTTTTTGTTTTAAATTTTCTTACTTTTCTTTTAAGTTGAGAAAAAGTTGAAATAAGGATTACTATACTTGGGTTGAGGTTACCTACTTTTACATTACGACCATATTGCAGTTCGTTTAAGAATCGCTATACTTATTTCAAGTTTATTTGCTTTTCCCTCAAGCTAAGAAAGTTCTTATTTCAAAAATTACAATACTTATTTTACTCTTATTTAGTATTGAAAGAAGTATAGATGTGCGTATTGTTTTAAGAATAGCTGCCTTTTGGAAGGACTATACTTGCTCTTGCGGATTTACAAGATAAGATGAAGCTATCCTTCACTGAAGACTATTACTCTTGACTGTAGTATAGCTTTTTTTCAGTGTAGCTGTGGTCAGTTATGTTCAAGAAATACAGGGTGTTATTTGCATACTGCTAAATGGTCGACTCCGTTACCGAACAACTGTAAAATTTTCTCTAACACCCGAAAACCTGCAATTCGTTATTGAATCTTTTAATAGTGTTAATTATTAGTCAAGCGTTGGTTTTTTAGCATTAAGTTATTGGCTGTACTCAGGGCCATATTTTCAACTGAGTAAGGCCGTATGGCCACAAAATTTTCGAGTGAAAATGGGTATAGAGGCTCACTCTACATATCGCATATTTATCAATACATAATAATAATATAAAGAGTGTGTTTGAGAGCGCGCGAGTGCTGCCTTTTTTGCCGGATTTTTTGCTTTACGCCGCGGCCTTTTTATCTTTTAAACACCGTGTTTTGTGTTTAAAAGACAAAGAACCGCCACGATAGAAGTTAAAAATAGCCGCGCTCTCTTTTTGCAAATTGGAATATGGAATAAAGTATAAAGAATACTAGTGTGGTAAGTTTTTAAACATGAAACGATTGTCATTTGTGGAGTTGTCATTCGTTTAGTAAAGATTAGCTTTGTTTTAGATTAGGTATAAAGATGTGAAAAATTATTCTAATTATAGTATATTATTTAACGAGCGGTAATGTAGGTCATAACTCACGCAGATGAAGATTGCAGCACGAGCCGCAGGCGAGTGCTGTAATTCATCAAGTGAGTTATGACCATTACCGCAAGTTGAATACTATACTTTATCTACGACTATAACAATAAATACTAAGATACAAGTACACAATAATTAGGTATTAACTTAATTTGAAAACGTCAAAATTATTCGAGTGACATTACTTCCCTCAATAACAATAATGGACTGTTTCCTTTCAGCCAATCGGCTTGTACAGAGCCACCTTGATATTCGGTTCGTAAATCTTTTCCGATTTATTATAGTGAGTTATAGCAGTGAGTTATTATAACTCATGTTGTTTGTTTATAGATACTATTAATTGTTCAAAAGTAGTTGAATAATTAAGATATAACGTAATAGGAGTAGATAAAATATTTTATCTGGGAGATTGGAGATTAAGGTATTTTTATATTTATTATTTTTTGTGCTTTTTTATGATTTTATTTTTAGTATTTGGGTCCCTCCCCCTTAACACGCGTATAATGCGCCTAATGGTAAAATAACTGTACTCTGTTGTCAGTGTGTTTGGTATACCTATTGATATTTGTTAATCTCACACCGCCATTTTACACCTGGCGTCCATGTTGGCCAAGTTAGTTTCATTTTGACATGGTTTTTCGGCTTTAAAATTTTTAACACTAACATTATAAGTAGGTATATTAAGTGTATCTTCATATCCCGCAAGCAATTTTCAGTCGATTATTTTAAATTTCAACGAGTATATTATAAAGATTAACATGTTTAAAAGTTTACGGTGGCATTTTTTCTGTCACTAGGACCACAATATTCTTTTTACATATTGTTTTCCTAAAATAAATCATAAAATATCTTGAAACTATTATAAATACTTTAAAAAATACCTACAGAATATGAAGCTATACTTAATATACAGAGTGTTACAAAATGATCATAATAAATTTTAAGGGCAGATTATACATCTAAAAATATGAAAATAAGTTTATATAAACACGGATCCTCAAGCGCTTCTTTCTCGAGATACAGAGTGTTTAATATTTTAGGAGAAATATGCGAAGACGATTTAGAACATGTATTAAAGCACGGAGAAGCCATTTATAGCATCTACTATAAACTTAAATCAAAAGCACTGTTTCCTGAACAAAAAATATGAAAAAAAAATCATTTCATTATTTGTTTTTATTGCAAGAAATAAATTAATTTTTATCTCGAAAACGTTGCATCAGAACGAAAAAGCTCAAGAGACACGTTTCACGCAGAATTAATTGGGCTTAGAGGAAACGATCAATCAAACCCAATCAATTTGGCAAAAAATCAGTGGCGTATCATTTTTTTCGCTAAAAATAAAGACTTACAAGCTCGCAGGCCACTGATGCAAGTACTTTAGAAAATAAATTTTTACACGTAAAGGTACCCTTTGATTACATACTGGCGTGTACCAAAACTTATGTCAGTATCTTAACGCATTTTCGAGAAATTCAAAAGAAACTTTAAAAAATATATTAAACTCGAAAAAGAGGCGTTTGAGGATCCATGTTTATAAACTTATTTTCATATTTTTAGATGTAGAATCTGCCCCTAAAATTTCTTAACATCTTTTTGTAACACCCAGTATACCTATAATGCTATTGGTAAAAATTTTAAAGCCGAAAAAGCTTGTCAAAATGTAATTAAGTTGGCCAACATGGGCGCCACGTCGAAAAGGCCGCCTTAAACATTTTCAAAAGAAGTATATTTTAAAGGGATTTTACCACAAAGGTAATAATAATAGGTATTATTTTTTATGCTGATTTGTTAGAAAAAAAATTAGTTATAGAATTGGCAACTAATTCAGTATCATGTGTTTCTTGCCAGTTGCGGGTACCGCAAAGAGAGCTTAAGGGGCAATTACGAGTATACTATAATGCAAACCCGGCGCCGTTGATGCATATTTATTTTCAGTTTGAATTAATACCTGGATTTACGGTTTCATCATACCTATGCAGTGAATTTCAACACCCTGTATATTTTAATGATTTCCGATAGAATATTTAGCATGAACAAAATATTAAATCACCGTCTCTTAAAAATCTTTAACAGCGATGGAATAATTAATAATTTGAAAGAAAAATAATCGGTATTATGCTTCAAGCATTTTTATATCGATTGTTGCGTTTTTCTTGTGTTACGTACTATTTTACTGAAACAATTTCCATTCATAACATCCGATAATTAGGTATTATGTATTATTTTTAAACAAAGGCTGTAGTTAAACAACTGATAACCTCATATATGTTATGTTAACTTCCTCCATTTTATCTGGCTCATATTTACACACTTTATGTATGTAAATATCCGCCGATAATGTGCACATTCCGCAATATTTTTTTTATAAATAATTAATTATCAATATATTTCAGGTTGGAGAAAAGCAATATTTTACAAAACATTGCAGTAAACTTTAGGATAATTACAGACGTACGGCCAGATTCCCTATTGTCAAGATATGTACAATGTACAGTGCAGTGGTGCAACCAGGGGGGCTAGGGGGCTGCAGCCCCCTAGACCAACATCCTAGATCCACAAAAATTAAAAAGTTTGCGAACATTATCAAACATTTCGGGAGTTATTTGTCGGAATTCGCAAGTCTTCTAAGGAATTGGGCTGGGTTGCATAAATTTCTGTTTTTGAAGATCCCCACAAAAAAAAAATCAATAGCGATAGCTCAGGAGATCTTGCAGGTCATTCAATAGGACCCTTTTCGCCCAATCCATCTTTTTGGAAAATTGTCATCCAGACACTGCCTTACAAAAAATGCATAGTGTTTGGGTGCCCCATTTTGCTGAAAGATTAGGTTTTTCTGGCCGATGACGGTCATCTCCCTCAATAGCATTCATTAAAGCAGGGTCAATAGTGATTTCCAACAACTCTGCCTGGATGTTAAGTATGTACTTCTCTAAAGATTCCAGGGTTGTAAAATAAAATTTAAAAGTCAAAAATAACATTAATTGTTTAATTTGTCTTTATTGGCAAGGACGTTCATATAGGTGGATTGCTGCTAAGTGCTAAAAATTTAAAAAGAAAGCTGTATATGTAACCAAGGATTTATTTATTTGACAAAAACACAAACGCGAACAGATCTAAAACAATTACAAAACTATAAAATGGACAATTTCCAAATTTTACAAGAAATTTTAGAAAGAGCTGAATGCAACATTCACTATTATTCCCAAAAAATCCAGAAGCAGTTACAATAAAAAATTTCACGAATTAAACGAGTGGAGAAAAAATAAAGGAGTTTAAGGTATCAATGAAGATGTTCCACTAGCATATTTTCTAAAACCGAAAAATTAGCTGCATCATCGCTATGGGCTAAGTATTCTATGGTAAAAACCACTCTGAAAGTTTACAAGAATCTAGAGATCTCGAGATATGAAAAACTGATCGCTTTTCTGAAGTGCAAGTCTAAGAATTTTAAGTCCAAAACGCCAAAGGTTTTGAAAAGAGAACAAAATAGAACAATTTTTGCGGGAAGCTTCTGAAAAACAACATCTTTTATCAAAGGTAGGCAGAAGGCACCCACTGCTTTAGGTTCAGGTTACTGTTGTGTTTTTATTTAATTTATAAAGAATTTTGGATATTTTGTAAAAATTTACTGCATAATTTTGCAAAAATAGCACATTTTTTTGGGAATCGTCTAGAATATATTTGTCATTTATTTTGATAAGGTGGCGTTGATACTGGGAGTCTTTAGTGCCTGTCGTTGTGACGAGTTGACCCACTTAAGCATAGGAAATGTTCAGGACAAAGGACAGTGCCTGTTTGTAACAATTTCAGATACAAAGACAAACATATCAAGAAGCTTCACTGTATTAGGTGAAGGATTTTCAGTAAACCCAGTTCATTTAATTAGAAAATATGTACTTCTTAAGGCCACAGAATGTGAAAAAAAAGATTTTTTTGTTTACTATCAAAAAGCAAAATGCACACTCAATGAATTGGCAAAAATTCCCAGTGTGGTTGCCCAAGTTTTAAGGAGGCGACATTACCACCCTTAAAGGGCACGGTGGTTGGAAGTCATCCACTATTGTTGAGGGTTATATAGAAGAGTCGATTTCCAATAATATAGAAATTTCTTGGGGCCACAACGAACAGAGAAGAAATTTGTTCAGTAAGCATAAGAATTAATGACTCAATCAGTGCTTTTCCTATAAATAATAATAAGTAGATGATTATGTAGTTTGTTTAACTTTCCGTCAAGTAACTTTTATAATGAAAATGCGATTAAGAACTAAACATTATAATCTCCTTTAAAATAACCCAATAGTGACTTATAGCTATAACTCACTAGTGAGTTATGAGTCATAACTAGTGATTTAAGAACAACTTTATATGTTTAAAATCAACTTTATATGTTTAAAATCTCATGTTCGATAAGAGATCTAATTGTAAATTAGTAGGTGAAGTCAAACTTTTTAGTAAATCCCGGCTTTACAGTTTATTTATTGTTTTTTTTTATACAATACACAACCTACAATTGGTATAATTCTTGTTGATAATCGTCGGTTGTATAATTAGGTCCATACTCGACATAGTAACTAAAAGATCCCCAAAATCCCCAAAAATAATTGAAATAAATATTTAAAAGTAGTAAAGAATTTGTCCTACTAAAAAAACTTTTGATTAAAAAATCTGTAAGGCGTAATGTTAATAATATTATAATAAAAATAGTAATTTTATGCAGACCCAAAACCTATTATTTTATAAATTTTAATTTTGTTTGCTTTTGTAATTATTATAATTTTTTACGTCATCAAAATTTTTAATTTGTAGTAAACTACCTTGATCCTATGTTTAATATGCTTTTTTTTTTAATTTTAATATTAATTAACATATCATGGAGATGTTAACTTATTTAAATATGTGGGTTCTTGCTACTGATGTTGAACTGAAGTTTTTATATTTTTTTCTTAAGCTATAACTTGATTGGGTTAAGTAGGATATAATTATATTTGTATAGTGCTATAGGATTTTATCGTTGTTAGCGGTAAGATGTTGAAGAATACCACAATATAAAAAGCTCGAAATTCGGGAATAATTAAAATTTACGCGTCGCCTGGACAAGAAACAAGAGAACAACAAAAATTGTGATAAAGTTTGATATAATTAACAACTTTCACAAACTATAATTGATTTTAATAATTTTTTTAATAAATAGGTAATATTCATGTATACCTATACCTTTATCGCATAAATCACTTAGGCAAGTCGTTACAAACCTAAAAATATTATTTTTACTTTTCTGTATAATTCCTTCCAATATAAAAAGCAGCCATTTTCGCGCATCGTCAACTGACGTCAGATTAAATAAAATTTAATCTTTTTTATTCTTTTGCTCGGAATTTTTGACAGGCACGTGATACATTGTTTTGTTTACAACAATAATTATTCACATACCTGGAAAGAAACTGAATCAAAGAACTTATCACTGAGTGTATATTAAGTTGCCTATACTCACCATACCAAGTCGGAATCGTTTATCGATAATGTAAATAGCAGGCGCGGCCCGTGAAATTTTAAAGTTGTATATCTCTGTTGCTACTTATGGGAGCCATGCCAAGTTCAGGTTTTTTAATAGTGAGCCTAGTAGGAATGTTTTGGTATATAAAAAAATATTTTGTAATTTGCGAAAAAAAGTTGAATTTTTGACTTGACCCACCAGGTTAAAAAATTAACACGCTTAGGTATTTTATTTATTATTTTTTCTAAACAAATTTTACATCATTTTGTCGACAATTCTTAAATTTTAAGAGAAAAAACTCTGTTAGTAGAAAGTTATAGTCATTTGATTTTTTTTTTAAATTATATATCTTGTTTAAAATAATTCAAATGATTGTAACTTTCTACTAACACATTTTTTTCTCTTAAAATTTAAGAATTGTGGATAATAATTTCTTATCATCACTTAGTCAACCCAAAACTCACCACGAGGTCTTCAATTTGCATCATGGTTTGATCTTTTCTAGGTACCATCAAAATAGATGGATTCAATGTCTTTTCTTTCCTCGGTAGCCTTTTCCTGTACATGCATTCTATTTTTTTTTTTTTGTAATTCTCGACAGATCTTATTTTTGTCCACTAGGTCAACTGGGCTATCTGATGAAACAAGTCCAAAATCTTCTAGTGCAGGGGTTGCAATTTTGGCTACTGTTCGGTTTGATATAACAGTCATATCAGCAATTTGGGCAATATTTGTCAATGAAACTCTCACTTGGTTGGCTATTTCTTTTGGTACATTTTTTTCTGTAGCTGTTGTAAAGGATAGGACCGCTTGAAGTCTTGGTATTTAGTCAAGTCTTCTTCCCGGATGAACTTCTTTCTACATTGTCACTATGTAGGCTAGACTCAGACTTCTGACTACTTGCAGTACTTGTCGAAGGGACTGAAGTTTGAGGTAGACCGCGCCGTTCTTCTCTTTTCTTATTTTTTTAGTACTTAGTTTATCATCCCAGCTATTCGCATTTTTCTTTGATTCATATGGTCCCTTAAAAAATATTGTTCTAACAAGGGCACTTTGCAGAGTTTTTCACACTTGCAAGAATCGAAATCACTGCATTTGGAAGAAGAAACGTCAAAAAGTTTTCGTTTTCCAACTTAAAATTATCCCCTTTCCTTAAAATAAATGGAGATTCTCGGGTTTTAAGGGTTTTATTACATTACGGTATTTTTATATGCTAATATTATTATTGCTATAACGTGTTTGGAGGTAACAGTTGGCAGTGAAGCACGTTTCCATAAATTGCCTATTTTATTTGCAACTATTTTTTGCAACATCAAATTCAGGCGGTTCTTTGCTCTAATTTCCCTAAATCTGCTGCCTTGTAAACAAATAACAACGAAATATATCTTCAATAGTTGGTAAACAACTTTCATAATCCAGGTCGCTGGCAGTACTAAATATTGGATGTTTGTCTGTTTTCCCGGTTTCAACTTTTCCCATATTGCTTTTAAAGCCGGTAAATACACAGCAAATAAAACACCACAAATAATGTGTCTGTTATCGACACCTCATCAGCGGAAAGCCAAACGATATAAACCGTGGATTGTTTGGTTTCTTGGAAATGGTTCTGGATCGATACCGCTGACTTCACGGAAACACAACACTCGATCTGTGCTAGGATTCCAAAATGCTATTCGATATAATATCGAAATATTCTATTTGGCGCAAGAAACCGATTCCTGTTCGTTTTCAGCTGATCGCGGATCGTCTAAAACGATATCGATTCTTTCGATACCTCTAGAGATCCCTTTCCGGCCGATTTCGAGAAGAATACAGTGATTTTTAGGTTAGAATTATTTGTTTCTGTAGGCTTTGCAAGTTTTTCTTTGTTTAAATTAACGACTATAATAAAATTATTAATTATTGTGTCGTTTCGTCGTTCGTAACATTTCACAATATGTGAAACATGTAGCACCAATATATAAAACATTATGTATTTTAAAAAAGACATTTTAGACTTTTCCTAAAATCGGATACTTATGTTGTAGTTTAAAAGTGTGATTTTTAACATTTTTGATAACAAAACAATAAACATACTGTTCAGAAATGATCGTTCTTGTAACTGATTTTTTAAAAGTTTTCCCACAAAATAATCTTAGGTTATACTACTACGCATGCGTGCTACGAATACTACGTTTCGCGAAAATAGCGATGGCATAAACGACATCGAATGAGAATACCGAATTGGTCCATATCGCTTTGACTATCGAGTATCGAAAGCGTTACGATAGTTGCCGTATCGAGTGAAAAGGAATCCCAGCACTGAAGGCGTCTTTCAGATGACGACTCTCTGTACTTGATTCGGTTATTTTACATTTTCTATTATATTTGTTCTTTAATTAATAAAGTAAATTTGGTAAATTTAAGTTCATTTTAATTACAAAATTAGTTTACATGTCCAAATCGCACTTATTATAACATTCACGTTTGTTGCACTTGCGTATTATGATAGGTACTTAGTTATAAAACTAAACAACACGTAAAACGCAAAACCAAACACCACAAAGTCTGATTATGTGTCCAAATTGCACTTACTATATAAACTTTGATTGAACTTGGATATTATTACTACACGTAGAATTCTCTAGAGCGCTTTCTCGCTTTGATGTAACACAGCATGTTCTACAATGGTTAAAGTCACACTGTCGCAATCCTCTGTATCATTGTATCACGTATCTAAAGTATAGACAACTCGAAGATAGACCGATGTAAATATTAACCCTACACGTCATAGTCAGGCGATATCGTCGAGCCTCCACCAGCTTCCTATTCGTATTGGCCGACCGGACATTAAATTGCAAGAGGCGTGCCAGACAGCTATCGGCGGTATTTCGCAGGATTGTAATTAGGCTGTGTAGTGAAAAAGGCTATTCGACTTTCTTTCGAGTTTTGACTTGTTTTGTAGTTTTAATTTTTTGCGTTGATTTTTTATCGCTGTTTTGTTTGTTCGGTTGTCAAGGCAGGCAATTATTTTCGTTTTCATTTAATTGTAAACAGTTTTGCAGATTAAAGTTTTCCTTCTCATTCTCAATGCGGCCCTGTTCAATTTCACCGTTTGAACCGATCACTTGTAGGCAGCGTGCATCTGTTTATATTCGGTTTATCGTCGAAATAAATAGACTTTAAGTGGCGCGCCGTTCACCTGCTACGTCACAGCAATATGATGCAGGGACATCTTTATATTTATTGAAGTACACTTTTATTGTGTCAGTGCCGGGACGCAGCTAAACATTAAGATATTTTTGCGACATTCTTTTTGGACCATATAGTGAATCATAAACAATCTATTTTTCGTATGACAAGTTAAAACCGTCAAATTTCAAAATTTACCCTTTTTAAATGAAGGGGCTCTGCTAAAGATTGAAATATTTGAAAAAATTATTTTTGGCATGAGCGAGTAGGCCCCTATCACTTTTTTGCTATGTCAGATCCAAAAAAATATTTTCACCCCCCTGGGGCCCGACTAAAACATTTTTTAAAATTCTGAAACAAAATCAGCTTACTTGTTTACCCTTCTTACAATTTTTTTTTACTAGGCCAACTGAGAGTTCCAAAAATAATTTTTTTCGCCCACCCTACTACTTAGTCAATTAAAAAGCAATGTGAGAGGTCCTTATCCTCAATGTTAAGAAATAGATGACCGTTGAACCACTGTTGTTCTAGTTATTGTGTTGGGTATTTAAATTACACCAGTAATTAAGTACTACATACAAACTGCCCGAATAAGTTTCTATTTTTTATCGCCGTTTCCAATGTTAATTAACAATAAAAAAGCTATAATAAAAATTAAATGATTAAATTTACGAGTTTTTTTTTAACAGCGTTCAAAATTATGTTCTATAGGTCTAAGTCAAGGTCCCAATATACTTTGTTTGTTGGCTATACATTATTTTTAAGCATCGGTATTTAGTGTTTGACTAATTATTTTTAGACAAATTGATTTAACAGGTAGAAAACTAAAAACAAGCAGGTTTTAACTACTAGCTTTCCATTACGTAACATTGGTTTTCCTTAATTAAAATCTCATAAATTCGAGCATTAACTCTTGTATTAATATATAAATATTTATTAATCTAAAATAATAAAGGAAGCAATTTTATGACGAAAAGGTAGTCATTACGTAGTTGTTTCTCGCCTTATTTATTTTTAAAATATGCGCGTTAGTCTTGAATAATTTTTTTTCATCATTGGGAACGTATGTTTGGATCAAAGCAATAAGGAATGTATTTTTTATTGCATAAATCGTTTAAGAAAGTCACTACAAACCCAGAAATATTATTTTGAAGAAAATTTATAGGATAATTTAACTAAAATAAATTGATTGAGTCGGCCGATACTTGGTGGAAGTCCATAACTAATATTATGGGTTAACCAGAAAAACTACTAGTTTGACTTAGTAAACTTCCACTATATTGACAAAATTATTGACATGTTTCGCTACACTGTAGCTTCTTCGGAATAAGTTTTACGAATGAGTGGTGACTAACAATTGCAATAATGTAAACCTCTAGGGTAATTAAATAATATAATAAAATAGGGGTAGGTAGATGATTTAATCTGGTACATTTGGGTTTTCCTAAAGCTTAAGATGAATATAATATTTCATTTTTACAAAAGGGTGTTATCAGACAAAATTTAATGAGGTAGAATTACTAGTAAAGCTTAAGATGCCTAAAATATTTTATTTTTACAAAGAGGTGTTAAACAAATTTAATAAGGTAGAATTACTAAGCTCTATTTGGTCATTAAGAAGTACGTTGGAGTTTTTAAGTTTATTTATTTCCCTGGACTCTAGCAAATTCAATTTGACACCTTTATTTTCAATATGTAAAATTTTATAATTCGGATCAAAATTATGTTGATTTTCTACTAAATGGCAGGCATAATTAGAGTCTTGTTTATGTTTAATAAAGCTATTGTGATGTTCTTGTATCCTTTTACCAAAATTCCTACCAGTTTGGCCTATGTACGTCTTCGGACAGTCTTTACATGTTAATTTGTAAACACCGGATTTTTTATTTTTGTTTGTTTTTGTTTTACTATTTCTAATGAATCTGCCTAAAGAATTATTGGTTTTGTAAGCAACGTTGATATCATGTTTATTTAAAAACTTGCCAATCTTTTTAGTAGGTTCTCCAACAAAAGAAATAACTTTAAATTTTTTATTAGGGTCCTTGATGTGTGGATAAACTAAATCAATGGCTTTTTTGTATGTTTTTTTCCTTAAAATTTGATCAATTAGATTAGAGGCATATCCATTATTAACAGCAATTTGATTTATTATGTTCAACTCAACCCAACCCAACCCAACCTGAGCAAAACTCCGACGCTGTCCGACGATTAGTCTTGCCACAATCGTCATTTTAATTTTTCAACACCCTATTTTGCAACAGGTCTGGATGCTCTATGGATTGTCCGATTTTAATTATTGAAACGGATTTGAAAAGTACAAGTTTAATTGAACAATATGTATATTTTAGTTTTTCCATTAAATCCTAAGAAACCGGTTGAAAATGCACGTAAAAATGCGTGAAAATGGCCGAGCGTGCGAAATCGGTCGAGTAGCGGGAGAGAAGCGGAGCGAAGGGGTGCCAATATTCGCGCGCTCGGCCATTTTCATGCATCTTTACGTGCATTTTCAACCGATTTCGTGGCATTTTATGGAAAAATTAAAATGTACATATTGTTCAACTAAACTTGTACTTTTCGAATCCGTTCCAATAATTAAAATCGGACGATCCATAGAGCATCCAGACCTGTTACAAAATAGTGTGTTGAAAACTTAAAATGACGATTGTGGCAAAACTAATCGTCGGACAGCGTCGGAGTTTTGCATACATAAATTAGCTATAAATTACTACTTTTTTCCAAAGTTTGAGCCCTCTACGTTTAAAAATGGCCAATTTATGAATTTAAAAAAAAAACTCTTAATTTTCCGGTTTTTCAGGATTTTCTCCTTTGCTACTTACCCTATCGGGACGTTCGACCTCTCGTTTTGTTCGTATTTTTATTCTCTACAAATCGTCTATTTACACCATTAAGATTGATTCGTTAATTTCCATTTTATAAGCAAAAAACTAAAAAATCGCGTTTTTTTTGCTTAAAAATGTTTATAACAAATTAAAGAAAAAAATTTCAGAGTTGGAAATATAACGGGAATCATCTACGGATCGTCTTTCAGATGATGGCACAGGCGGTTTTCTAATAAGATTAATATCACGACAAATCGCTCTATTGCTTGGCCTAACCGTATTTTAATTCGCAGTTCATTAAACGAAATTCCGAAAATTTAGAGATTTTTAAAAACTTTTGCTTTGTTTCGTATCGCGCATCGCGAATAATGTTTTTATTGATCAGTTTTACATTAAAATTTAAAATCAGACCACTGAGAACAATGTTCTTAATTTGTATTTATATAGAACAAAACTATTGGAGAATTGCCTTATCTGAGATCGTTATTTCGCTGATTCGGGTTTCCCCAAGTATGCGAACTCAGCTCATCTCATTACATACCAGTTTACGTTTAAAATTACGTTTCCAGATTCCTGTCAACCTTATAGATATCGTTTTCCATTGGAGAAACTAGTGTGCTGTGAGTGTGGCATCTTATTTTTTGCCATATTGTTAACAAGGGACACAGATACATTCAGCGCGCTGAATGCTATTAATCACTTTTTGATATAGTATAAAGAATTAGTTGCCCATATATTATTAAAAATATATCAATAAAAATATAGATATAATTTGCTGGTATACCGATTTACAACAAATATCGATACATCGTTGACATCCCTAAACGTGAAGAAGTTTTACTTAGTCAACCAGGTAAACAATGGATTTTTTGTCCATAAATGTTAGCTAATAACAGAGAAAAAAGCTAATAGAAGAGAAAAAAATACATTAAAACGTATAATTAGTTACTATAATTATATACAATAATTCGACATTAGTCATTCGTATGGGGAACATCAATAATTTTTATTTTTTCTAAGGGTAACAATAACCTGAATGAACTTAGGGGTCTGCAGTATTTACATATCTAAATTATACTTTTATTGATACTTCCTTCGATTTTCTCTTTATTTGATTCAAGCAAAAAAATATCAACAGCCAAAACGCCCAAAATTCGGTATATTTATATAAAAAAATTTAGTATGCGTTGAAGGAATAACAGGGAAAGGCTTTTTGGTCGTAGCTTCGTATACCCCAAATAAATGAAGCGATTTTCCTGAAGGATTTTCTCCCTGTAAAGGAATTTTCTTTTCAGGGTGCAATAGTTAAGTTGGCAATTCTGCTGACACTTCCCTTTTACTCTCGCTCATGCATGCAACATAGTAATTTGTCTTGTACAGGATATTGCTTAAGGGTTAATGTTTATTTAAAACTCAACGGAAAACGCTAGAGAAAAAGAGAGAGACTAAGCTTTTTCGTGTAAATTTATGGGTAACTTTTGCGATTACTTTTTTATTTATAGTTTTCGCTTTTTGTGTGTTCACTTATCTGAGATTTTTAAATTTATATATTTAGTCATTTATAGCCGAATTTCCCTGAGAAATCTGGGTAATTTTCATACAGAAGAATTTACATCCTAACAGAGATAAAGTGATAAGATAACCCTAGTTTCCTTACGGCTTATGGGCTTTGTTAAATATTATATTATATATAATGAGACTAAAGTGCGCCATTTAATCCCGCGAGTGGGGTTTTTTGCCTCCTTAGCGCAACAGCCACTCAAAGAATTAAGTCACTTTTTTTAACTCTGAGCTACTTTTTTAATTTGTTAAAAAAAGGTGTGTTTTATGCACTTAAAGGCATAAAAAGTTTAGTTTTTAAAACGATAGTAAAAAAAGCATTTATAATTTGGTTAAGTGGATACATAAGTCTGAAATAGTTCGGATTTTTGCCAATGAAAATATCTCGCGAAGAACCATCTACCGTGTAACACCCGAATGTGAACAAAGGATTTACCTTGTCTGAATCTACCAAAAAGTCAGATACCAAGGATTTTTACTCGGGAAAGAGCAGAAAGATCGGTAATAATTGCAAAAGACACACTCGGGGTATCCGTAAGAAAATTAGGGAGTGAGTACCGCAATTCAAAGAATACGGTAAAGTATCGAAAAAGACGAAAGTGTCCTAAATATAGCCCAAATCAATTAGAACCTAGGGGTAAATCACTGCCTAAAATTTGTACAATAAAATTCCCTTTTTCAAAAAAATACCCTTTAATACCCAAAAAACACCCACGAATACCCAATAAAGTTGCTTTTGAAAACCTCAAAAATACCATTCAAATACCTAGTAACCTGGCCAATTAAACAATTTTCCCAATAAATGCCCGCAATACCGATAAATTCCTCAGGAGTTGTACTTAAAATCTCCCTAATTTCATTAGGCTGACTAGCTTCAGCTAGCGCCAGCAGCGATATTAAACGAGCTAAGTTTATGATATTCATTTTGGAGCACGTACTTCTTAAAAGGTTATTAAGTAATCTTTATTAAAATAATTTTGTGATTTTTGGTAAATACGCCTAAAGCACCTATGGAGGTAAAATGATTTATGTATGAGAAACAGCTCTAGTACCCAGTCCTTAAATTTTTGGAAAAAATTGCTCTAAAATCTCCATTTTTCAAAATAATGTTATGATATTTAGATGCTTTAAATGACGTCCTACAAACACCTATAGGGGTCAAATAATATTCTATTTAAAAAAATTGCTCTAAAATCTACATTTATTAAAATGCGTTTGAGCCTTGAACCTTTATGAAAAAAATGCTCTGAATAAAATCCAAATTTATTTTAAAAATGTAGCGTTTTTCGGTAAACACGCTTAACATGAGAACCTATACCCACAGGGATAAAACAATTTGTGTATGAACAATAACCTACGCAGGCAGCCCTTAACCTTTTGAAAAATGCTCGAAAATCTACATTTATTAAAATAAATAATATAATACCAATTAAAACAAAAAAGCAAACAAGTCTTTAAATTTATATATTAAGTATGACTTAATTTTGAGGAAACAATGCCAAAACTAAATATAATACTTGTAACTATGAGCTGGCAGTAGTGATGTAAGGATACGTATCCAAAAATCCGTTGGATCCGAATATTAAAAGAATCCGGATTATCCGGAACCGGCCGAGAACTTGAATACGGATTCGGAATCAAAATAAATTCGCATCGGGTGGTTACTAATGCAAAGTGCAAAGAGAAAACGGAATCGGAATCGAGTGTAAGCGAACAACACGGTCTGCGATTTGGCATATTTGATATTGTGCTTTCTCTTTCTAATGACATTTCCTAAAAAAAGATGGCATAGTTATCGGGGTAACGGGTATCATATGAGATGAGACCCATTGGTTAAACTAGTCCCGCCTCACCCGAACCGAATTCAAACGAGAACGGCGCGACGCGGTTCCTTCTTATCCCTAAACTTCGACTTCGACTGGTATGATACCGATACCGCATCGACCTACCTAGCCGTGTATCCGGATAGAAAATGTTTTAGTCTGTTGCATGCATACGTATACATGATCTGTAACCGCTTTCGCGCAGGTCAAGAAATGGATTCGTATTCGGATAATGGATACGGATATTAGCTGATTCCGATTCCGTATGATTCGGATATCTAATGAATACGGATATTTACAACACTAGCTGGCAGCAATGTCCATGCTGCTGCTTAAGTGCTAAGACAAATAACTGTTTTCTTCTAGAAATTGTAACTGCATGCCATTATAAAACTCTTATTGGCTTAAAAGTTATGCGTAGTATTTTATAAACTTCCACGTACAATTATTGGGTTTGAATCTACAAAATCCTCTAAATAGTTACCCTCCTGCTTAATCTAAGCAGTTTATTTACTTCCCGTGAAATTACTGGGCATAGTAGTTCAAATACCCTATAAATTTCCATCAAATACCCCATCAGTACCCTTAAATTCCCCTGAAATACCCGTTAATTCTCAGTAATACCCAAAAAATACTCATTTCTTCAAAAAATACAAATTAAATTCCTTTAAATTCCCTCACCTTGTACAGTAAAATACCTCAGTGATTTACCCCTCGATTAGCATGCATACCACGGTACTATCGGCGACTACGGTGGGTACATTTTGCTAACAAGAGAGTCATTATTATGGACAAAGAAAAATACTTTACCCTTGGAGACTCGTAAATCAAAGGAAATGATGGTTTTTATACGGATAATGCAGAAGAGTGTTCTGACAATGTGACTTACAAAGAAAAAGAGGATATGCCTTAAGTGAGACGAGTCAGGAGCGAAGCTCTAGACAGTAAGAGATATTCTAACCAACTAATTCTATCACGAAATTAGTTCGTTTTGTATGAAAACATCACACTGGAGACAATACTTTTATAATGTTTTGGCCCTACTGGGCATCATGCTATTATGCCAGGGACGCACAAAATTGACTTCATGAAAACCACATACCGTTTGTACCCAGAAGCGATTTAGTCCCCTAATTTTTGGGCACTTTTGTCTGGCAAAGTATATAAAGCCGCCCAGAACCTGATGGGAGCCGTTCGCAGAAAATTGCGCCTCGGTGAGCAGCACAGATCCCGTTATTTAGTTTAAGTTAATAATTTTGTTAGGTACTAAGAAGGTAATTACAGCAAATAATAAAAGTTTAAATAAAGTTAATTATTACAAAAAAATATAGAGTGAAGTGCGGTAAGTGTAATTAAAAAAAACAATAGGTTGACTTTAAGCGTTAATACTGAGAGAACCAAAATAGATACAAATTTAAATTTTTTGTAGAAATGCTGCCTTTTTAAGAGCTATTTAAGTTTTTATATGGTTTCTGTTTTAATTAGATTCGGATTAAAAAAAATAAAAATTTGAAATCATGTCTCCTTAGTACCCCCAGAAACTGGGGTAAATTTGATATAGTAGTGGTCTGTAACTGCCATATACATACTTTGTAAATACATCTGGGGCATGTGCAATACAGTTCAAAAAATTGTGGTTCCATCAAAAAAAGTTTTTTTCTAGCATTATTAATAAGTTAAGTAGTTATAAGGTAACGAGAATTAAAGTTATTGTTTTTTGTTAAATACTTATTATTAATAAACAGAACGTCTTCCTACCAAAAATTATAAGTGAAATACTAACAGGGCACAAAACAACTTTTAATCAAGTAGTTAATTTAATTGACGTTTAGACTCGGCTTTGGCAATGACGTTAACATAAGTGCTGTCACATTACAAGTGTCTAATTAGTTAAATTCGTGATTATTTTGTTTGTGCAACTGGACGTTAAACAAATATTCTTTTTATGAAACATTATAAGTTGCGAAAGATACTGGGAAGATAAGTTTTCCCCTCCTCCCTAATGGTGGCATTTTTGTGCCAGGCTTAGGAAAGTGTTTAAAAAATTAATTTATATCACCAAAGGCTTATACTTGTGATTTTTGGACACTAAATGCTCCAAACTGTAAGTGTATCGAATAAAAACAGCGGTATTACATTTATCCCATTATTACATTTACCCCACTTCACCCTAACAAAATATGGTGTGCCAAAACTTTTGCGACAAACGTTATCAGGATGAATTCCTGTGCAGATTATATAATATAATGAAGGGGAGGGTGTAGATAAGCCTCATTAACTGGAGGAGATTAACAAACTACCTACGGAAACTTGATACCTCATAAGGCAGTCAGTAAAAGAATTATGTAACCTAGTAAAGATGACAAACTTTTTTAGGCTCTGTACAACACTCTTAGCCTTACTGGCTGCGGTAAATAGAATCTGCCAACCTTAACCTGCTGTACTTTCTAATCAATGATTTAGTCAATTAACTGAATCGTTGATAAATCGGGTTACAAAAACCTTTATTGCGAAAACGACTCATTTGAGGTATGCAGAATAACTACCGTATGTATGTAAAACTTACCTAAGATAACCTGGGAAACGAGCTGGGAAATTTAAGATAGCATAGGAAATAAGGCTTCTTTCTGATTTTGGACTTGAAAGTTGGAGATAGTGTGAACGAGTGGAGGGTGGTTTAAATAAAATTTTACTTGTCCAAATTTTGACATTGTTTAGATATTAACGATGAATCGTTTTCAAATAAACAACCAGCACAACTAGGGCCCATTAGAACTAGTTTTTTTTTATTTCAAACATTAATGCGTCAATAAAAACAAGACATATTATAATTATTCCCATGCAATTGGTCGGCTGTTTAATTAGAATTTTTTTCTAATGATGCTTTTATGATATTATACTACATAATAGCGAAAAAACGTCGAGAAAAAAATAATTATTGACCCAATTAAGCAATACCTTGCATATTATTAAAGTTAGTTAGCATTTTTAGGTAAAAAAATAATTAAAAGTTATAAATGGTGTTTCAAAACACGGGAAAACGATGCCTCGGGTCCAAAAATTGTTTTTCTGTTTTAATTTTTTATTTATTTTCAGGTAAATCTGGTATCCTGAAATCTGAAAGATAAATTAATAATTTTTATTCTGTTTCTCCAACTACTGATTTTCTGATATATTTTTATAATATTATTAAAATGGTTTTTAACTAAGAATTTTGAAACATTTATTTATTTTCAGGTAGATCTGGTATCCTTGAAAAATGTTGAAGATAAATTAATAATTTGTATTCTGTTTCCCAACCACTGATTTTCTGGCATATATTTTTATTTTAATAATATTATTAAACAGGATTTTAACCAACAATTTTGAAACACATGTAAGTACTAGCACTATTTTACCCAGTTTAAAGATATTTTGTCCCTGGGTAATAGTTAAAAATTGTATGTTGATAGAATATTTGGGCTGGAGCTTTCCAGTTTTTTTAGACCCATACTGGCGAACAAATTGTTTTGTTGCTTTGGCACTATTTTACCGTATATTTGAATAACCTGTATTATAACTTGGTGATTAACTGTGCCACAACTAACAAACTTATCAGAATAAATGCTTCACTATTTGTAGGTATTAATTTTCTTTTATATATTTTATCAATAATTTTATATATAGTATGACTGACAGCTACTTGCCTAAAACGAGTTCACTAAATCCACCACCTTTGTTTTGTTTGTTTGTTGTCTTCGTAGACTTTTCGTCAAACTTTCACTATCACTATTGGTCTAAAACTCCTAAAACAACTACTGAAACACTGCAACCTTATTTCTATAATCTTTTGCTTCGAGTAAACTAAGGATTGCTGTCATTCCAAACAAAAAAAACACTACACACAACCTGTCAGCAAAGAACACACTATTTAAAACTACCAAACAAAAAGAACTAAAAACCGAACAAAAATTTAAAGCGCCGCTAAAAATTTGTTAGTTCGTTTAAAAGCCAACCATTTTTTACAAAAAGAAACATTCCTGCAGAAAAATCGCCCGCCAAATGCAAACTGCACGTGCTACTCGCAGTTTCCGGAAGTCCTGCAAAACTTTTGCGTCGAACGGTTGCAGGACACTGATAATCGAAGTCGAGTATGGCAGGCACGTTGTTAACAACCGAACGTGCATCAGCAGGAGCCGAACGCCCGCGGGAAATGCCGAAAAGGACTGCAGGAAGTGTGGTGTAGGTTACGTAATAAGTTTTGCAGGATAACGAAATAAGTCTAAGGTGGCATTTCAACCATTAAGTGTGTGTACGTACTTTTAATAGGTAGGTACAGCTTTGACAAGTCTTTATCCAACTGAAGCAGAAGGAAGCTTCTCCTAGACGACATGAACTAGTGGATTTTTAAGTCGATCCTTATTCTTAGAAATTTAATAAAAATCATGGATCATTTTCAATTATTTATTCTCAATTGCAATCTTTTTTAGGTTGATAACTTCCTCTTTATTTCCCTGCACCTAATACAAAAGTAGTAAGGACAGTGGTATGCATTTCTGTAAAGGTTTGCTAATATATTCGTGTATCAGGATTTTGAAGGACATCGTCTTTTTAGTGCAAATTGTTTTTTTTATGTTCGGACAGCCCACGAAGACCGAAGTCTAAGTACTATGTACCGTGGGTGTATTGGGGAAATCCGACTCACACATCCAGAGCTGGAAACTTCCGTAGGGACGTCACCAGCCCTTTAAGAGGATGTGTGGGGTGGTACCACTTGGGTCGAGGAAGAAATCCTCTACCACCTTCCAAAGGATAAATCGTATGGGTCATTATGTGTTCTTAAATAAAATTAAATAAGATCTTTAATAAACAAACCAAAAATATGTTGCACATAAAAATGTATATAATGTAAAATAAACATATCATGTAAACACGATCAGTGTTTATCCAATTTTTGTTTGTCCGTCCTTAATTCTGTTCAATCCACGACGCTCACCAGACGAAGAGCTGCCGGTGCTGTGAGCGAAAAAGGCAACAACAAATGAAAATGAAAAACGTCGCGACAAGAACTAATCGCTATCATTTACCCTCCCCCTTTCCTGACTGTTCCTAGTAGAACAACAAGAGGGGTCACATATGCATTCCTTTATGATCAAGCTACAAAAACCTAGAACATCCCACTTCTCTCGCTCATTCATACCTAGGGTCTCCAGATTGTGGAACAAATTGCCTGCAGATGTTTCTTCTTCCCTTTCTAATCTATAATCGTTTAAATTCCGTATTAGTAAATTATATTACATTTAGACTTGAAGTCTACGTGGGCGGTCCAAAATTAAAAAAAAAAGTGCAGAACGTTTGCAAAACATATACAGGTCTATTTTGATCTGGGTGGCCTTCTACTAGCACGATTTCTGGACCCTTACCCATCGTAAGACATTATTTACACCCAAGGTGACTAAATAGACTAACGTTTGTACTGATACTGTAAATTACCTTATACTCAACGCTAAATTTTGAAAGGGTAAGACATACGAGATATTAATAATTATATCTTATGGTTGCCCTAGTCTAAAGTTTTTATCGTTAACTTATACCCTTTTATATTATTCAAATTCAAGAAAAACATTCATTTTAATCTGACCATATTATGAATTACTATCAACAAAATTCTAAAGCTGGGATCAAATAAAACACAAATTATTGAATAAAACAAATAACTAAAATTTTAAATATAATGTCGAAAATTTTAAAATGAAAATAAATTTTGGGGAAAATAACACCTATTAACGAATTTACTCTATTTTGACTTTTACGTAAAATAATCTTGCATGTGAATGTCGGAAACCATTAAATTTTTTTTTGTTTGTGATGTTTTTTTTTTTTGCTAAACCATGAAGTCGTTTTTTATTCTAATGACTAAATTATTCTCATTTTTGTACCGTCTTTACAACTAACCTCCGGCATGGTGTAATAAAATATGGTATGTAACGAAATACAAGGATTAAAAAAAAATAATCCCTTAAAGGCGTACTCGGGTGTAATCTCTCGAGTCTTGAAGTTTGCGGAGAAAAGAAAGACACAGAAAGAAGGACACACTTCGTTATTACAAATTTCAGCGTATTGTTTTAATGTAATTAATTTTTATCTCGAGGTAAATTTTAAATAATAATTTCGTACAGCCCTGCCACGTGCAGATTCTGGGGTACAGAAAATGTGTCACTTTTTATTTTTAATTATTGGGTCTTTTATAAATTTGTAAGCGTTGGCCACTGACCTTCAGTGGCCAAGGGGAGACGCAGCCGTTCATTTATAACTTTTGTTTGCTTTGCGGCTCGCCACCGCAATTGCTTTTATGTATTCTGAATCCCATCAAGCAAAGCTTTCAAAGACAGTTCCGGATAAAAAGAATACATTTTCCACGCAGTTAATACTATCAGTACTGACATATCGTTCTGCCAGGAAAAAACAAAAATCACGTAAAATATCACTACACACTACACATGTATATTCTGACCTGCCTGGAAAGTACAAGGAAAATTATGTTGATGCTGGCTCAAAGTTAAATATAAAAAGTGTCTCTTCTGAGTCAAGGAATCCTGACAGGGTGAATGATTATTTCTTAAGTGTGTTTAAAAAAAACTAATAATTGTGATAAGAAAATAACTTTTTACAGAAACAACAAATATAGGGCTGATATTTTTGTTATGATTGATCCTGAGAACGTTAGAAAATATATTTACATCATAAATTCTAGTGCTGCTGGCAACGATGAACTAACCCTTTTTATGATTAAGCTTAGTCTACCTATTATTGTCAATCAGTTGACTCACATCATTAAATGCTGCATGGAGCATGGATATTTCCCGAAGTGTTGGAAAGAGTTCATAGTGTGTCCGGTCCCTAAAGTAAAATATCCTTCTGATGTGAACGAGCTGCGTCCAATTAGTCTGTTACTCTAATATACTATAAAAAGCTGTTCATGCACAAGTGAATGACTATCTCAGAAGTAATAGTGTGCTTCCTATTCGTTAGTCAGGATTCAGAACTGGTCATAGCACACCATATTCTGCATTGCTAAACTTAACTGACAATATATTTAGAGCACTTGACAAAAACATGGCAGTTATCTCTGTTTCACTTGATTACTTTAAGGCATTTGAGGTGCTAGACCATCAGCTACTCTGTGCAAAACTGCAGTACTTAGGGTTTGATAAGGTAACAACATCTTTCGTTAAAGAGTACCTTTCAGGCAGGCAACAGAGGGTGCGCGTGGTAGTAGTCTTTCTTTCACTGGAGAAATAAATAATGTCTGGTGTCCATTAGTGGGTTTGATTAATGAAGACCTTGAGTCGATTTCTAGCTATTCCAAGCAACATAACTTGAAGACGAAAATCCTCTTGATTTGTTCAGAAAGACGCCGACAGGCATTGGAATGTCAATATAAAACTGGGTCTTGGTAAAGCTGAAATTTTCAGATTGTGTAAAAAAACTTGGGACTTCAAATTGACAGATGCTTAAGATTTAGAGAACATACTAACAAACTTCTCCAAAAAAGCTATGCAAAAATATAAATTCTGTATGCAAGCAAACACATAATTAATTACAAGATAAGAAAAAAACTTTGCGAAACTTTAATTCTACCGACATTATTACTACTGCAACATTGTGTTTTTTCCTTTCCTGGATTTATTAACTAAAAATTGTTTACAAATTATCCAGAATGCTTACTGTAGGTTCATTTTTAATCCCAGAAAATATGACCACGGATCAGCTAAAATAAAAGAATTACAATGGTTAAATATGTTAAATATTGCAAAACTGCACTTTCTTGTTTTTCTCATAAAACTAGTTCGTTTTAATGCCTCTATTTATCTAAAAGAAAAACTTGTGTTTCGCGATCGTGCCTTGCGAATCGAGATCATCTCACCATGCCTCACCCAACCAGTCTGCATTATTCCAAAGAAGTTTTACATATAATGCTGTCACGGTATACAACTCCTTAAGTCCTGAAATAAAATTATGCAGCATAAATACTTTACGGCTGTATATAAGCTGTATAAAGCTCACTTATTAAACACTCAAAATGGCTAGGCTTTGTATACCTGATTTAATTTAATTTTCGTAATAATTTGTAATGCTGTAAAACTGGTTTTGTGCAATGCTAAAATGTTGTATAATTTATTAGTGTGTTTTATGTGCAATGTTCAAAATTAGGAAATCAAACTAAGTATCAATAGTGTCTTATGTGTAATGTTCAAAGTTAGTAAACGCAGTGTTATTGGAGTGTTTTATGTAATTATTCTTATGAATGTGATACGTAATTAAATTTTAGGCCATATTGTTCGATATACGTATATGGTTAAACTGCTGTTAAGTGTTAGAGTAGCCCGAGGCTAAACTTTGCTATACCTGTCTTATTGGTGTGTATGTATCTGTATAATTAACCTTTATGTGTATATGTATATATTGGCAATATTTTTTTTATAAATAAATACCACTTATTATTATTATTATTAATTGATTGCGCCTTTCAGATTAATCACATTTCTCGATAAACCAGACGCCGCTCCTTGAAGCGGGGTTGCCACTGTCACTCTAAATTTCGTCACCATGCAATGGAAGTACATTACTAAAGATTTATTATCACGGAAAATAATGGTATATTGGTACCTTTTATTCTTAGTCATATGCTTTAGCATGTGGTATTTATGATTATAGACAAGTAATAATAACCCACAGTAAATGCGTTATTTTAGTAGAGTCTATCCATCTGCAAATACATAACTGAAAGTCTGGCAACAGCCTTTATTAAAAAGTAGGTGAAGGTGGAGGACCGTATCGTCTGGCGGATTATAAATAACTTGGGGATCTTTAATTGCTCTGAAAATATTGGTATCTATACTTGACTCGAAATTAATGGCACTTGTTAAACCCTGTATAGAATATCTGGGTAATTTTTGAAGACACTTCTTTTGGTAAGGTTTCGTATTCGGATCGTCTGTTACAAACTCAAATAAATTCAAGCCATATGGACATAATTTACCATTCATATCCTTGACTGAAGTTTTGATCATCTCAAATATTAAATTGTGAGCCTCAGTAAAGATGGTGAATCTTTACTGATCAATCAATCCTTTCTGCTTTGCTGAAACGAATTGTTGCAATCATTTTCCAAACATTTAAAATTTTTTAACGATTTTGTCATATGAAGCAGGTTTTGTTTTCATCTTATGAATATTATAATGTTGAGTTGATAAAGATTGATCACAGACCCAACACCGGCATTTTCATTTTTAATGGTAAACAGTATTATCCGAGAAGAACCTCGAGTATTCGGGTAATACAGTAACACTTTTTGTGAGTCAACTGTCAACACGATGTATTTTGAGTTGCCAGCTGACACACGCGATGTGGCATCACTTAGGATCGGTCTGGGGATTTAGACAAACGTAAATGCGTTTAATAGCTGTATTATTAACATTTTTCGAGTCTTACTTACCTAGTGAAAATATAAAATTGATTTCTTTTAATTTAATTTTCTTTAAATGAATTATTTTCAATGTATCATTCTATAATATAAAAGGACAAAATGATATATTGAAAAAAATGCATATAAAGGAAATTAAATTAAAAGGAATCAATATCATCTTTTTACTTTAAAATTGAAAAAACTTAATAATATAGCTATTAAAATCATTTCGTCATAGCGCTCTACGCGTCAACACAGTCGCGTCGGCGCGGACATACAGTTTTCGACGATCCTATCTTTGGTTATATTCCATGATTTTTTTATTTTGCTTCAAATTGATCCAACTTTTTGAAAATGAAGATCAGTTTTAATCATAACTTATAATTATTGAGATATATTACAACATCCTGATCCCATAGGTGAGGCGCTCAGAACTAGAAGGGCCCAAGCCACAAAATTACGAAAAATAAGTTTTGTGCAGATTTAGAACTTCCGATATGGAATCTGTTAGGGCCAAAATGAACCAAGCCACCTTTCGTTACTGGTACATAGTTGGCAGCATAACTTTGTTCTGGCATTTATAATATACAACTATACTGTAGAGTCAGAGTGATTTAACTGATTGTTCTGTGGGTTGGTTTTGTTTTGTTTGAGTTTGTTTATTATAGACTGTTCAAAGTGTGTTGATATTTATTCAATAGAAAATCATATTAAAAATCCGTTTAATTTTTCAGTTTAAACCATTCAAAAAAATTATTTTCTTTTCTTTTCTCATTTTCTCCATATTATCTTTATCTTATTTCAAGTTCTGAGCGCCTCAATTTTTTTATTCCAATTTTTAAACCTTCTATTACCCATATCTTTTGAACAGATGTAGATCAATTTTTTTTTATTTGTAGATAATTGCATTACCTTTAAAATAAATTCATAAGCCATCCTATTTGGACGTACCATTTAAGAGATAGGTACCAAAAACTGACAAAAATTTTTTTTTAGAATTATCAAAGCTATTTCAAAAAATATTAAATATTTCCACTAAGGAGATATCGCGTCCAGGACTTGAAAGAAGATTAAACGCCTTAGAAAATTTTGATACTACTCTTTTTCATAAAATAAAGGTGCTTAACCTAAAAAAAGTGAATAAAATCAAGTTTCCATTTCAAACAATTGATCTAGGACTTTCATTTTGGGCTTAAATTACTTGGGCCACACCACTTTAACAAAATCTGAAAAAAAAAAATTAAAGTGGGGAGACCTTTGGGTTAAACTAATCGACGTACACCGTTTGAGTATTTAGAAGTAAGTTTTTAACTCAGATTTATAGTTTTGCAGGTGCGCCATCACAATAGCAAATAAAAGACAACCTTGGCCTAATAAAGCTTCATAAGATTTTTATACGAATATAGAATTGACCACGAATCACGCAAAAATTACGAGTGGTAGGTAATTGATTAGACCGCCCCTTACTATCGATTCGTGAATATTTTTAGTATTATATTTAGAAATAGCATGAGAGCATTATGAATATGGGAATAAGATTTCGTAGTTAAGGTTTTTTCTAATGCGCTTGAAAAATTAAAATATACCCACCCAATTATTAAATTTTTATGAATTTTATTTAATCCTGGTAGTCACTAAAATGGTTTAGGACTTATTACTTTTTAAGTTTTTAAAGTTAAGTTTGTTCTGTCATTGGTAATAAGTAGCTATTAAATCTTGTACTGCCATTTTTGTGTTTTGCTTGGTTTCTAAATGATTTTCTTCTTGGCTTAAGAACGATCTCGCTTGCTAGATTGATATTAGATGTATTATTGTGGAAAAAACATACTTAAAATGCAGAGAAACAAACATACGCGCTGTAGAAGTTAAAAAGAGACGGCCCACCAATAATATCGCTTTCGGTGGGCGCTTGGCAGTCAACGCCGCCGCGCCGCCTTTCGGGTTGTCGCCAATCCTGACTCACTGATTTAAAACTTGGCAATGCAGCACTAGATGCATTAAGATTTCAGAATTGTATCCATGTTGCCGCCAAGCTCTTGTGCATTGTTCATTATTATTAGTCGCCGAACTCGCCGGCATTTGTTAAGTTGAAGAAGTGTTTCGTCTTTAGATCTATTTTTTTTGTTTTTGTTTGGATATTATTTGATATTTGTGTTGTGTCCTTTGTGTAGTATTAGTACTTGAGTACTTATGTTAACAATTGGTTTAGCAGTGCAAGAAATGCTGCAGTGTAAAATAAGTAGTGTAGTAACGTTTGAAAAACGTTTACAAGTTAAAGAAAAAGGACGCCCCAAACCACTTCTGAATCTCAAACAGGCCACGAAAGGCAGAGGGAAAGACATCAACAGGTATTTTAAGCCAAGTATATGTACAATATTTTTGACAAAAATGCTTATTTTTTCTTTTCCGTCTTTGTTACGTTTTGTTTTGTCCCGATGATTTGTTATTGACTAAAACTGGCATGACTGACATAAAACATTTAGATGATAATGATAAACGTCTCCAAGCTTAAACCAGAATGCAACTTTTATTTAGTCGTGAAGATTTTTATAATAGTGCGGGTGCTGTTGCCATTTTACAGCTCTTATTAGAAATGAACCTCAGTGAAACGTTTTCGGAAAGCGTAATATTATTAGAGATTTCATGTATTATACCAATGACGACAGTGGAAAGTGAGAGGTGCTCTTCGACACTAAAAAAGATTAAGACTTTCTTAATAAATACAATGGAGGAGTCAAGGTCAAGCGCTTAAGCTATGTTAAGCATTGAAAAACCTTTTGTTAGAAGCATTTATAATTTTAATGAGCTAGTATTTGAACATTTTTCTCAACAGAAGGTAGAAGGATCGATTTGATATATAAACACATTTAACTAGGTACATGAAAGATGAGTAAATCATAAAAAAAATAATATTAAAAAGGTTTTCACGTAATATAAAAATGCAATTTTAATATTTTTGTTTTTGCGGTGTTATTTGTAGGTAAATAATTTCTTGCTAGAACTAGACCCATTATTAAAATACCTTCATTAATTGAAAAAGTGTATTTTGCTTGTTACGTTGATATTACTAGTTGCTCGTAAAATTTGACCCACCTGTAAAAAAACTCACGGACCGCCACTGTTAACAGGGTAAGCTTTTCAAAGTTTTACAGGGCGATATCTCGAAAACGGTTTAAAATATTTTCATGAAATTGTGATGAGTTAATAGGGAGATGGGGTACATATTTAAACCTATTTTTAAGATTTACCGCCTCTCTCTATTCTAAGGGGTGGGAGTATATTTGGAAATTTAAACGAGATGATGTACTTTCCTTTATAAAATTCGAACCTACATAAAAAACTACGTTCGTGTATATTTTTTTTTATTTGCTCTTTCGGTTACGGAATTATGGTTAACTAATTTTTTACTGAAATTAAATAAATAAACTTTACAAATAAATCAAGTTTACTTATTTCAGAATTATTATTCGTTTCCATGGAAATGCGTTATTTTTACCTAAGTCACTTGAGAATTTTGACCTTTTAACGATAATTATTTCTAAGTCTGTTGCTCAATTAACCATGGAAGCGAATTTTAATGTGAAAGTTATGTTGTTAATTTTGGGGGAGTGCAGAAAAAAAACAGAGAAGCTGCACTAGTGTGAGTGTGGGCGGAGAGGTTTTCCAATATCCCGAAATCTCATATGACATTTAAAAGGCTGCTTATGAGTGACAAGGTAAATGCAAGGAAATAACATTAATGAACATTATTTATTCTGACGAAGCTCCTTTTCATAATTTTGGGCAGGTAGGATTTTGAGTGTGGTTTCAACCGGACGAAGCTTAACTCCATTATGGAATACAGGTCTATACTCATTTGAATGAAATATTTGAATACAGGTGGATTGGACCAGATGGTCCGGTCAGCTGACCTGCTAGGTCCCCGGATTTGACCCGCTTTGAATTTTTCTTGTAGAGTTTTGAAAATATCGCCTTGTAACACTTTACAAAACTTACCCTGTGGAATGTGAAATAAACTTAAGCCAAAAGACTTTTTAAAGTTTTTTTTTTAGTTGGAAAATATTGTTTTTTTTCTGGGTATGAAAAGTGAGGCTATAGTAATACAGTCGGGTTTAAAAGTGAATTTTTTATACCAAATTGTAAAAAGATTGTCTTTTTTAAATCCTAAAAATCCCTACGTTGACAGTTTAAACATTTTTAAAACTGATTTTTCGATAACAAATAAACGGTTCCATTTACGGCTGAGTGAATATATTTTACAATATATTTTGTAGAGTTGTTTGCTTTCTAGGAAGCAAGAAATTGTACGGAAAACCTCTAAGAAGTACAAGAGAATTCGAGGAATGAAATTTATACGAAATTTATACAGTTAAAAGAGGACAAACAAAATATTTAAAACTCCATTTTTCGATAGAAAGTTACTTTTTATGAAAGGTTTTGTATTCTCAGAAAACATGGTTGGGGTTGTTAAAAATACACCAGGTTACTGTACAGGGTGTCTACAACGTACAAAGTCAAAACGTTAGCTTGTCGCAAGGATCAAGTATGCGAGAAATCGTAATATAATAATGTTAGAGATAACGCTGCAGTCATGCTTAAAATGGTTAATATAACTTACTATATATTATGTTACGTGTATATTTCATGTGCTATATCTTGAAGCAGAAACACTTCAAAATTGTTATCCAGATGTAGATACATTAATATAGCACAGACAAAAGCCGTGTTCTACAAATCTCTGAAACGTGTTGGGGAATTTCATGGCAGTGTCCTGGCATTTTAAAACCTCAACAGCCGATTATTACACGCTGGGGAACACCGTTAGAAGCAGCTTTTCATTATTTAAAACATTTTCAGAAAACTTAACCCGTAATTTTAAACTTCGATGCTACAAAATCCGCTGCCACTCGTAAAAGTCAAATACAGCTTCAAGACGGTCAAGTTGAACCAGCTTTACAAATGATCTATACTAATTTTGGAGCACTAGCAGGTGCCATACAAAGGCTACAAAGGACAGCGAAATCGTCAGAGGAATCATTGCAAGTCATAAATAGCGTACAAACAGCATTGCAGCCTTTAACTGACGAGAAAAGTTTAGACAAAATTAACAGCGTGTTAACGAAAAATCCCCATTTCGACAGGTTAGTCATAGTGTTCCTATCGATCCATTACGTAATTTCGGAGACCGTTTTAACTACGCCCCTATTACGTCATTAGATATGGAACAGTCCTTTTCTTTGTATAAACATATTTTTATCCCCTACGTACATCGCTGTCGGAAACTACTTGGAGACATTTTCAATACTGAACAGATGTTTAGCCAAGCACATCCAAATTTCTAATACTTATTTACGGGTAAGAATTTAACAATATTATATCCCTTATCCGTTATATTATATCGCAAGTACTTATTTCCGGCATCGACGCCTCTGATGACAGACCAAACTGGCCAGCCTTAGATAAGTCAGAAACTCTAATATCATATTCCCTTTTGACTCTGCAAATTGCCTCTTACTCAAATCCTAATTTACTAAATTCTAATACCTAAGGGATAATTGTGTCAGTTAATTTTATCTTAATCCTATAAGGAACAAAGAGACTGCCATACAGCTGCAAATACCCTTAAGATCAGGGTACCTATATTAGGTCAGAGATTTCATTTTGACAATATTCATAGAGCTCATAAAATTTCAAGGATATACATATATGTTAGTAAAATATTAATTCAGATTGTTCAGCTTACAAACTATAAAATAGGAAAAATCATTTGTCAAGAAGCAATAAAAGAATACAGATACAACGATACAGATCTGAAGAAATGAGAACTGCTTAAATAGGAAATAGGGGGTGTAGATATGTATTGTTCTCCTATACGAGGGTGGGGTGACAAGTTTCTGGTCTGACCTAGACCAATTTACAGAAATATTGACACGTGTTAATAATACAACACTCTGCGTTAGTAAGGGCGCATTAAGCAGCTTGTATTTTACAATCGCTCAAGTTTATGAAGTTTTACATTTTGTAGATGATGAAAAAATCGAGATCCGTCTTGTAATAAAAAGTTTTCGTATTAAAGGTTTATCTCCCACAGAGATAAAAGCTAAGATAAATGCTCCTTTAGGTCAATCAGCTTCTTTATTTAGTTAAAGCTTGTGTTGCAGACTTTAAACGTGGTTGTACCAGTACCCCAGATAAAACCAGACCAGATGCGTCAGCTCCAATGTCGCCTGTGCTTCATGCGACGGCGAGTCAAGGATTGACGAGACGATCGGCCGGCCGTGTGGCATCAAGTACGGGGACCGAGGTAATAAATTTAAATCACAGCATCACAGCCACTGCCGTGTCTTCTTCAAATGTAACGTGACTGCCGTATAGTACAGACGGCTGCACTATCGCAAAGCGATGGTGCAGGCAGCCTAAGTGCCGCGCCTCAAGGTCATTGAGATTGAACACGATATTTGACAGTCTTACGCATCTGGTCTGGTTTTATCTGGGCCAGTACTTAAAACGGCAACTGCTGAAGACATGCAAAAAGTTGATAAAATCGTTTGTTTTTTCTACGAGCATGCGCTAAGTAGGCACTTTGCGCACGCATTTTGGTGCGCAAAGTAGGTACCTTGCGGACGCATTTTAATGCGCAAAGTTATACTTTTTCTCATTAATAGTGCGGAAAAGTACCAGTTCATTTATTTTCAAACATTTTTTAAATTTCCATACATAAAAATAAATAAACTAGAATATGGCACAAGTAATTTATTTTCTTTAATTCTCGTGACTTATAGTATGGATTAAAAAAAGTAAAATTTTTAATTTAAAAACATTTTTTTATGACCCTTGTACATGAAAATCATGTCAAATTTGACAAGCTAAAATTATTTCGTTTTTATGGCAACCAAAATACAAATATTACGAGTGCGTCAGACTAGTATCATTGTATAATTATTTTCCTAACAAGTGCACAAAGTGATATTTTTCCGCACGAACGGCGCGAAGCGGAGTTCGGGAAAGCAATGAAGTGCGGAAAAAGCACTTTGCGCATGCATTAGCAACAATATTTTTTCTACGAGCGTCAGATTACAACGAAAATAAAAACAATGATTATTTTTGGAAGAATCTTTAAGGGAGCTTGAAAGAACTGCAACACCAATTTACATAGTAATAATAATAATAGAAAATTGAATTATTTCTTATTAATATTTATAAAAAAAGAACAATCTATTAATATTTTGCAAATTGATTGTAGATCCGGTAATTTCATTTAACGGGTGGCTTAGGGAAGCGCTTATTGTATGGCTTGATGAACGTTGACTTCTCAGAAGGCCAGTTGTTCATGGCCAATATTTTATTCGACATCCTTTTATTGATTTGTGGAATTTCGGATGATCTGAGCTGGCACAAACACATTACTTCAGTAGCCACATCGGCATCGGCAGCTAAAAAGCTTGGTTTTCTCTTCCAACTTATACACTTTCTATGTTTCCCAAATAAGACCTAACCTAGAGTACTGCTCCCACATCTGGGGAGCGGCATTACCTTCGACACTTAAGATCCTTGATTCTATCCAAAAGAGAGCCATTCGACTTATCAATGACCCAGCCCTCACGAGAAAACTCCCTTCTCTCGCTCATCGCCGCGCTGTTGGGGATTTATCCCTTTTCTACCGCTACTTCCACGGATTTTGCTCTGAAGAACTAGCCGGTATTATTTGCCCCTTGAATGTCCCTAACAGAACAACAAGAGGCGCATTACGTATGCATCCCTTTACTGTCCAGCTATAAAAGCCTAGAACAGACCTCTTCTCTCGCTCATTCATACCTAGGGCCTCCAGATTATGGAACAAATTGCCTGCAGATGTTTTCCCTTCCGGTCCCAACCTCCAATCATTCAAATCCCGTGTCAATAGACTACATTTCCCTTCTCTTCAGTCACCTTCGGTACGTTAGTACTTAGGCTTGAAGTCTACGTGGGATATCTTAGATAAAAAAAATCATCTGTGTATGAAAAGTATCACTTTGTGCAAGCATGCGTAAAGTTTAACTTTGTGCACGCTCGTAGAAAAAAATTATTTCATCTTTTTTTCGTCTTAAAATGGAAAGTATTGACGAAGAGATTTCAGAAACTATAGGAAAGGCAGTAAAAGTCTCAAATTTAGAACGTCTAGCAGATAAATCAAAAGCAAAGTACGAGAAAGAGTATGAAGTTTTCTCAAACTTTTTTCACGAAACAGGGGTGAAAACTCTAAAAGGAGAACTATTCCTAACTTATTTTCTTGAGACCAGTAAAACATGAATTATACTTTATGGTCTTAATAGTTCATGTTAAAAAGTGTATTAAAAGTAGAGAAGGGTATTGATATTAGTAAAGTTTATAGTCACTTCGTACCTTAAATGCAGAATGTAGAATTTAAACCTAAAAAAGCAAAAATTGATTTGTGTTTTCCGAACTAGAAAAAAAATCATTCTGGCAAGAAGTTTGTTCGTGTCGGATTTAAAAGTGGATGCTGCTTTAATCTTATATTTTAATGAGCAAGATATATCAGCTAATGATGAGCTAAAGTTAGACCATGTAGAAAATTAAAATATATGAATGAAGTCTACTTGTCAGGGGTACATATAAATATGCAAAAATTGAGAATCAATTCTCTAACCACCTGAAAATTGCTTATACAATAAGGATTTCAACAAATAATGGTACAACAGCTATTCTCCGGGCTATAATATGCCCCTCCGAGCGCTGAATTACATAACAAAATTTGCCTTATTTTCTTCTAACACTGTTAGATAAGAAAATACTAATGTTTCGAATGCAAGAAACTACCAGGAAGAAGGAAACTTTTTCTTTAGTTAGAATGTCGTCATCTGCAGACCGGTTTCGAACTCGTTGGTTCTCATCAGTACAGGATAGACGAACATACCAACCTTTCGAAAAAGTAATCCCTTAAAGCTACAATGTCGTACTGCATAAGCAGTGAGACACAGGCAGCGCCATCCATTCTGCAGGTGACGACATTCTAACTAAAGAAAAAGCTTCCTTCTTCCTGGTAGTTTCTTGCATTCGAAACATTAGTATTTTCTTATCTAACTGTGTTAGAAGAAAATACGGAAAATTTTGGTATGTAATTCAGAGCTCGGAGGGGCATATAGCCCGGAGAATAGCTGTTGTACCATTATTTGTTGAAATCCTTATTGTATAAGGAATTTTCAGGTGGTTAGAGAATTGATTCTCAATTTTTGAAAATTAAAATATTTTTTTTGTTAGGTCGGAAATTTTTCATTCCAGTCTTTGTTAAGTTACTACACATTATGTAAAAATTCCAAAAGTTCCCAATTACTTCACCCGACAGAGAGAAAATTCCGAACCAAAGTAAAAAAAACTATTATACTGAAATAAATTTCGAATAACTTAGGAGAATGAACCAACCAATTAAAAGATTCTTTAGACAAAATAATTATTTGTTTCCATTAATTTTTACCCTCGATATGGTGCCGGTATGGTGCCAATTTCAATGGTGTTTTAAGCTAGCTAGAAATACCTATACACACAAAAAACCCTAAAGTAGTATCGACGAGACAGTCACTAAACCAATGGTGGACTATGTTCGCAATTTCTGGATGACTAAAATTCACTTAAATGCTGAACTTATTCTTGTTTTGGCAATGATGCGTATGATTGATTTAAGAATAGAAACACATTGGTTTATATCAAAGCATCATTGGTTTGCACTAGCAGACTTTATTTGGGGCAAAACAATGTACAGCTAAACACTACGGCTTTTCAACAAAAGGCTGGGTTTAAGGCAAGACAATCTACAATGCTCGTAAATATTCATTATATTATATGGCTAAAAGGAACTTAATTTTCTCACTCTTGTCGGTTTTAGTGGTATTGGCAGGCATTGAAATATGTGGTGGATATAAACATTTACTCACTATTAAAAACAATTTATTCAACCCTCAAGAAACCAGCACGACACACAAAATGTAACGCAAAATTGAAAACAGAACAGCAAGACACCGACCAGTCGTAAACACAAAATGAAAAATGACGTATTTATCTTGATTCACATACAGGCTTAGAGTAATGGGACTACGTACCCTTAGTATTATTAAAATAAAAATAAGCAGCGCAGAAGGAAAGACAATTCAATTTAGTTTAATTTGCTTTTGAAAAAAGATGTTATAGTGTTAAAACAGATTTTATTTCTTTATTATTCTAGTATAATTTTTTTAGATATTAATGCTTTCGTTACAATTGCGCTTCGGTACTAAAGACAATTGTAAACTTTTATTAGTGGTTAACATTATACTTTAATTGAAAAACCTAACTTTAGTTAATTAAGTAATTGCTTGGTAAAACAGGTTAATATTCGATATGCAATTGATTCAAATATTTTGCTTTTATTGCTTTAAAATGTTATTTATTGTTTAAATCTTAACTTTTACTCAAGGAATGAAGAAGTATTAAATAAAAAAAACTATTATTGGTAATAAATCAACGTTTTTTACGATCACATATGAAAAGGCAAGTTTCGGTGACCGTATACCTCCCACGAGAACGTCGGTTCCGTCTCTAGTGACCAAAAAATTCCATTATGTTAAATTTCGCCTCTAGTGACGCTTATAGCTTATCTACATCTGGAGCTACATTAATTAATACTAGAACAGATATAACGCCGTCTACTTCCATACATAAAATACTTGATTGTGATACCCGATAACTTTAAGTAATTGCTCTAATATAACAATTATTTTAAATAATTACACTAATATAACAATTAACCAATAGGGTTACAGGGTGCCCGAAAAGTCTTAGTATGGGTAAATATCTTTGCTATAAGTAAAGACAGATACACTAAATTTTAAATGCATCACACAGGTTAATAAATCTCCTCTTTCATATAATTTAACTTTTTCAACTCCCTTGAGGAGCTTGCTAGGGAGTTTAGATCAAAAATTTTAAATGCAACCCTATGCCGCATGGTACCTCATTTTAAACGTATTTAAAAAAAATTACCGCAATCCCAGGGTCCGTATCTCAGTTCATTTTTAAATGAAAAGCCTTTAGAAATTAAAAATCGCAGAGAAAAATAAAAATTTAAATACCTATTTCTTTCATTACTTTAAAAGTGGTTCAAAATGACCACCGTGAACTTCTTGGCTGTAATAAATTCGATTTTGGAACTGACTTATCACATTTTCGAAAATGGCAGGTGTTACTTCTTGGCCAAGTTTCAAAATAGACTTTATTACTGCCAGGAAGTCCATAGTAGTGATTTTGAACAACTTTTAAAGTAACAAGAGAAATAAAGATATTAACGTTCAGATTCACTAAGAAAGTTTAAGATTTAGTACTGGTTTAAATTAAGATCTTATAGTTGATCAGCTATGTTTTGACAACTTTTTGCCCTGTCATTGTTAATAGGTCGTCATTAAAAACGTATGAATTATTTTGATATTTCAGCGATTGGTTGGGTTTCCAAATGATTTTTATCTTGGAACGAGTTGCTGTAATGAATTTAGTTCTATTATTGTCGAAAGTACATACTAAAATTGCCCTTTTCTTGATACATTTCCGAAAAAGCTCAGAAATAAATTCATAGTATAAAACTTAGTTGTCTTATTCTTACACTTGTCATTTTAAAACTGTTGGTTGTCAAATTAGACCGGACTAGCGTTGGAGAAACTGGCTGGTTAAATTTTTAATTTTGGTTCACGGTATTAAATTTTTTCTTGCCATTTAAAAATGAATCAAGATAGGGACCTCGGGTTTTCGGTAATATAGTTTTTTTTGAAAACCTTTAAAATTAGGTAGCACACGGCATAAGGCTGCACTTAAAATTTTTGACCTCAACTCAATAGCGTCACCGTTCAAGGGGGCTTCCAACTTCCAAAAAGTAGATTTATTAACCAATAAGATACACCTAAAATTCGGTGTCTCTATCTCTACTAATACTATTAGTAAAAACAAAGTCTAGTAGCAAAGATATTTGCCCATAACAAGATTTTTTGGACACCCTGCATAAATCACAAATAAAAAATGGACCATTCCCTGCAAGGCACATATTGTAATATAAGATGTAGGTACCTATAATCTCGACTGAGATATTAATTCTAAATTGCTACTTTTATTCTTGTCAAGTTGTTGTTGTTGCTTAGAAATAATAAAATTTTTGCCCATATTAAAGTTTTATCTTTGTATGTGACATTAACGTGCTTGTAGTAAAAGTACTAGTTGAAAATCATTTTCAGTAGTTGGAGAATAATACCAGTAGGGGAGACCGGTGACAATTGTAACAGGTGTCAATTGTAACATTCAGTATACGTCCGCCCTCTGCCGTATTATCGCAAACCGAGTTACACATGTTCAACGGTTGTTGGCAGATATTTCTTTAGAGTGTTAGTTGCTTTAAGAATTCTGATGAATACTGTTATTATGATCTCAAACGTGACTTTCAACACGAAAAGTAAGTATTTATTTTTATTTTCTTTTGTAAATTATTTCTTTACCATGTTTTCAATACATATTTAAATTATATAACTGAAATGCGGATTATATGGACTATATAATCCTACAATAAGAACGCTTTAGGAATTAGATTACATAGTTTAATAATAATGTAAACATAATGTAAAAAATATATGTGTCCTTTGTGTCAATTGAAACATGAATAAAGGTGACAACATGTTACAAGTGAAACCAAGGTAAAAAGTGTGTATGATCATAATGTATTTCTCTATAGAACGCTTTACAATATGAAACCAAACCTTTTTGGAGATCTCATGCCGTGCATACGGAAGAAAAATACTCTTATATTAACTTAAAATTAATAATCTGTACATTTTTCCCATAAAAGTCTAAGCCAACCATTATAAAAATCTCAAAAGTCAAAAATTTTGAGTTAAGTCTTCTTCCGCATGCACGATATACTTAACTCAGGTGAAAAGTATGGTATTTTAGTAATGTTAACATACCCACGTTTCTTATCTAACTTTTTCCATTTTAAAAGAATATTTTACTTTGCAGTTGTATATTTTCAAATATTGATATTTATATTTTAATGGGAGTTACTAATACAGATTGTTACGAATTTGTAGTTTTTCTTTTGGTATATTTTTGTCGTCTTTAACAATAGAAAAAACTAGACTTATTTGTGTAACTCTTTGTTTATTCTTTAATGTTATTATTTGTATTCTAATATAATATTTAAAATAAAATATATGTTTGTACGTACTGTTACAATTGCCACTAGTCGGGTGTCAATTGAAACATTTGTCATTGACTTGAATTATATGTTCTAAACAAGAAGCTAGATATTTTTTCTACATTCTAAATTTATTAGGTTACTTACAAAGCTCGGGGACATCCTCAAAAAAAAAATCAGTAAATTAGAACTTACAGTAAGGCTGTAAAAAACCACATGTGTTTTATGTTACAATTGTCACCGGTCTCCCCTACCAAAACTGTCCTCTCTCTAGCAGCAAAGGTTATTTTCGTCACCTTCAAAACAACGTTCTATTTTTCTGTATACCGACCTTTCTGTACTTGCAGTAATAAACTAATCCTTTGAACACAATTTTCTTTGTCAAATAACTTAAAAGCCCGTAACTTTATTTTGTTGAAACATGTGAAAGTAAAAAATATAATTAAACTACAAGCAACATACATGCAAGCGCGTCAAGCCCTTAATTAAAAGCTTTAGGGAGGTTCTAAGAAAAGAAAGGCTAAAATTAAGTCGTCATAGTGCTTTTTGTGTTCGTATTTTTGCCAGAAAAGGGCAATAAATTTAAAGGCTCTTTACGAGATCCAGTTAATTACTTCCCTAGAAAATATATAATACCCATATGTTGATCAAGATCGGGATGAAGAAAAATAATCTACACAGCAGTCGTGTTTTTGTTTTCCTTGTAAGAAATTGTACAGCTTTCTTTAATAAAAAGTTGTTTCTAAAAGACCCGATTTCGAGTTACTTAAAAGAAAGACCCGATGCCTTATCACCATTATTCATAGCAACCTAGATGGTGAATATGTTTTTTTGCTTCTTTTTCTTAGACAACCCACGTAGACTGCCTAAGTACTAACGTGCTCTGGGCGTCTGAAGAGAAGGGAAACATATATGTCAGATGTAGCCGAAGTGATTTTAATTCCATATCTGCGACATGAGAAACGCGAGTTTTATAAATTTATCTGGATTAAGTAATGCAACAGAGATGCCATGAAAGGGAACCAAATGGATTAGTATATCTTACATAAGAGGTAATCCAAACCTTTTTTTAGCCTTAGATTGTAGCCACTTTAAAGATGGAAGATCTAGCAGACCTCTAATTTCGCGACGTTTATCGAATATCGCCGACGAGCCAACGAAGATCGAACTTTTATGTTTATCTTTCTAATTAATGAAACAACTGTTTTGTACAACACTTAGAACTATATTAGCAAGTCAAAGAAAATATACTGTACAAAAATTACTGAAATAAATGACAATGAAGGTATAAACAACAGAGAAAAATAAACAAAGTGAAAGAGTATGAAATGACCAATGATCGTAAGACATGCGTTTACTCTATACTAAGAAATCTAAAACTAAAAAAATCGGTTAAGTGCAAGCTATACTTGCACAAGAGTGTTCCGTGCCATCAACCTCCCACTTTACCTGAGCAAACCTCGGCCGTCCGATCTCTGTCCATCTGCCGCGATACCCGCCGCTGAAAAACTTTTTCTCTAAAACCAGTGGTTCAGCAGTTATGACCGCATTCCTCAAGAAACTACCTTCTTAAGGCATTCCTACCAAACTATATACCTGGATCGGTAGCTTCCTCTTTAATCGGCACATATCTGTAGTGGTTACCGGTCACTCATCCAACTTCCATACTATCAATCCTGGCGTCCCTCAAGGGTCAGTCCTGGCACCCCAAGGTTCAGTCCTGGCACCAACCCTATTTCTTCTTCACATTAATGACCTGCTCTCTTCAACTACCAATCGGTGCCAATGAATGGCCAAGCCCTACAGAACAATGAAACGTTAGATCTTGTTGGCATCGCTTTCGAACATGATCTCAACTGGCACAAACACATTACTTCAGTAGCCTCATCGGCAGCTAAAAGTTTGCTTTTCTCCTTCGAGCCAGAAAATACTTCTCCCCTTCCAACTATACTCTCTACGTTTCCCAAATAAGACCCAACCTAGAGTACTGCTATACTTTACATCCATGGCTCTATCCAAAAGAGAGCCATTTGACTCATCAATGACTCAGTCCTCACAAGAAAACTCTCGCTCATCGCCGCGCTGTTGGGGATTTATCCCTTTTCTACGGTTACTTCCACAGATTTTGCTCTGAAGAACTAGCCGGTATTATTCCCCTCTGGACTGTTCCCAACAGAACAACAAGAGGCGCGTTACGTAAGCATCCATTTTCTGTCCAGCTATCAAAGCCTAGAACAGACCACTTTTCTCGCTCATTCCAAAAATACATCATATATATTGTTCAAGTCGTGCTTCAATAAGCTTTCATTTGAAATCCTACACGATGTTTTTTTCATTTCCCAATTTACTCTCTGAAATTAACCTCCAGAATCAAAATTCAACTTTTTATACTTTACGTTTATAATTGGGCCACCACACTCCACCTCTGTGCTAAATTTCAGATTTTTACGTCGAATAGTTCCAGAGAAAATGGCCTTTGACAGACACACGGGCGGACACCGAAGTGATTCCATAAGCATTGCGTTTCACAGAACACTAAAAACATATACCTAAAAAGATCTTTGAAATGAAATCTAAGAAACCCCCAATTACTGGTGAAAGATAACGTTCGAATCGTGGTAAAATCTGTGAACCCATTAATTAATTAAATAAAACATCTGAATATCTATTTAATTAAGTTTTAACGCGTCGCGCGATAGTCGCGTCGCGACGACTCCATAACACGCTACCATTAGTCAAGCACTACATCTTAAATCCAGGATTCCACTATCCCTTAAGCAGCCGGTTGAGAACTAACTTCGAAAAGTATCTCCGTACCCTTAGATTTACCATTTAGCCCCTCTGCCTAGGCCTGTCCTTATAAGGGCGGATCAATACCAAATTTTATACAAAATATGTATCTCTGTTAAATAAAATGTTTACACAAATGTTAGAAAACACTATACTGACTTACACTAAGGCCTGCTTAAACATAATAGAAAAAAAAACTCCTGTGATGTTGTGTTGAAGATGATGCCGTTCTTCAGATGTGGGAACAGTACCTTAGGTTAGGTCTTATTTAGGAAACATAGAAAGTGTGTAAGTTGGAAGGGGAGAAGTATTTTCTGGCTCGAAAGAGAAATCCAAGCTGCTGATGTGACTATTTAAGTAATGTGTTTGTGAAACTTGAGATCATGTTCGGAAGCGGTACCAACAAGATCGAACGTTTCATTGTTTTGTAGGGCTTGGCGATTAATGTAAATGGGTGTTGCCGAATTTTTTACATGACAGAAAGCAAGACTGAATTTTGGAGACGTTGAACTGAACAAGACTTTTGGCACCACAGTATAAAAAAAATTTAAGATCTTGGGAAAGGGATAGGAGCATAGACTGTCCAAGCCTTGATTTGAGACTTATTTGGAACAAGAAATAGTAGAATGAAGAATTGACAGTTGGCAAGAACATGGCATTAATGTAAAGGAGAATTAGGATTGGCGCCCCCGCTGAACTTTAAGGTACACCGGCATGGACACGATGGAAGTTATATGAGTAACCGTCCACCACGATGGATATGCACCGATTAAAGAGAAAGCTACCATTTTGGGTACATAGTTTGGAAGAAAGACCGTAAGAAGGTTGTTTGTAGAAACGTGCAGAATGCCATACTTGGACAAATACCTTGGACATGTAACGTCTGGGATGTGACATAATATTCGAGAGAATCGTCTCAGTTGTGTGTGATAAAGGTAAAGAGATTAGTTGTGAAAGATACCCTTGTTATTTGGAAAAGACGAGTTAACTAAATTTGAATAGAATTTTATTTTATTGATTTAAATATTAAGTAACATCTTAGGATTCTTTGTATTATCATTAAAGCAAACATACCTTTATGTATGATGCTGGTATTAAAATGACGAAATTTAGATCTGGTCATATCTGGTATATTTTTTAGCGAATTGGGCAAATTTATTTATTCATACAAGAACAAAGCCAACTACCAACTGGGTCCCAGAAGGCTCGTTAAACAATAGCTCTGTTCATAGAGAAATCACAAACCGATCAGCGCCAATCAAATTTTAGTCATTTGGTAGCGTGACAGTTTGCGGACTGGTTTCCAGTAATTTCATTGGCTCTGACTGGTTTGAGACTGTTCTGCGAACAGGGCTAATGAAAAATTTTAAGGCGGATCATCTTACTGCTTTTCTTGTTAGTAATTTTGCTTAAGAAACACAAAATAATTTTCCTGATGAAAGTCTGGTAATTAAATCTCTAGACAAAATATACAATAGTGTTGATTACAGAGATAATGATTTAATTTCTGCGTGATGTTATTGATGTTAGATTAACAGCTACGCATGTCGAATACACTGGAGTACCTATTTTATTTTTGCTACAAGTACTTGACCATATAACATACTCCTATATTATTATGAGTATAGACTACTTATGTATCAAGAAAAAAATTTTAAAACAAATTTTTCGATTTGCTTTTCGAAAAAAAAATGTAATTTACAATTTCTCGAAAGATGTCTGTTTGAAATAGTTTGTTTGTCTAGTAGAAAAATCCTAATATTCGCAGAGGACTGTAAAGATTGCTGCTCAAGGCGCCAGCCGGGACCAGCATCAAACTCGAGTTTCTAATTTCCTGGTAAAACCATTGAAATTTAGTGAACTTTAACATTTACATTTTTTTTATTATCAAATATTCGATTCGTCTCTATAATAAACGCATAAAGTCAAATACCCTAACATCTCGAACATCTTAAGTGCCACTTCATGTAAGCTAATCCAGTTAGTTCTTCATAAACAGCTTTAAAGTTCTTCTTATACCAGCTTAAATTCTTTGTCCGTAAAAGGGTAATGGCAGAGTCTATTAGACATATAGGAATCTGAGTTTATGACAATTACTTTAAAACAGTACGATTTATTAACCTATAAATTTAGGAAATAACCCCCATTATCACAACCAGCTGGAAAGGTATATTTCGGTATTTATTGTTTCGCTTTTTTACGATTATTTGCTTTTCTGTAAGCTTCAACAAAAAACTTCTTAAACTAAAGTTTTAAGGTTTGTTAAACATTATCCAATGACGTATTTATTATATTTGCGGTGCCAAATAGAAATTAATGATATTTTGAAAATTGCTATATATGCTGCCATTTTTAAAACTAATGAAACAGCAAACCTGTGTCAGAGAGGCTGGTATGCCCGTATATTAGCGGCGAAATTAGAAGCACCCCTTACTGCAGCAATGGAAATTATACTAGAACTAATATCCCGTCAAGTTTTAATTTTAGGTAGGCGCATTGTTTAAATTAAATTTGATGTATACAGGGTGATCCAAAAAGAAGCATATTTTTAGATGAGATATTATACATATACCTAGTGGCCTAGTAGGTATTATGAAAGAAATAAACGCTTTTTATTGATTAAAATTTTACTAAGAGACCTTCTGTTACGTCCAAGTGGTAGCAAGGCACACCAAAATTACTTTCGGCCATAATATGATAATAGATAGAAATATAAATAAACACTCTAAAAGATAATATCAAGTGTCCGGGGTTGAGGCAAAATGTCCGGGGATTTTAGATCTATTTGTCCTAGGTTAAAGATTTTACATGTGGCAGCCCTACACAAGACTCATGGACATCATCAACGATAATCTCTTGGAGATGTAACCATAGCACGTGAAAGTGATTTAGGTATAACTTCGAGAAACTATTCAGCATCAAACTTGGACAAGAAGAACGCCTCATTTAGTCGCCAATGATCTAGTATGGTACACTGACGAATCAAAATCGTAGATAGAGTAGGCGCGGGTATGATTTGGAAAACGCAGTGGCTATATGTCCGCCGGCGGTAGGTTACAGTTAGGCTTAGAATTCCGCCGCAAGGCGGACTCATGCAAATAATAAGAACTTATCCGCCGTAAAAATTATAGTGCGGCGGAACGCAATGGTTGATAATTCATTTTCCACCTTTCGACGGATTTTACTGCATAGCAGCTAAGATCCGCCGACAAAATTTTGGCAATCTTTATAATTTATATATCTATATAAATAACACTCCAAATTTACAAGTTGTTTTTCCCACAAATTTTTAGATCAGCGTTAAAAGGTGAGGTGAGCAGTTGTGAAATACGTTCTCGGACAGGTTTGCTCAGGTTTAGGTGCCAGCAGTATTTTTCCAAAATTTTTTATCTATCATTGTTGAGTTTTTTACTGTGACTGCACGATTCGTGTTGGTATAAAATTTTATCAACACCGCATCCAACTGACATTTTATTCAATAAGATACTGATGAAACCGAAAACTGAGCAAACCTGTCCGAGAATGTTATTACTACCTGACAAGGAAGTAGACCTTCTGTGTTATTACTACCTGACAGTAAAAAACTCAACAAAGATAGATAAAAAATTTTGAAAAATACTGCTGAAACCTAAAACTAAGCAAACCTGTCCGAGAACGTATTTCACAACTCCTCACCTCACCTTTTAACGCTGATCTAAAAAGTTGTGGGAAAAACAACTTGTAAATTTATATAGATATATAAATTATAAAGCTTGCCAAAATTTTGTCAGCGGATCTTAGCTACTATGCAGTAAAATCCGTCGAAAGGCGGAAAATGAATGATCAACCACTGCGTTCCGCCGCACTATAATTTTTACGGCGAATAAGTTCTTAGTATTTGCATGAGTCCCCCTAGCGGCGGAATTTTAAGTCTAATTGTAACCTACCGCCGGTGGACATACAGCCACTACGTTTGGAAAAAGACCAGAATGGACATAATCATTAGTGCGGCGGAATTTTTTTTTAGATCTTTGTCTGGAAAAATTGTCTGCAGAGGCTTACTGTACTGGTTACATAAATAGTTATTTTGTACCTATACATTTGCAAAGGAATATCAAATAAAAAAATAACAATTATTATTTCATATCACATATTCAAATGTAATGACTTTTGTCTCTAAATAAACAAAGAGACTAAATAAGGTTTGGTATTGTATAAATACAAATATTTTAGGCAAAATCGAAAGGGGCAGCCATGCGTTATATGTGAGCGTAGGTCTCAATCTTACATAAACATAAATCTGCTAAAATTTAAGTTATTATCTTTAATTAACATCACTATTGTACATTTTGTAGGGACTTAACTACCAATTTTTATACCGAAAATGTTTTCGTGCTTCCAAAGCAAAATCCGTAAGACGTTCCGCTTTTAATTATTGGTTAAAAAGCCTTTAGGGATCACGGTGTGCCTCGACTAAGTTTAATCCAAAGATCTTCCCACTTCCATTTTTTTTAAGATTGTATTAAAGTGGTGTTGCCTAAGTAATTCAAGCCCAATATGAAAATCCTAGATCAATAGTTTAAAAAAAAATTGATTTTATTCTTTTTTTAAGTTAAGCGGCTTTATTTTATGAAAAAGAGTAGTATCACAATTTTTTAAGGCGTATAATTTTCCTTCATCTTCTGAAAACGACATCTTCTTAGTGGATACATTTAATATTTTTAAATAGCTTTGAAAATCCGGAAAAAAGATAAAAGACTTAAGTTTTTCGTCAGTTTTTGGTACCTATCTCTTATATGGTACGTTCAAATACCATGGTTTATGAATTCATTTTAAAGATAATGCAACTATGTGCAAATAAAAAAATCGCCCCTCTATCTACATCTGTTCAAAAGATATCGATAACAGAATGTTGAAAAATTCGAACAAAAAAATTATTGAATCAGAATGTGTGATATATGTCAACAATTATAAGTTAAGGTTAAAACTGTTCCTCATTTTCAAAAAGTTAACTTAATTTTAAGCAAAACAAAAAAATAATTCATCTATTATCTGGAATAAAACTAGAAAAGATAGGATCGTCGGAAACTGTATGTCGGCGCCGACACGACGGTGTTAGAGTGCCAACCGCGTATAGCGCTATGACGAAATACTTTAATAGCTGTATTATCAAGTGTTTTTAGAGTTTTACTTACTTAGTGAAAATGTAAAATTGATTCTTTTTAATTTAATTTCCTTTAAATGTATTATTTTCAATGTATCATTTTGTCCTTTTATATAGAATGATACATTGAAAATAAGTCAATTTCAGGAAATTCAATTAAAAGGTATTAATTTTATACATATTTTCCTTAAGTATAGTCGGGAGATAAATTATGTGTCCACTTATAAAATAAAAAAAAATAAATATTAAATAAATATAATAATTATAATAAAATTAAAACTATTTGTTTATTTGCATTTTATTACAAAAATGAAAACAACTATTCATGTACTAAAAACTGTAATATAAAGTCCAATCTAGACAATGCCTTTTAATATAATTAATAATAAAACATAATTTATTAAAAACCAAGGGAGAAAAATTATTCGTCCACCAACATGTTTTTTCGAAATTTGTCCAAACATGCCAAAACTAATACCGTGTGGGGTACCCTTTTGATTTTAGAATTTATTGTAACCTGTTAGACATTGACTCTACCTGTTTTATAACAAAACCTACTTCAACTTTTGACCATTCTTCTTGACATCTTTTAACGCCTCTTTGTTGAAAATTTTATGTTCTTTCACCCTTTCTTTGGGTTCACACCATAGATGTTCATTCGGGTTAACGTCTAGGGATTGCGGTGTTGTTTCCAACACTCCCTCCGTGCTTTACCCTTGGAATTAAATTTTTAGATTTGCAGGTTTCCCCGCGCTTTCTGTACACCAAAACATTTTTTTATATTATCAAACAACTCAACTTTTATTTCGTCAGTATATATGACGTTTTTACGGTACCTACTCAGTATTTTTGTCAAAATGCCTCTGAGCAAACTCGAGATGCTTTTTCTTATTTACTAATGGTATCTTTCGACCAACTCGTGCCTGTATACCCTGGCTTCTTAAAAAGTTTCTTATTATTGTTACATGGATAACCTTTTTGTAATCACTGGCCTAACTTTTCACTGTATCTGTCGCAGTAGTTTGCGGATTTTCACTAACTTTTCTTAGTATTTCTTGTTCTCTCCCTTACAAGGTTTTGGTTTTATGGATTGTTTCATATTTTTTTTATAATATATTCAACTGTTGACTGGCTTCTTCCAACAATTTTTCTTATGTTTCCTTGATATCTTACGTCTTGATATAATTTTATTATCAAATGTCGGATTTCTTGATGCACTTCTGATGATTTGCGACAAATTTTAAAATTTGCTGTATTCTTTAGACCACGGAGTTTCAAACTGCTATTAAAAATAACTTAGAATCTATATTTAGGAATTTCTTATCACTATAAGAACAGATAAATACGTTCTATGTACATCTTTAATTTTTTTTGGAAGTGGACGAATAATTTTGCTCGCCGATATTTTATCAAATTATCTTTCTTTTGTCTTTTTTGTCCAAGGGGTCCTGATAAATATGAAGAGTTATTGTTATTTTCAGTTCTCGGGAAAAGAGATTAACTTATTTTTAAAATTTTACTAACTTTAATGTAGAAGTTTTATCTATATATTTGAAAAATTACAAGTGGACGAATAATAAATCTCCCGACTGTAAGTAAATAATACAGCTATTCAATGCATTTTGTCATGGCGCTCCACGGGGTTAGCACTAACCTAATCCTATCTTGTTTGGTTTTATTCCAGTTAAAAGATGATTTTTTTTTATTTTGCTTGAAATTGACTCAACTTTTTAAAAATGATGAACTGTTTTAACCCTAACTTATAATTATTGAGATATATCACGACAATCTGATTTCATAATTTTCTGGTTAAAATTTTTAAACTTTCTATTATCTATATCTCTTGAACAAATATAGATAGATAGAGAGACAATTGTTTTGATTGTGGACAATTGCACTCTTTAAAATGAATTCATAACCATGGTATTTAAACGTACCATTTAAGAAATAGGTACCAAAAACTGACGACAAACTTATTCTTTCATCTTTTTTCAGGATTATCAAAGATATTTAAAAATATTAAATATTTCCACTAAAAAGATATCATTTCCAGGACTTGAAATAAGACTATACGTCTTAAAAAATTTTGATACTACTCTTTTTCGTAAAATAAAGTCGCTTAACCTAAAAAAAAGTTAGTAACATCAAGTTTTCTTTTCAAACTATTGATCTTCATCATTGATTTTCATTTTGGGCTTAAATTACTTAGGCCACACGACTTTTAGAAAATCTGAAAAAACAATGGAAGTGGGAAGACCTTGGAGTTTGAACTTAGCCGAGGCACACCGTGGGATAATTAGGCTGATGCTGAGTTCTCATAGAATTACTGTTGAGAGACTTTGCAACCAACTGAAGCAAACTCATAGAGTAAATTTCAAGGGGAGGGGGGCACCCAGCCATGAAACCGTATTTTACAAAATCACGAAATTGCGCTGTTGTTACAAAGCTCCCGTGAAAAACGACCCCAGGGGGCAACTGCCCCCCTCGACCCACCCCTATGGGCGACCATGACATGGCTCACTGTTTTTTATATGGATACGTGTTTGCCAGGTTTCTTTTGAGGGGCGAGATCTAGCTTATTATCGCGAAGCGCCGTTTATGTCTAATTTTTCCCCATCTGAATTCACACCAGGATTTATACCTGCTTTAATATAGGCAGTGAATTTGATAAGACCTTATATACGCTTATTTTTCGAGTCTAACTAACACGTTGTAGAGAAGTAGAGAATCCTGGGATTTATTAACTTTACAGATACAAACACAAAAAGCCCAACAAGACGACTAAATGTTGGCCCGTCTTTTCTTAAAACCTCCCAATCAGAAGCTGGCAAAATTCCAAATTTCCGCTGTTCGGCCATTTTAACTTACACCGAGGAATAGTTAGTTCTGAAAGTGTAACTTGCCTTAATTGCAGTTGGAAACACGACGGCAATAATGTACGAATTTTATGTATATTCATGCAGAAGACCTGAGAAAGATGGTCTGGATTATTCATAACGGCCATGTTTCGAACATGTTGGGAATTAACAATATACAATTAATTATTTCTGCGACCTTCTTATTGGGGATCTATAAAAACTTTTCCGAAAAACAAATTTTTGTAGATTTTTTTCGAAAATATATCTTTTCAACAAACATCTCTTTCGAAAGTATTCTTTTTATCAAAAAACCTTTTTATATAAAATAGACTTTGTCGAAAAACGTTTCTCTTAGATATATATTTTTGAAAACAAGTTTTTTTTTTAAATATGTATTAAACATTAACAATATTAAAAATTAATTTAACGACATTTAACATACATGTCCTTCTTTTGCATGGGTATGTACCAAAGAAGGTGGGTAAATAGGAGCAGTTTTCTGCCTATCAACTACAACAGAAATAATAGTAAAACCCAAAAATTATTGTGGATACCTCAGTAGGGTTGTCAACCGTCTTCTATGCCAGAGGACATTCCTCTTTTTTGTCTCACCGTCTTCTTTTCCCTGACACACAAGCAGGCAATCAAATTACACATATACAAAAAATTACGCCGTTAATAACTAAAATATTAAGGTTTAAAATTCGACAAAATTAAAAACATTCAGTTACCAGCTTGACGTTAACACACGAAGAACAACTGAATGAAACGGGCAATGAGGTGAATCCAATTAAGGATACGGCAACACCGCGGTGATCCCTTAAAGGGGATAAGGCTTTTGACAAGTGTCATTTTGGCAAAGTTAGTCGCAAAATTTTTGCAGCGGTGCCGACGCTTATCGCCCATCCTGGGACTACGTCACCAGACGCCATCGTCCCGTTTTATAATAAGCGATGTTTGACCGCTATTTTATGGGTGAATTCGATCAGAATTCTATTTGGAGATAAGCTTTTCTAAGGGAGCACTTTTGTATTATAAAATAAAAAAACATTTAGGGGTAAGCCCATTGATCACCAACGCTTAATAAAATAATTGTTTATCTGGCAACAATGCGTCAGTCAGGCGAATGGTTTGCAGGTTGCAGAATTTACCGATTTACAATTAGTTCTCGGGTCGAGTTGTCAAATACAAAGTTTTTAGAAAATAGCACGTTTTATTTAAATGAATTTCTATATACGTCCTCTATTTTTGATTTTAAAAGTTGGCAACCTTACAGTGAGCGTGTACAAGTTTCTTGTCCCCCCTACAGTGGTTCCGGCAATAGATCATAATTCAAAATACTTATTATTAGGGAAATGTCAGGTATTAGTTTTTCTACGGCCAGTAAAAATAGTTTAGTTAAAAACAAAAATTTCAATTTCCAAAATTTATTAAACTTATTTTTTTTTCAGATGTTTTTGCTGATTACGAGTAATAAATAGTTAGCGGCTCTTGTGGCCTGTTCCACAATTTCTGGTGGAATTAGATTCTCAATTTCACTCCCACCATCGCACATTTTGACCGATTTTATTTGCAAAAAGCACAAATATTACGAATTTACTAAGTAAACAATAACTATGAACCATCAAAATTGATCAACTATTGTAAATTTGTCATGGTCATGGCCAACTTTGATACTGATCGAATATTGCTCTGATGTTGCATTTCAATTGGTTATCAACCTGTATCTTATGGCTCATTTACACATGGCAAGTTTAGTGGCGGAAAGTACTTGCCGCCAGTAAACTTGCCATGTGTAACTTAAAAGGATTGTTGTACTTGCTACTTGCCGGCCAGCAGCAAGTGAAGTTGAGGCGTCGGCTAGTTTTGTGGGGAACTTGCGTGTCTCGACAAGTAGCTGTCCGCGTGTAAACAGGTTTTTTATTATATTTAGCAAGTTGCCGTGTAGATTCCCATTCCAGATAAATAAATTCTAAACTTTATAATAATAAAATAGCAATATATAAAACATTTGAATATTTTATTAAAAATAATTGCAAAAATATGAAGTGGAATAGTGACCAGATTATAACCTTATTAAATCTTTATGAAAAATATACTATACAGAGTGTTTCATAATTGAATGCTGATCCTTAAGGGTGATAATCCTTGGATGATTTTAAGAAAAATTCTTTATATGAACATAGGTCCGCAACAGCTTTATTTCTGAGATACAGGGTGTTGAAATTTAAGAAAAAAATCTGTTTTTCTTCAATATCTCTAAAACCGCTTTGTATTTTTGTTTTAAATTTTGGTAGGTGCAAAGTACGCTTAAAAATACATTTTCTTCAGGATAAAGGTTTTTTTAATTTTCATCAGTAGCGTCCCTGTTAACATGCCCTGCAATATTTTTAATCAAAAAAATGATGGGCCACTGTTTTTTTTTTAAATATATGTTATTTTTATAATTGCCTTCTATCTTCTCATAAAAATGGTCTCTTGAATTTGTTTTATCCGGCGTACGGTTTTCGAAATAAAGTTCATTCATTTGCTTGTCCCTATGTGATTTTTTTCTTGTAGTCTCAATTTCGCAATTTGTGGTAACCAAAGCATCTAGGCTAGATTTTTATATTTTATAGTAACTAACTATTATTTAGTTCTAATAATAAGCACGCATAAAAATACATTTTTTATTTGTAAAAACTTAACCATTTTGGACAAAATATACCAAAATTAAATTAACTGTTTGCGTTTATAAAACACTTCCCATTCCATCTTCTACTTTAGTTAAAAATTCTTTTGTTTATAATGGTAAAAAGGTATTTAATCACCTTCCTAAAGAGGTTAGAAAAATTACCTGTACAAGAAAATTTAAGAGAGAAGTTAAGCAAATACTTATTAACAAAGCCTATTACTCAATTTCAGAATTTTTTGATGAATCTTTTTAATATTTTTATCGTGGCTTTTAATTTACTATTAATTATTATACATATTTTTTAAAATTAATTGGTGGTTTAGTTGTAAAAGCGAAAGATAGTTTTAGGCTCCTACAAGTGAATTTTATAATGTGCGCTTATTGGTGTATACTTATGTAGAGTGTCCATGTAATGACCTTTTTTTATAATTTTAAGCATGCTTTGTCAATAAGATTTTCTTTGGACAATAAAGCTTTATTGATTTGATTTGATTTGATTTGTTGTTAGCATACTAGATGTTTCTAGCCTACAAAATAATCCCACTCTTTAACGGCTTTAATTACTAGAACTAAATAATAGTTACTATAAAATATAAAAATCTAGCCTAGATGCTTAGGTTAACACAAATTGTGAAATTGATACTACTAGATAAAATCACATAGGGACAAGCAAACGAATGAACTTTATTTCGAAAACCGTACGCCGGATAAAAAAAAGTCAAGAGACCATTTTTATGAGAAGATAGAAGGCAATTATAAAAATAGCATTTATTTAAAACAAAAACAGTGGCGTATCATTTTTTTGATTAAAAATATTGCAGGGCATGTTAACAGGGACGCCACTGATGAAAATTAAAAAAAACCTTTATCCTGAAGAAAATGTATTTTTAAGCGTAGTTTGCACCTACCAAAATTTAAAACAAAAATACAAAGCGGTTTTAGAGATATTGAAGAAAAACAGATTTTTTTCTTAAATTTCAACACCCTGTATCTCAGAAATAAAGCTGTTGCGGACCTATGTTCATATAAAGAATTTTTCTTAAAATCATCCAAGGATTATCACCCTTAAGGATCAGCATTCAATTATGAAACACCCTGTATTGTGGGATACACGTTCAAAGGAGTACATCAATCAATTGAAAAGGGGTACTGCTTTTGATCTTCAGTTGCTATCTGTTTTAAAAGATTTAACAATTTCTCAAACATTGTTGGGGTTAATCTCATAAAATTCCTATACGATTCTGGATCTTCGGTTACTATCTCTTTTAAAAGTTGAGCAGAAGCTCCTAAAGCATTGCGACGCTTAATCCAGCTACTGACCCATACTCGTTTCTTCTTTTTTTCTCTTTTGTTCCTCAAGAATACTCATATTTTCCACAATACCAGCTACGATAACTTTCACAGCAGCATGCACTATCGTACTCGGAGCCATCTTGAATTTTGATAACTGAGCAAGTAAACTCTCCAATGTGTATACACAACAAACGAAGCAAGTTTACTGGCGGCAAGTACTTTCCGCCACTAAACTTGCCATGTGTAAATGAGCCTTTAATGAAATATCTGTATCTTGTATGTGCGGGTAAATGGCTGTTTCTTAAATTAAAATATATTATGCCAAAAACTAAAAAATATAGTTAAATTATCCTAGTAATTATCTTCTCAAAAACATTTTTGGATTTGTAATGACAATGTAAAAAACAATTTATGCAAACGAAAATACATGCATATTCCTTTGTTTTTCTAAAACTCTATTGTCGAAAAAATTAAATTTTAACCATTAATTTTTCGAATTAAAAAAAAACTGGCCGGTGTCGACCAAAAATTAACATTTCAGTCAGCCCTTTTAAAAGATAAAAATTATTATTATTATCACGGTCTGTATCTGCTCTAAGAACTAACCATTTACGAATTAAAAAGTAACGTTAATAAAAACTCCCGGAGCATAAAAATTTTATGGCTCCAACATCTCGCACAGTTGCAGATATTTTTTTTCGCTAAGAAGGTCAGAAGTCAAGAAGCAAAAACAAATAAATATTAATTTAATTAGACAACATTAAAAGTATTTTAATCTTTAATGATTATAGAGGAAGTTACCAAGTTATATATTAATCAAGTTGGTTATTCCGAAAAGGAATTAAGAAACCCAAAAGAAGGAAATAAATAAAACCTAGGACAAAGTTGCTAATTGATTTTTTATTTATTTGAGACGGCCCATGTAGCCCGCGCCTCAAGCCTAAGTACTAACGTACCGTGGGCGTCTGAAGAGAAGGAAAATGCAGTCTATTGACACGGGACTTAAAGGATTGGAGGTTGGGAGGGAAATGGAAAACATCTGCAGGCAATTTGTTCCATAATCAGGAGACACTAGGTATGCATAAGCAACTTTTTAAAATATCTATTATCATAAAAGGCAAGCTACAATAACTCCTCTTGTTTATATTCGTTATACATTTCAATTTTTTATATCCAAAATTAAAATTCGGCTTATCGGAAAAGATACCGAAAACTCGTTTCAAAAATATACGGCAGCGTTTTGTATTTTAACCCTCGCTTTTGTTTTGTCATTTAAAAAAAATTTCGTCTAAAAATAAATTGCCCAAAATTTTGCCATCAAGACTGGAATGCGGCAGTTATTTATTCAGCTAAAATGTGCCTTTGTCAGAATAAAGTGGTGTTTTAAACTTTTATTTGTGAGTTTGGCCAACAATCTTTTTTTTTGTTAATAAAAACCAAAACAAATAAAAAAAACAACCAGCATAAATATTCAATTTATGTAGAGAACACAAGAAAAAATTAGCTTTATTTGGATAACATGCATATTCTCTGTTAATTCCGATGGCAAAAAAATGTTTTATTTGTGTTTTAAATTAAAATATTTAAGCTGGTGGCAAACGATTTAATACATCCAAAATTGAAATTAAAATCACCCGAAATAGGGATTTATATGGATTAGGACCTTTGAATAATTTATAACGTGATTTTATGAAATCGCTGACTACACTTTAAAGTTTGCCGTAAGTAAAAGTTTATTTAGTATGGAACCTAAATTATTAACCAAAGAGCGTTTTACCGTTTTAATAAATTATTAAATCTTCCGGCCAATATATAACGGTTTCTTTTTCTCCCTGATGGTCTGTTAGGTTTCTAGTTTGCTGAGGGTTGGCGATAAGTTTTTGTCATTAATCGAATTAATTTACAAGGTGTGTCCAATAATCGTGACAAGGCTCGTATGGACTGATTACTAGAGTAATTATACTCGTTCAACAGTTTTGATTATTAATTAGTTGAGTTTTAACACGTTTTTGCCCTGTTATTGTTAATAAGTCTTTATTAAAAATTGTATCACTCCTTAAACAAAAAACTTGGGGTAAATTTACCTTAAAATTTGCTTGGGATTTCCTTGCGTTTCTTGTTGTGAAGTTGGTTCATTTTCGGTTTCATTGTTTAAAAAAGTTATTAATAATAAATTAATTTTTTAGTTTATGTTTTTATAATTTAGACAAAGATCCTGTATCCGAATGAGTTATTTTCAACAAGGGTAAAGAAACCTTCATAGTACTTGAGAATGAGAGTAATTGCAAGGTAAACATAAATCTCATTTATTACCAAAGCAAAGTAATTTCAAAAAGGTACTTTTACTAGTTTAGAGTCGAACAGTAAAATTACATTTACTTGCATAAATACATATTCCTTTTGTGGACTTTTGTAACTAACTGTACTCGTTGTAAATTTAGCATCATTGTGCAATATACACATACTGTTCATTTTCAACAAAACAATAAGCGCTTTTCGGAAGCTATGTAACCCCAGAACATGAGCATCATTAAATATTATGTATGTATTGTACATATACACGATTATCTCATTAAAGTCTGGGACTATAACTTTGGTAGAAATCTCGGCGATTTATAGTTTCGCCTGCTATTGAATTCATGACCAAATAGTTTATAATGATCACTTACATACTCAAAATGGTTTCAGATTAGGAAACTTTATCCATTATTAGATAATACCTGATATGTGAGCATACTCATATAACCACAAACATTTTAACAAAAAGTTTGAAAGTAACACAACAAAATTTTATAACTACGAAGGATTGTTAGAATGGATAAACTTTAATTCGAAAGTTAATGTATATATACAGATATAATATAATTTTATAAAGCTGTCCGTAGGGTCTCACATGATAAATTTTGAAACCCATGTTCCCGTTCTATCAAAAGTATACAAATAAAACTTAACGTAGGTAATTTTTAGTCTCAGGATTATGTTAATTTGTCAGTTATGCCAAAAAAGCTACAAAAAATAAGTTAATTTTCCCACTGCTTGTAATTGCTGTTTTTTTTATCTTTGTATACCACAAAAAGATAATGAAGTTTTCGCTTAGTTTAAGTACCATCAAGCGTATATTGCTTTAAAGTATAAAGCGGATATGCTACCGTGTATATTATAATTTATTAGATTGCCAAAAAGCAGTTTAAACTGAAAATTTAATACCTACTGGAAGGTTTTACATAAAAAAGCAGGTTTGGTTAAATCATCTAATATGTTAAGTCAATTATATTATGTGTTGCAGTATTTGTAATACTGTGTGTACAAGAAGTAAATTGAGTATATCCTAACTACTACCCTGTATAACTTCTCATATTGCTTTTTCTTCATGATCGATTAAAGTTAGCTCAGTGCCCGTGATAAGTTTTCGTTGTTAATCGATTTTGTCAGTTTTTAGATAAATTTGTCTTTCCTGATCTGCTCGCAGGGAGTGGAAAATATAAACACTAAGCGTTTTCGGTAGATACGAAGTAAAAATATTAATAACCGCCATGTTTCCGCTTAGTTAAAGTGTCATTGAGTGTATACTGGTTTTAGATATAAAGCGGATGATAAATACCGTGTGTGTTAGAACTTCTTAAATTATGAAAAATCAATTTTATTTGATGCTTTTATACTGTAAAGATTTACATAAAAATGCACCTTCGGTTAAATTAGCTAACACAATAAGTCGATTACATTTGTGAGTTTTGCACTAATTATATTATTTTGAATGTAATATTCTATTAATCTCCTAGGTTATTTTTAACTATGCTATAAGTCTCTCCGTAGGTAAAAATTGATCACATATATCTTGCAAGTCAATTGAGCATCGAATAAAAAAAATATAGTATAGAACATCGATTTTCTCGATTATTTTAAATTGGATGGTATGATTTTTATCATATTTTTGGATTTTAGGAGAAGTTCTAGACATATTTTGTATAACATATCATATGTGGGTTTTCAATCGTTTTTGAAATATTTCAAATTGAAAGTTATTTTGCATTAATATACTTTAAACGTAACTATCCAGGTTGCGAACCAAATACCTGCTACCTTTTAAACCTTTTTAAATTTTCTTTATAGGTAAGTCAAAGTTAATGTCAAGGCTGACAATAATACTTTAGTCACCGTGAATTTTTACTTTTATTTGTATGACAAATGAGTTATTCTATTAAACAATAAATGTTGATTTTTTTAGTTATTAATATTTGAAAGCAATAACCAGTGATTCTAAACAATAACAAATTAATTATAACAGAAACAGATAAATGTTAACATTGGCAAATAAATATCAATAGAAATTTTCAACATGCCCACCATTAAATTCTTCGCACTTTTGATACATTCTTCTCTGCCTTTCAAGTGTGTTTATAATATCTTCAGCATCATTTTCGTTCAGATTTCTTAATTCATTTCTTACCTTCCTTTGAATTTCTTTAATATTTCCATTATGATTGCTGCATACGACATTTTTCAAATGACTTCAAGGAAATGTATTTAAAGGTGCGAGGTCCGGGCTATTTGCAGGCCAATGTGACGTTCATATCTACCGAGCCATTCGTTATACTTATGGTTTAAAAAATTGCTAACCTCAGTTATATTATGGGAAGATGCTCCGTCCTGTTGCCATATAATACGTCGCCGTTCTTCAAGTGGCAATTCGTCCAGAATATCTTCGATTTCATTTTCTAAAGAATTAAGATAGTTCTGACCAGTTAATGCTCCCCGAAAAAAAAATGGTCCTAGAATTTTATTTTGTAATATTCCACACCAAACGTTGATTGAATTACGCCCCTGAAAAGCAATATCTTCGACGGCAAAGGGATTTTGATCCGACCAAACATGAATATTTCGTCTAATAAACATTCCAGCAATTGAGAAAGTTGCTTCGCCTGTCAAAACGATAGTATAAAATAAATTACGATCTTGTCGCATTATTTCGTTAATATTCGTGACAAAAGTATATCTCCTTTCTTTTTGATCGGCACTAAGCTTTTGAACTGGCGTATTTTATATGGTCTATCCCTAAAATACTTTACCGTTCTTTAGACTGCTCCATAACTCAACATTTTACCTCTTCTTCCATATCTGAGATTCCGCACACAATCGGGAATTGACTTTTTTGGATTCTCTTGAAAATATAATAAAATCGCTAGGTCCCTTTCTTCATCTCTTCCCTTCTTCTTTTTCCATTGCCCAGAGTTTCTCTTTCTTCTAGTCTTCTACTTGTTTTTATTATGGTGTCTAATGATGGAGTTCTCTGTCCCTCTTCAATACTTTCTTCATATTGTCTTTGAGCCACTCTAACATTACTGTTACTTTTTAAATATAATTTTAACATTTTCTCTCATTAATAGGACAATACATTTTGCATAAAAATAAAATTATAACTTCACGGTGACTGTAACACTGTATAAAGCGAATGGTAAATATCATAGTTTTTTAGATTGTGAAATGCAAGATTTAACTTATATTGTTATAGTCACTAGAAGGTTTTATATAAAAAGCCAAATTATTTACTTCAGCCAATATATGAAGTCTTATATTGCAACATTTGTAATATTTCCTATATAGAAAAGAATTGTGTATAATCTAACTGGTACCCTGTATATTTTCCACATTGCTTTTTTTTCATGACGGTTCACTACTGAGTAGTAACAAATTTCGTCGTTAGTCGATTTTGTCGGCTTTCAGATAAATTTGTCTTGTTGGCATTTCCCGGTATTCGCAGGAAGTGGAAAATATAAAAACCGACCGTTTCTGTGTAAGATAAAGTAAAAATATTAATAACTGCCATCTTTCATAAGTGTCATCAAGTTTATATCGCTTTTAAATATAAAGCCGATGTGAGACATCGTGTGTGTCATAATTTATTAGATTGCGAAAAAGCAGTTTTAAATGAAGTTGTAAAACTTACTGAATGGTTTTATATAAAAAAAGTAGGTTTGGTTAAATCATTCAGTATGTTAAATCAATTATATTACGTATTGCAGTATTTGTAATACTTGGTATACCAAAAATAAAATAGGTATACTCTAACTAACACCCTGTATTATTTTCCACATTACTTTTGCTTCATGATGGTTTATAGCTGGCTGAGTGTTCGTAACAAATTTTCGTCGTTAGTGGATGTTGTCGGTTTTTAGATAAATTTGTCTTGTTGGCCTTTCCTGGACGACTCGCAGGCAGTGGAAAATATAAAAACTGAACGTTTTCGGTAGAGATAAAGTAAAAATATTAATAACTGTCATGTTTCCGCTTAGTTTCAGTGCCATCAAGTGTATATTGCTTTTAAATATAAAACGGATATTATACACACACGTTGTGTGTCATAATTTCTTATATTATGACAAAAATTTTCAATTGACATTTTTATATTTGAGAGTTTATGTAAAAAGGCACTTTTGATAAATCAGCCAACATGTTAAGTTGATTACATTTATCAGTGTGATATTTTGTATGCATTAAGTTAAGCGGATTTCCGCAACGTGTGTATCATAGTTTCCTAGATTATGATAAAGAAATTTTAGTTGGTTTTTATGTTGAAAAGTTATAAATAAATAGCACTTTTGGTAAAATCAACCAACATGTTAATTTAGTTATACAGAGTCTTATAAAGATCACTGCATATATTGGAATGGGTGTCTCCTGGTTATTATCTCTCTAGACATTTCCCATACTTTTCCCCTTAAATCTCACATTTTTTTATTTAAAAAGTTCCCAAATACTGGCCCTTATCCGACACTTCTGAAGAGCCTGACGTCATAGGCTCTAATATTGTAAGAAAAACAAATGGTCCAGCTGGGGAATTGCCAAACTTAAATATTATCGTGACATCTCATTTTTTTATCAGTTCTAGTGAAAACCGGAAATATAAAATACTTTTTAATTCCATAGACGCATATTACCAAAAGTGTATTTTAAGTTAATATACTTCCGTTACTTAATATTTGAAAATATGGACCACACGTGAAATCGGTTGAAATTGTAACCTGAACGAAACAGGCTATGTTATACCGGCAACACAAAAAATTATGACTTACCCTATATTACGTTATTCATGAGATGAGCATTATTTCTATTAGCTTAAACTTTCTTCTAAAAAAAGGTTAAAAATCAAAACTAAAAACACTTGTAGAGCACATGTTCACAGTATTTTAAAATGATAATCAAAATTCTTTCATTACAGCATTTGTAAAAGAAAACATTATTCTGTTTGACAGAGCACGTTAGAAAGTTGTTGTTTTCCCTTCCGTCCAGAACATTATGGTAACTTAATTTTTTTGGAAAGATCCCATAATATGAGTTTTTCTAAAATCGAGATGTATCTAAATCGCATTCTTGCACCCATTACATAATACGTAAATATTATTAGTGTTAAATTTAATTTAGTCTCAACCGAGGTCTCAACCTTATAAGGTTAATTTGAGAGACACCATAATTAAAGTAAAAGCTAGATAAAACCAAGCAAACTATTAGTTAACAATGGATCGACGAAGACCATTTTGTAGGTATCAAAAACAAACTACATTATTTTTTAAAACTAACTTCTAAAGAAAAAATATTAATAACATTCATAATATGCACGCGAGTTTGTATTGTTGTCTATGCAGTAGTGTACGTTGAAGTAAAGAAAAACCAGACAGAGGTAAAATTTTTTCAGTGGCAGAAAGTTTGTTTTTGTTTCATATAAGTGCGAATTGCCAAACTGGCAAACAAACGATAAAAAGATTGAATTGCTGAACACTGCTATTATTTCCACACTACTTTTTTCCTATCTCTTATGCAACAATAACTATTGGTTTTTTTTTTGGGTTGCCTATCTTTTGTTAGGTCAGGAGTAAAAGTATTGAAACAAAATATGTCAAATAACTTATTTTGTCGGACCGCAAGAGTTGAGTTGTTCAATAAATAAAGACCTTTTTTGTTTTTCAGTGCTGACAGCAAAAAAATACCGCGGATGCTTTTAAGCATTGTGTTGTAATTAGTTAGTGGACCGTTTTTACATTAACGTATATATATACCTACTATTTTGCTAGTTTTTATAAGTTTAATGTAAAACCTGAAAATCCTATTATCTTTTCTTTGATAAAATCTTTCTACAGAAAGGATATTTTACTGTAAAAGTAACAGAAACATTAGTTTTCGTTTTAGATAGTGCGAATAGTGATAAAAAAGCGTGGAATCTTTGTGTCTCACTTTTGTTGATTTTAATTTTACCTCTTTTTTCCATCAATGGCAATGGTCATTGGTGCGTATTTATTAACCTAAAATATTTTCAAAAGAAATGTATTTTAAAGGATTTTTACTTTAAAGGTAACAAAACATTATTTTTTATGCTGACTTGTCGCATAGAAAAATTTTTTGATAGAATCGGCAACTCATTCGTACTATGTGGTCTTGCCAGTGGCGGGTACCGTCTGTTGGAGAAATTTTAAGGGGCAATAACTAGCTCATTTAGTGGGAAGCGCCATTTATGAACTGTTTCTTCAATCTGAATTCATACCAGGATTTACCAGTTTCAATATATGCAGTGAATTTCGTAACACACTGAATTTGTCAGTTTTGCAATAAATACGATATTAACGGTAAACGGTAACGATATTACGGTAAATCTAAAGTAATGTGGGTAAGTTCTAATTAGAACCCTGTATAAATCCCACACATTTTTTTTCTTCATGATGGTTTATAGATGGTTGAGTGTTCGTGATAAATTTTCATTAGTAGCCAATTGAAGACACCGGTGCAAAAACGAGGTAGCTCCATTTTTTTTATGATTTTTAGTTTTACAGCGTAACACAGTAACAAAAGGATGCTCCATCGTTTGGTGCAACAACGAGGTAGATTCTTTCATTTGTACCAGGGTTATATGGAATATTCCTATACCTCCTACTTTCATTCGGTGCAAAAAGGAGGCAGCTCCGGAGCTACCTCATTTTTGCACCGAGTTAGATCATATTTCTGCCGCTTCGATGCGGCACTTGTAGTATTAACACATGTTGGATTTGCAAACAATAAAGAAGTAGTGCCGTCATTATTGTGTTAGGCTGTTGGCATATTTTGAGCATTCTTTACTATCAGTTGTGGATCGTTTTTTACTATCAGTTGAGCAAAAGTAAATTCCAATAATTTTCCTCTTTCTTTTTATAAATCAGTAAAATGTCTCGCAGTAGGTCATGTGAACAGTTTGATGTTTCGGACAACGATCCTGATTTTTGTCCCGACCTAGTGGTGGGCGATTTTCTCTGTTTAATTCGTGAGTCGGGCTTCCCCAGTACACCCCGGTACATGGTACTTAGGTTTCGGTCTTCGTGGGCTGTCAGAAAACAAAAGTGCTGAGATTTCTACCCTAACCGAGAATGACTGACAGTGATGACAGAATAAAAGTAAAAAAGTTAGCAAAAAATGAGTTAGAGATGAAAGGTCGTGGAAAAAAAATGTGGCGAAAAAAACAGAAGCTGAAGGAAATTCTTATGTTGTGGTTAAAATCGAGAATAACTGTGTGAAAGAAGAAAGAAAAACTGGAAAGAAGAAAAAAGAAAAAAAAAGCGAGAAAGAATAGTGTTACCAGAAGAATGGGTACCCCTGGAAAAAAATACATGTCGCAACTTTGAAGGAGTTCCGGTTATTCAAGATAAACTTTTAAGTGACCATTTTAGTGGACTTTTTAAGAAAACTGTTTTCATCCAAAAAAAAAACAAAGTTTGCTGTGTCTTCTTACCGTGTAATGGAATACACATAAAAAAGTTGCATACAGTAGCTCCAGTGCCATTTGTAAAGATGAATTTATTATTCAACAACCTAGAATGAATCTGACTTTACCGAATCCTGATTTACATCTTTACTCCCGGTCCTTTAGCAGTAAAGCGCCACAAATACATATCTTCATGTAAACGGGCACTAAATGCGTATCCGCTGGTTGTATGTGGTTAGTTTTAGGGGCTGACAGATTTTATATCGCTGTCCGGTGCAAAAAGGAGGCAGCTCCTTGATATATTTTTTTAAATTATGCTTAAACTAAAATATTTAGAAAACGTAAAACTTTAAGACATTACGCATCTTCCATCAAACTGCAACATAGCGTTTATAAAAAGTACGTTAGAATTTGTCTTTTTAAGAAAATATGTTTTTTCTGTCTCCTGAAAATTTTATAAAAATGGAGCTACCTCATTTTTGCACCGGTGTCTTCAATTATGTCCATTTTTAGATAAATTTGTCTTATTGGCCTTTCCTGGTCTGCCCGCAGGAAATGGAAAATATAAAAAACGAGCGTTTTTGTTAAAAATAGAACAAAAACATTAATAACTGTTATGTTTCCGCTTAGTTTAAGTACCATCAAGTGTATATTGCTTTTAAATATAAAACGGATGGTGAATACCGTGTGTGTCAATATTACCTGGATTATAATAAAAAAGATTTAATTGAAATATGATGGTTTTCATACGAGGGGCTTTACATGAGAATAGCACCCTTTAACAAAAAGTTTTTGAAAACAAATCTTAAGAAAGCATATTTTTAAAATTCCTGTCTTATAGAAACACAGTTTTTAGGAAATATTTTTTTTTGATTCACTTAAAGAGTTTAAGATTTAGTACTGGTTTAAACTAAGATGCTTCTAGTTAATCAGTTTTGACAGGTTTTGTCCTGTCACGGCTAATAAGTCGTCATTAACGGCCAGATTCTCCAACGCTAGACATCGGTGTAATTTGACAACCAAAAGTTTTAAACTGATAAGTTAGTGTAAGAATGACAACTAAGGTTTACTATGAATTTGTCTTGGAATTTTTTCGCAAAGGACTCCGCACAAACCTTATGGAAAATGGTTCCCAGTCGAATGGGCTGAAATTTTAATATGATCTGGTATATTATGACTTCCTAATCAGAAGTCCTCATTGGCCCAACGCCCTGCTATGGCTAGTTTTTGAGATATGGACGGAAGAAGTGTGGGATACTTGCATTTTTAAAACTCAGAAGCAAATTCATAGAATAAAACTTAGTTCTTTCATTCTTATATTTGTCAGTTTGGTTTCGGTTGTCAAATTAAACCGATCTATCGTTGGAGAATCTGGCCGCAATAATTAAAATGTTAGTTAACTAAAATTTTAAAAACATCTAAAAATAAAGTTTAGAAATTATATATTTTTTTCGAAAATGAAATTTTGGAATTAAATATTTGACTTTCTTAGGAAATAGCACTTAGGTTGTAAATGATTTTTCCATTTTTTTTGTAAATGGGTGTACTTTCAAAAATGATGTATTTCGAAAAAATAGATTTTCGAATAAGCGTTTTTCAAGAGAAAACAGTAATTTCTTTCATAAAAAATATTCTTGAAAAAGGAATCCATTAAAAAATACCGTTTATATTTTTTGAGGTGAAATAGACAGCCCTCTACGCAACCAAAGCACTCAATCAGAAAATATTAGATTCGGTCAAATTACCCGGAAGGGCCTAACCGCTACATTATCTTCTAGTCCCGATCTCCATTTAATTTGTAATTTAAAAAAGAAAAGGATTTGAACCCGCAGAGCAACGGAAGCACGCTTGGCACGGGATGTAGCGTCGGGCCAACAGGAACGTGAACGTACAGCTGAGACTCATTTTTGCGTCACACCCTCGTCAGACGTTCATACTGCAGGTCGATAGTGGTCTGTTGCGAACATGGACGTACCCAGTTTGATATTTTCAGCTTCTTAAATTCACACACAAAAAAAGAGCCATAAATAAGGAATATGCATCTTTTTTTATTGCATAAATAATTTTAGGAAGTCATTACAAACCCAAAAATATTATTTTAAAGAAAGGTATTATAATTTAAAAAGTAGCCATTTGCCCTTAGTGCTAAGTCAGGTCAGGAGATAAGCAAAAAATAACTGCCAATCTACATGTTACAGTAAACTTTAACCTAGGGGTACTACATACGAACGTGTATAAATCGACAATGGACTGTAATAGTTCAATTGATTTACCAAACTGATTGATATTATCTGAAATATTGGATGCTTAAGAGTCAATGTCAGTACACAATATCTAAAGTTGTACAGGTTTTTATGCAACACAAAAAACATCCACATTTCCTAGCATCACAACACGATCTGGCACTACAATTCTACCGACTGGGATGATCTTCGAAGCTTCGTCTGCTTTCCCTTTGAACTCTGTTTCTCCACTCTCAATCCCTCTGAAATTTGCTTTCATATCACAGATATCATTCAAGCAGACATGGTTTTCCAAGGCCTGTGATAAATCCAGGCTCAAAAAAGTCCAAGCTCACAAAAGGTATCTTAAAAATCCTACACCCAATGGTCAAATTTTCACCGAGGCAATACATCAATGCAATCAAACTATCTTCGAGTCCAAAAATGCTTTTAACAACCTCATGAAAGATAAAGTGCTTTCCTGTCCCAACGGCAGTACATTTTTCTGGTCACTTGCCAAAAATATTAATCAAAACTTCTGTAGAAACATTTTTCCTCCCCTGACCCCTGACAACGAAATTATCTCCACCTCCAAAGAGAAAGCTGAACTATTTGCCAAATAATTCGCTGGCAATTCCACCCTAAAATCGTTTTTTTCGCCAATTTTGCAAGCAAAAACAATCTTCCTGCGACTAGCGTTAAAATATCTAAATATCTGGAATAATTTAACCCCTGTCTAGTTTTTGTTTATTTCCAACGTACTCTACTGCATAGGCAACTATACAAACACGCGTTCATATTATGAATACTTCTAAAGAACAGTATGGCAATATTTTTTCTTTAGCATTAGTTTTACATAATAATGCAGTTTCTTATTGCTACCTAAAAAATGATCTTCGTCGATCCGTTGTTAACTAATATTTTGCTTAGATTTATCTAGTTTGTGCTTTGATTATAGTGTTTCTTATATTAGCCTAATAGGGTTGAAAACTAAATTAAATTTAACACTAATAATGTTTACGTATTACATAACGTTTGCGGGTGCAAAATAGGGATTTAGATACATCTCGACTTTAGAAAAACACATTTAGGGGATCTTTTCAAAAAATCGCTAAATTTACCATAATTTTCTTGACAAAAGGTCGAATAACAAGTTTCTGAACCTGCTGTGTGAAACAGAATAACGTTTTTTTTACAAATGCTGTAATGAACGAATTTTGGTTATAATTTTAAAATACTGTGTGCTTGTGATCAATTAGTGTTTTTCGTTTTGAGTTTTAAGCTTTTTTTTTAGCAGAAAGTTTACACTAGTAGGAATAATGCTTATCTCATTAATAACGTAATATAAGGTGTCATAATAATTTTTTGTGTTACCGGTATAACAGCCTGTTTCATGCTGGTTATAATGCCAACTGATTTCACGAGTGGTCCATATTTTCCCATATTAAGTAAAAAAATTGCCATTAAATTAAAAAGAACATTTTTGGTAAAATGAGTCAGTGGAATTAAAAATAATTTGGATTATTTTAGGTTTTTCCTAAAACTGATAAAATAATGCGAAGTCACGATAATATTTTAGTTTGCAATGTCACGGCTGGATTATTTGTTATAATATTAGAGCTTATGGCGTCAGGCTTTTAAGAAGCGTCGGATACGAGCCGGTATTGGGGCATTTTTTAAAATAAAAAAGGTGCGATTTGAGGGAAAAAAGTATTGGGTATTTCTGTAGACGACCCCAAGACTCACCCATCCCAATATATGCAGTGCACCGGTGTTCAACTTGTGGCCTTCGCCTTCCGCTCAGGCGCATAAACGTTTCACTCGTATGGAAAGAGTCATTATTTTCAAAACTTGTTGTACAATATATATGTCTTAAAAAGATACACAGTGAAACTGGAGAAAACAAGAAAACATCCGAAGTATAGTGACATCAAAGACTTAATAATTTTAGATATAATATAACAAAACAGGAAACAATATTTCTGGGACGCTACTGACATTTAAAAGCGGCCTGCCACAATAAGCTTCGTTTTAAGAGGAATAAATGTGTTCTGTTGGCGTTTTTTGTGACATTAGCAAACACAAAAGAGAACCACTGTGTCACAGGAAGAGTGCTTCATTTTAACCGGGATACCGAGGTTAAATAATGGCGTATTGTGTATATTTTTGGGGGCTAATAAAATCGATATTCGAGTGAGGAATTTATGGAAAAACGGTGTTCTTTTGAAAGGGGTTTTTATTGGTCTATATAGAAAATTAAAGTGAGATGATTGTGCTAATATTCAGAGATTATTCTAAAATATTAATTGGGAAGTTGATTTTATCTGCCACTTTGCATTTTTTGATTACGCAATAAAATTATTTTCAAACTTTTATAATGCTTATTCATTAACAGGTTTGAGCTGATTATAAAGAAAATTGTACTAAAAAATTATCAGGTATACCACGAAAAGCTGAAAACACTAAATAAAGGTGATTTTGTAGTCAATTAAAATAGCTCAAAAATTATGTTGGCATTTCTTGAAGCAACTAGATTCCATATCAAGCTTTAGCAAGCTTTAGTTTTAGTATATTTCTGACAGTGTGGTGGACACATTTTAGTATTTTAAAATGGATTTAAGTACTGGAAATAATCAAATTTTCAAACCCCCTAAAACTGCTAAATTTGTAAAAACTTAAACCATAAAGCTGTTTGTTTTATGTTAAGTGTCGAACGTGATGCCGCCCCGCAGATATGGGAACAGTATTCTAGGTTGTTTTATTTTGGAAACATAGACAGTGTATAAGTTGGATGGAAGATTTCTTGTTCGGATAATAATATGCGCTTGGTCATTTATGGGGATGGGAAAAATGTTGCTGGATTTTTAGTGTGACAGGCAGTAAGTGTTTTGAAGGCGCTGAACTAAACAAGGTTTTTGATACCTACCTCAGTGTCAGATTAAGAAGAGATCATGCTGAAGGCATATGTTCATAGACCGGCCTCTATTATCCAGCTCTACATTCGGGACTTGTTTGGGTTTGATATTAGAGTGAAGGGTTAAATCAACACAAAATTTCGGAAGCGATAGGGGATCTAAATCTACTTTGTGTCTATCTTCTAAGTATTTTTATTATTTTGACATTTAAAGTCTGTGTTTCAGAGTGTGTTGTAAAATGTATTTTTGCACGCTTCTGTTAAGTATAAACATTTTAAAGATTGAGAGAAATAACTGTAAATAGCTGTTAAGCAAAATTCTAACAACTTAACAGCCAGATTCTCCAACGCTAGTCCGGTCTAATTTGACTACCAAAAGTTTTACTCGGACAAGTGTAAGAATAAGACATCTAAGTTCGACACTATAAATTTATTGTTGAGCTCTTTCGCAAATTTATAAAGAAAATGGTAATTTGAGTACGTACTTTCGACAATAATAGAACTAAATTCATTACAGCAACTCGTTCAAAGATAAAAATCACTTGGAAACCAAGCAATCGCTGAAATATCAGAATAATTTATAAGTTTTTAGTGACGACTTATTAACAAAGACACCACAACAACCTGTCAGAACATAAATGATCAACTATAAGATCTTAATTTAAACCAGTACTAAATCTTAAACCTTCTTAGTCAATTTGAACGTAATGTTAAAACGGCACATTTCATAATTTTTTAAGTTGCTTATTAGAAACTGTCAACATTATTTATAAACATGTTGTTTTTTAATTTTTTCAGTAATAAAAATCCCTAGAAAGTTCGTGTGGTGTTATCAATTTTCGAGAGTTTCATTAGCGATTTATTGCGATTGAGAAGTGTTGTTTATGAGCTTCTGTTTATGCTCTGTAAAAACAATTTTAAAAATATTTTTGTTCAGATTTACTAAAAAGATTTAAGTTTAGTACTGGTTTAAATCGAGATGTTCTAGTTGATTAGTTAGGTTTGGGTAGTTTTTTGTTCTGGCATTGTCAATAAGTCGTCATTAGAAACTTCACTGGGCATTGTTTTACGCCGTCTTCAAACACTCTGCTAGTAGACTGTAGAGAAGACATTACGAATCTTAAGCGCCATGGTGGATGGAAGTCCACAAAATTTGTTAAACGATATGTAGACGAGTCCTTACGTTTAAATTTAAAAATAATAAAAAGTCCTTTATTTTCCAGCCCAGCTTACCCAAACAAAACCATTGTATTCAAATATTAAATAGCGTTGGTGTAGAATTTCTGGCCTCGCAGTTCAACCATGGTATCTGTATTGTGGTATTTGGTATTAGATTTGACACAATACCGTGCGATTCGTATTAATAAATAAACCCATCGCGGTTTTTTTAATTCTCTAAACAACTTTTACGTCATGGCATACCTTTCAAGAAAAACTGACTTATAAATTATGTCCGCTTCTGTTTCCAATGAAAAAATAGTTTAATCTGAATAAAACAGGCTCAGAGCTATAAAGACGTATAGTAATCAGCTCGCAACTACGATTCGTCTTACCAAAGAATATATGTAGTATACCAAGTCATTAAACAGATCATCTAATAGTTGTTCCTATTTGTATATACATCCCAAAACTATAAACAACATTTTGATTACACAACACAAATAGCTGCTAAAATTGCCTGCGGTCCACAACATAACTTGGGCAATAAAAGGTAAATACACCCTGAAAAACAAAGGAAACGACTCTGAATAATACTTGTGCTACCCCTAATAAAATAAAATGAGAATCGTAAAAACCAACCTTTACCCAATTGATTGAAATAGGAATAAAAAGTTGGGTAAAATTGGATGGTTAGAGTTTTTTGTCGAACGGAAAGTTTTTTCAACTCTTCTTGGGATATGACTAAACCTAGCTCTTCTATATTACTTTAGTTTCGCTTATATATTGTATAAAAGTTTTAAATCAAAATTAGTTTGGCTTCCTCATATCATATTTACGGAGGATATAATAATATAATGCACATCAAAAAGTCCGTTTAGCCAATAAACACGAGTTTATCAGGTCATTTAAGCTAAGTTTTTGGAAATAACTTTTTTAAAACCATTTTTTTTAATATTTTTTTGAAAAGCACTTGTTTCGGAAAGTAAAAACTTTTTCTGGTAGTCCTTCAAAAGTTTTGATAATTCTGACAAGATTTCTTGTAGAAAAAGTCAATATTACAATATATCTAGTCGTTGCTAGGCAACGAAAAATAATTCTTAGGAAATATTCATTTCAGTACTGTCAGGAATAGTATATTACATAACAAGTGTTGAAAGTGACATTTTTCCCACGAGTGGGAATGTTGTCGCACGAGGCGACAGCCGAGTGCAACAATCCCACGAGTGTGCGAAAACTACTTTCACACGAGTAATGTACAATATTTTTCCTACGGCCACCTATGAAAGTGAGTAAAAAAGCACGGTTAACTTAGCGAGAAAGTGCCTTATATCACAAGCGTGTTGAAAAGTACTTTACAATACGTGTGTTGAAAAGTACTTGTCAACATGACATTTAAATAGATGGTGCCAACTTCATTTGCTTTATTTTCAGCACACTTGATGAAAATATGAGTGTTGAAAGTGAGGGCTTTAAAAGACAGAAATTGAGGATTTTTTGTAAAAATATATTTTTGTGGTCGTAGGAAAAATATTGTACATTACTCGTGTGAAAGTAATTTTCGCACACTCGTGGGATTATCGCACTCGGCTATCACCTCGTGCGACAACATTCCCACTCGTGTGAAAAATGGCACTTTCAACACTTGTTATGTAATATACTATTTCCTACGACCACAAAAATATTTACAAAAAAAACCTCAATTTCTGTCTTTTAAAACCCTCACTTTCAACACTTACATTTTTATCAAGTGTTCTGAAAATAAAACAAATGAAACTGGCACCATCTATTTCAATGTCATGTTGACAAGTACTTTTCAACACGTGTGTTGTAAAGTACTTTTCAACACGCGTGTGATATAAGGCACTTTCTCGCCAAGTTAACCGTGCTTTTTTTCTCACTTTCATAGGTGGTCGTAGGAAAATAATATTTTCTTACATTTGTAAATGCACTGCAAAAGTTATTAAAAACTCGATTTTTAGAAGGTTTTATCTTTGGACACAACTTTAGAAAGTACGGCATTACAACGTTTTCTGAGAAAGAACATGTATTTTTGTTCTTGCGATAGCCCATAAAACGATTTTCTACTCATATTTTTGCCTTGATTCTTTTGGCAGTAAATCTAAAGTATCAGTATTTACTAGTTCCGCCAGTTCTGAATGACGAGTTTTAGTAATGAAAAATTTATCGACCCTCATTATTTTGCCCTTTTTTACCAGATAAAAATATATAACAGCTTAAATTTTTGGAAAGCACATCAAATTAAATTTACACGCCTCAAGTTTGACATCACAAAATTGATAAGTTTCGATTGTTACATAACCAATTTTAGAAGGAATTTAAACGCACTGATTAAAATTCAACAAGGCTGGAATATTTTTTTTCGATTTTTGAAAAATCAGCGAAAAATATATTATACCTCATAGAATAAGCCACATTCCTGGACTCTGTGCTGCTGGTCTCGGCTGGCGCCTCTTCATAGTCTTCCGGGAATATTAGGCCATTTTTACTAGATACGCAATATACTATTTTCAAAGGAGAGAAAAATATTTTATCGAAATACAACTTTTTCGAACATAGCTTGCTCAAAAGAGGCTCCTTGGAATAACTACATTTTTTTGGAAAGCTATCATTTAAACGGTCATTATAATATTGAGGTTTTGGTCAGCTCTAAAATATTTTCTGGCGGCAAATATAGCCAGTTGAGCCGCCACTTGTGTTCAGCGAGTACAAAAATATTGATCAGAAACTAATGTCTTATTAGGCAGCTCTAAAGTTTTTTTATAGCTAATTAAATACATTTGCAGCAATATAGGTAATAAAGGGGCAATTCGTAAGTCAGATTTCATAAAATTTTGCAAGCTGTAAAGTTTATTTTATTCCTCTAATAATCTCTGAGCAACCAACCTGAGCAAACCTGAGCAAGCAAATAAATATTATAGCTTATGGATATTATTTTGTTGCTGATCAATTTTATAATCCTGCTGACCAAGTAATAACTTTGTTTTCATGACTATTTATTTTGAATACGCATAAATATTAAGCTTACAATAATAGATATGTTTACAAATTAAGCTAACTATAGATATGTTTACTTGCTGATAAAATTTAGTTTGTTTGCTAAGCTCGTATTGAGCCTGATATTGTTTCACTGACGACAAAAACATAGCATGATGTCCAAAATATCTGATTTATTAGATATTTTTCTTGCTTACCCAATATTTAAATGGCAAATCATCTAATTACCTTCGTTTTGTAATTGGTACTTACTTCTTGTACCAAATCTTCAACCAAAATATACTATTTTAAACCAAGAATACAAAACTTGCTACAATATTTTTTATTCTGTAGCTATAAATATGTACTGAAGAAAATAAATTTCTTCACAACAGCAATTTTTTAAGTTTATGTTTATTATTTATACTTATTTGGGAAGGAAAAAAGTATTTTCTGGCTCGAAAGAGAAAACCAAGCTTGTTAGCTGCTAATGTGGCTACTGAAGGAATGTGTTTGTGCCAGCTGATATTATGTACGAAAGCGATGCCAACATGATCGACCATTGCACTGTTTTGTAGGGCTTGGTCAATCATGTGAAGGGGGTAAGTGTTGCCGAATTTTTTGCAGGACAGGGAGCAAGACTGGGTTTTGGTGGCATTGAACTAAGTAGAAGAATTTAGCCAAACAATGTATCATGAAAGATTTTGTTTCAAAAGTTTTAGATTTAGGAAGAATTTTGCAAAGTATTTTTTCTACTCATGTCAATAAAAACCTTTTTTGTATGTTCAATAGTAATTGCGGAAGATAGTCCATTGTTTTATACACATTTTCATTGTGCTTCAATCACCATGGTGATTGAACTACAAAGTTCACTTTGTGCGCGAGTATATTTTTACAAAGGTGGCGTTGACCGGTGCCGCGTCAAAATCTTTATAATTTCATTGACATTTTTTGACATCTTAAAAAGAAAAATATTACTAATCCCATTTTATTAACAGTAACATTCGTAGAAAAAGTATAGTGTAAAACTCGCATGGAATGACCATTTCCTACTCGTATGATTTGCAGCACTCGCCTGCGGCATCGTGCTGCAAACGTCATACTCGTAGGAAATGCATGTCATTCCATGCTCGTTGTACAATATACTATTTTCTACTCATGTCAATAAAAACCTGTATTGTATGTTCAATAATAGATTCAGAACAAGGTACATTGTGGTTTACACCTATTCATTGTGCTTCAATCACCATGGTGATTGAACTACAAAGTTCACTTTGTGCACGTGTATTTTTTACAAAGGTGGCGTTGACAGGTGCCGCGTCAAAATTTTATAATTTCATTGACATTTTTTGACATCTTAAAAAGAAAAATATTACTAATCCCATTTTATTAACAGTAACATTCGTAGAAAAAGTATAGTGTAAAACTCGCATGGAATGACCATTTCCTACTCGTATGATTTGCAGCACTCGCCTGCGGCATCGTGCTGCAAACGTCATACTCGTAGGAAATGCATGTCATTCCATGCTCGTTGTACAATATACTATTAGTGCTTTGCAAATCCATGAATAGTTTATGTTGACAATTAAATTTGTATATTTCGATTTTTTTTTACGGTTTTAAATAGTTTCGAGTGCTCTGTTTCGAATATTTGAAATGATTCGTCGTTATTTACTGGACTTGAGAGATGACAATGCGGAAAATGAGGAAGTGATGTTGCGTACGTTGAGGAAAGTCAGAAAAAGAATAAACTTTCACAACTAAAGTAATTGAAAGAAACTTTCCGACTCACACAACATCAAGTGGATCACGTCTTAAATTTCATTGGCCCTCGCATTCCAAAGGCTACAGTAAGAAGTAAAGCTTTATCTCCAAAACAAAGATTATTAATCTCTCAGGCCTGTTTAGGTTTATTAGATAAACAAAATCTACTTGTTACTACAATGTTCGGCTCTTCCATACACTGTATAATTTAGCCCTGATAAATTTCCAGTGTCTATTGTCAGTGACTAGGCCAATAGCCTTTGCCTTAGTCAGAACTTTCTCCCAGGCTTTTACCTTGTCGTCATGAGTAATTGATGAGGAAAAACGAGCAAAAAGAATATTTTTCTCATTTTGAATAACTTGAAGTAGGCACTGCTAGTTTTTTTGCAACTGATTTCTTTTTCTTTACTGATGTCATAAACTGAAATACCTAATGTTTTCTGAACTAACATAACCTTAAAGTTCACACACCACTCTGCAAAAAGAATTTGCGAATAGTTAATTTTCAAAGTAAGCAATTGTTCATAAAACACACAAACTCGCTATATTTGGAAGACTGCAGAGTGCAGGCTGAAGACTACAGAGTGTGTTCTTAAAACTTAAAACTCTGCACTCTACAGTTTTTAGTCTACACTACTGATAGATAAAACACAAATATATCCGAAGAGCTCAGAGTGCTAAGTGAAGATTCGTAGAGTACTTTCATAAAATAGGGCCCTGTCATTAATGTGAAGAAGAAATAGGGTTGGTGTTAGGGATGAACCTTGGGATTTGCCAGCATTGATGGATGACTGGAAGTTAGATGAGTGGCCGTCTATTACGACAGATATGCGCCGGTTAGAGAGAAAGCTATCGATCCAGGTGCATAGTTTTGGGAGGAAGACCGTAAGGAGGTAGTTTTTTGAGGAGTGCGAAATGCCATACTTGGTCAAAGGCCTTGGAAATATCAAGAGCAACAATTTGGGATTCGCCATAAAAATCGAGAGACTTGTTTCAGTTATGTATGACAAAGGTATGGAGATCAGCTCTTTGGTGACGAAATCCGTCCTGTCTCTCATGGATGATTTTGTGTTTTCCTAGATATTTTTGAATTTGCAAGATTTGCAATTACTTTCTTATCCCAACAGACGCGTATATTTGGCTCAACAAAGTGTCACGGGAAAATTTAATTTTTGCCACAAACTTAGCATCTTGCGGATGTACAAGTACGTAATATACTTAAGTAGACTATTTCATTTTTGATAATACAATTGGATATTCTAATAGTTTAGAAAATGTTTACGAATACCCAAATAAACCTAAACAAACCTAATCAAACCCAAGAAAAGCTAATATGACCAAGTTTGCTCAGGTTTTAGGGTTGTTCAGAATCTTGCTGTGTCTTTGTTCCTTTAACATTTGCTAGACAGCTGGGGAAAAATTTGGCAATTTTTGACAGTTTTCGAAAGAATGTTAAATTTTTTGATGTGATTTGTTCCTTGTAATTATAGCTGAAGCTCGAAATTTAAAAAAATTCCACTGAAATATAAACTAAGCAGACATGGGCGTGCATCCTCGTGGCAGTATATTATAGTGACAATAATTAATAAAATTGTTTGTCTTGTATTGTGTAATGAATTCAGACCTTGAAATTGCAATATTCCATTAAACAGTCGTAACGTAACGTAAATACTTGTACACCTACCTAGGTAGTTGTAACAGCCGTAAGCGGGTAGGAAGATTTTGCGATTAAATAAAACAAAAGTCGGAATTAAGGGAGGTAAAATTTTCTAAAAACATTTGACACGGAAGGTCAGTTAATGCTTCATTCTCATTGGAATAACATTGCAGAATTCTTTGAACTTGGTCGTTATGAATTATCTTCTTTTATTGCATGCAAACTACCTACCATGCCTTATAAGAAGGAAGCACTATTTTTGTATGCATTACGCAGTGTAGACAAGCTATAGGCGCTAGCCAAAGCTGTTGCGTTGTAAATAGTGATTTAAAATTTACTAAAATAAGTACAAGTAAAAAACTAGAGTTAGAGTGGCTTATTTCATATTTTGATATATTATTTGAAAGTGAACAAGGCGTATGGTGTTCAGTATGTCCCTCTGAGTTTTTGTGCACAAAGTATATCATAGAGCACCATGTAACCGGTTCAAATGCATTTAGAAAAGATGAAGATAAAATCGCCTTCTGGGCTATCCAAACCAAGGCAACAGGATGTAACGCAACAAGGATTCTACATGGATCTGTGTGAAGCTTTTGTTACAGCTAACATCCCACTTCATCTTCTGTGAAGACATTTCTAGCAAAATACTGCACCCACACAGTATCAGATGCATCAACACTTCACAAGAGTTAACATGTTGAGAAAGTGTCCCGCAAAACTATGAACAGAATAAAAGAAAATATTACAGGAAAAAAGTTATGGTTCAGTATTGACGAAACTACCGACATCAAAGGACGATACGTTCCCAATATTATAGTTGGACCTTTAAATCCAATTCAGTCTGAAAATATGCAGTCGCAAGTAAATTTCTTTCTAAAACCAGTAGCGATACAATAACGCAGGGTGCAGTAGAAAGTATCAGTACATTTTTTCCCGATACAAATATTAGTGAAACCGTTATTTTGCTTCTGTCGGATAGTGCTGCGTATAATCTGCTGAAAGCCGGAAGACAATTAAGAGAACATTTTCCCAATTTAATTCATCTTGCATGTTTTGCGCCTGCCCTGCACAGGATATCTGAATTTGTGTTAGAGTTTTGTCCACTAATTGATAGTCTAGTTAGTGAGCTTAAAAAAGTTTTTCTTCCGTGCAGAATTGCAACGTTCAAAGAAATGTGCTCTAATATAGCATAACCGCTACAACTTGTGATAACCCGATGGGGTCCATGACTGACCGCAGTTACACATTGTAGAACTCATTTTAACCAAGTCAAAAGTGTTATTACCAACTTAAACGATAATTCACAGAGTGTAAAAAAATGTAAAGAAGTTATAAATGTACCAGACTTTAAAAATGATTTAGACTTTATTTGTGACAATATCGAATATCTCTCAGATATTATTAATCAGTTAGAAAGACAAAATGTACTCCTTTTAACATCTTTTCGCTTGTATAAAACGACATAAGTCTAAAGAAGTTTCTAATAAAATTGGTTCAAGACTAATATTATATATACCTGGAATACTAGAAAGAAATTCCGAATTTTTTCAACTAAAGTCTATTTCTGAAACCCAAAAAGATAGTACTGATATGTATCCACATTTTCGTTTCGCTTCAGTGACAAGCTGTAACGTAGAAAGAAGCTTTTCGAGACTTAGAGATATACTGAACTATAAAAGAACTTCTTTCACTGAAATAAACTTTGAGAAAAGGTTGATTATTTCATGTAATGCAAATAAACTGTAATGTAGATTAAATTATATGTTTTTCATTTTATAAAAAATGCCATATCCAAATTTACCACTAGTGACTTAGCAAATCATTTAAATTTGTTTTTGGCCTATGGAGAAATGGCAGTTAGCTGACCGCGGACTGGCCGAAGGCTAAAGAGTCTAGGGGATGAGTGCAACTTTTTATCCCGGGCGTCCGCAAGCGTAAAATAACCTTAAAAATATAAATGGCGCACTTGTTAATAAGTTTACCGATTTCCTAGCATGAGCCAGGTAGTCCAGTGGTAAAGTAATGCGGTTATTGACCGAGAGGTGTTGGATCGAATCCGTGCTCGGCCGCATCTTTTTTTTTTGTCATTTAAAATTTTATAAAAAATTAGGAAATCGGCTCTAAAAGGTGTAATGGAGAACGGGTTAGCACTCCGTCCTCGATACAAATTTTATTTTGTCTTTTTTTAAAGGCCCCCAGCAAAAAATTTATGGTGTCTACATACCTTAACCTAAAAATTATGATTTGTTTGTTGTGGGTCCAGAAAATCTAGCGAAAGGTGGATCGGAGGGCACCGTAAGGTCGGAACAGGGTTAGCACCTAGTTAGGAGCCCTGACCAGTCTCTTTCCTCGCAAGCGAAGAGGGATCGGTGCGAAAAAATCCACTATTGTTAGTTCCTCTGCGCATGCGGAAGCCCGGGATAAAAAGTTGCACATCCCCTAGACTCTTGCGCCGAAGGCGCTTGGTCAGGTTTGTCGTCTCGACGTTCAGTAATCGTAATTAGCTCGTTGGGATACAGACAGCCTGCCTCGTTTTCCTTTTACCGGGGCAGGGTTTTTTCACCAACGTTCTTAATATAATATATGTTTACTTTTTGCTATGCTAAAGGCATCTATTAAAATTAATAAACCCGGGTCGACCATATAGATACGTATTAAGTAAATATACTGCGGGTTCCCCATTTACCCAATGTGCGGTTTTTGATGCCAACAATGTGAAATGGAGATATATAATCTTGCGTAAGTCTATCCCTTCTTCACATATTTCGTAAACTGCGATTGCCCTAAATTGAGGAGCCCCATTCAATAAGGGGACATACGCTCGGCCCGGCCCGGCGGACCCAACCCAACCCTGAATATATATGCAATCCAACCTTTGTGCATCGCGTCTTAGAAACAGTTAAAAAACAATACCTTAACGTTGATTCTCAGCAAACTTCCAGTGGGAAAGTTGTTCCTTATAGTCTAAAGAACAATCGTGCGAAGGCACGAGATATTTTGACAAAAAATAAACAAATTAGAGCAGGTTGAATCCAGCGTTGCGCGCCGCGTGTATATACATTTCGATGCGTGCGTAGTAACGTTTGAACAATACAGAAGATAATTTGACGTTTAAAATATACACAATGATTTTAAAAAAGTGTTACAAGAATAAAAAATGTTTTATTAAAAGTATATTATCAAATATGAATTTTTGTTAACACAAAGCATTTTAATACAAAGGATTTTTTAATATGAAACATTATAGCATTCATTTGTAAAATGTAGGACAAGCATGCATCATAATCATTTCACATTTTTGGGCTTACTGCCGTTAACAGCTGTATTTTGAAAAAGGTTTTCCTGAAATTTGCAACCTTCAGGACTAAAATATTTAACCAAGATTTCAAATCATTCAGTTTTGCGCGAGAATTTCCGACATCTTTAGCAAGCGGCGATTTTTCTAAATTGTAAAAAGTGGTGAAAATTAATTATTTTGCACATGGCCACATTGACGTCTTTTACAGTTATAATGAAATCACGCAACTATTATTCTCGAGAAAGTAATCACTTTTGAAAATGTAGAAAATCGGCGCTTGCTAAAGATGTCGGAATTTCTCGCGAACAACTGAATGATTTGAAAACTTTGGTTAAATATCTTAGTCCTGAAGGTTGCAAATTTTATGAAAACCTTTTTCAAAACACAGCTGTTACAGGCAGTAAGCCCAAAAAAGTGAAATGATTATGATGCATGCTTTTTCTACGTTTTAAAAGTGAATGCAATAATGTTTCATATTAAAAAATCCTTTGTATTAAAATGATTTGTGTTAACAAAAATTTATATTCGATAATAATATCGGCCATACTCAGTTGCGGTTACCTCATTATTATGATTATTATTATTATTATTATTATTATTATTATTATTATTATTATTATTATTATTATTATTATTATTATTATTATTATTGTTATTATTATTATTATTATTATTATTATTATTATTATTATTATTATTATTATTATTATTATTATTATTATTAATTATATATTATATTAACCCGTAAGGAGATTCAACCTGGATACATGTCTTGGGGAAGATGGTTTAAAGGAGGAAAATTATTCCAAAATGCTGCTGAGAAATGGACAACTTTAATCGGACAATTAAACGAATTGGGCCGAGCGGCGGGTTTTTTGCTGAATGCCTGACAGGACAATCCATGAATAGAGTCTATATACAGGAAAGAGGACGAAAGTCTTCCACCTTAGTAATTAAATTCAGTGTGGCGGTCTCCGCGGTTGTCGTTACGATTGAGTGAAACGCATGAAAGACATGCACTCCGCGTCTCGAAATTAGACGCAGGCTTTTGTACTCAGATGTAGGAAGTCTATACTTGGTACTTGTTAATTTGGGATAAATCAACGTTCTTGGTCAAGGGAGTCTTGCACCGACTAGAGGGACCAGAACGGTATTCACGAAACGGTAAAAGTGGTTTCTTAGACAGATAGTGGTCTAAGTTATAATTCCAGGAAAAAACTTAGGAAAAATAATTATAGTCAAGAGGCGTGGCCCTGGCTAACAACGACAAGAAAGTGACATGCACAACGCATCCGACCCATTATGTGTGTCCTTGGTTCTCAGTTGAATAGCTGATCTCGATCATGACAAACCGCGCGTCGTAAAAGTACGCCCATACGTGCGCGCCTGGGGAGCGGACGACGGTGTAAATATAATATAGTTACACTTACTACAAAACGATCATAAAAATAACAACGTATTTATGCCATTAATTTAAAGTCTTAATTATCGGTCGACGGTACGCCCATGAATACAATTATTTCTATGCTTAAACATCGTTTTTGCAGATTCAGATAGGTTTTGATATACTTATAAATAATATTTGGTTAAAATGTTAAAACTTTTTATTGTGTCCCATCTTAAATTGGTTAGAATATTTTGGGACGCCTATGGCTGGACCTTATCGGCACTGCTGCGTCAAAGGTGTCGGCTTCGTTACTTTTTTTTGCGGTTTCACTTTCCATTAGTTAAAGTATACATTCAGGGTTGGGTAGAGACCGATCGGGCCGGGCCGAGCGCATGTCCCCTTATTGAATGGGGCTCCTCAATTTTGTGTTGCTATTGGCAATCTAACGGCGTCACGCTTCATAAGTTTCTTGACAGGGCTGTTTTTTTTAGTATAATTGAACTAGTTTATTACTTTTTATACATCAGGGCATAAGTTAGCATACTTCAAAATAAACCAAAAGAACACCGAATACAAGAGACAAAACGACACAAAGAAAAAATGGCGAATGGCGATCCAACTGTAAACTAAAAAAACCAGAAAGCTGAAAGAAGCCGAAATATATTCACAACAGCCGATGATTAGTACAGTTCACCATCTAATTCAGTACAATATCTGACCAATGAAAAAATTCGTTTTAACGCATGCGCTTATACAGAAATATCAGAAGAAAGGATAGACTTATGCTCCATTTCACATTGTTGGCATCACGAATTCGAGACAACCAGCGGTATATTTATTTAATACGTATATGGGGTCGACGCTTATGGTAAGTACTTCAAGTCAGACAAGCCAATCGCAAAGAGTGCCCTTGCACGAGGTCGCGCACATATCGTAGCCTTAATTTATAATCTTACACCAAAAATAACAACAAACTCTAATGCTTTAAACTCATTGATTTCATTTTACAGCCAAATTGAAATTCTCATTAAATCTATATTGTGTGTGTAGAGGCGTAAAAAGATTTCAATGAAGAAATATTTATGTAGATGTTTTGGGTTTTATTTAAATTTTACATTACATAAAAAGAGGCTTGTGTTACACAAAACTCGGCTTTAAATCGTAAATACGTAACTAAAAAGAAAAATCGGCGAAATAAAGAAATAACCGAAGAAGGGACATGAAAAAAACATTAACTAACAAATAAAAGTAATCCGAGTGTAGAGAATCTTTGATTAAATTCTTGAAGTCTTTATGAAAGAGAAAGTTATTTTCCAAGAAAAAGCTTCTTTAATGCACGCAATAAGGAGTATGCATGTATTTTTTTATTGCATAAATTAAGGACGTCATTATAAATCCAAAAATGTTATTTTAAAGAAAAATATAATTAAAAAACTTCTCGGTGTAATTTATTACAATTTAAAAAGCAACCACTTGCCCTCAGTCAGTGCCAAATGGCGGCAGGAGATAAGCAAAAATGTGTCAATTAACGTAAAGCTTAACCTAGGGGTGCAACATACAAATATATGAATCGACAACTTCTGTGATAGTCCGAAAACAAGTAATCATTTTCTCGTAAGATTGTACCTATATCAATTATTGTACCAAACTGATTGTTATTCTTACATTTGTCAGTTTAAAACTTGTGGTTATCAAATTAGGTCGTTCTAGCGTTGGAGAATCTGGCGGTAACTATTTCTGAGATATTTGAGATGGATAAAATTTTTGCTAGACACCCTATATATTAAACCACATTTTTTCCTTGTCTGCTTAATGAATCTTAATGAGTAAATATTACAATTTTTTTTTGTAAATAATCTGAAACAAAAGAAAAATTGTTATTTAACATTTTAGCGCTAGCAAAATATTCCATGTCCTACATCCATAACCCGCTAAAATCGTTTTCTAAACTCAACTAAAATCAAAAGTAAAAAAAATATAAAAAGTATCTTTTCCAATTGCATGTCTACAAAACATTAGGTATACTCGTTTGATGTCAAGGTTCCTTTTTAAATCGTTCAACATTCAACACTAAATTCGAGAAACCATCTGTTACATCTCCTGCCACCTGTTGAAATGCTCTGAAATGTAAAGGCGAAAATTTATTTATAAACATATCGAGCTTTCCCTGATTTTCTTCTGGAAATGATTTTCCGATGCATGTGCTGCCACCTTCTGGGAAATCATCGAAGTTTATACGCACCGCGTATGGAAATCGATAGTTTATCGATAGTTTTGTGATCAGATAAGAGAAAATATCGATTAAGAAATATATCTTATAGATTTTCGTATAGAGGACTCTGCCTTTTCTATAAAGCCTAATAAAAAAAAAGCACAGTACAGTGTGTGTCTTTTTTTTAGAAAGAAAGTTTGATTTTCCGAAAAGATCATACACACATAATTATAAAATTTGTTGAAAAGTTGGTGCTACTTTGTAATTATACGGATTTTTCGGGACCTGCTTAACCAAGCAAGAATTTTCGGTCATAATTTGGCAACAACGAATTTCATAACTTGACAACAAAAAAACTGTCGGTGAAATTTTTCCGGCTAGGCTCTCCAACGTTAGTTCGGTCTAATTTGACAACAGAAAGTTTTAAACTGACAAGTGTAAGAATAAGAAAACTAAGTTTTATACTTTAAATATTGTGTAAGTGTAGTGTAAGAATAAGAAAACTAAGTTTAACATTTTAATAATTTTATAGTGTTTCTAAGTTTCGTTGCAAATTTTCGAAGGAAATGGCTATTTTAGTACTTACTATTTTAATGATAAACCGGAACAAGATCCTGCGAAAACCTAATCTGAGCAAACCTGCATAGGCTTGCTATTTTTCTGGGGTTTGCTCAGGTTTGCTCAAGTTTCATGCCTATGACGCTCGTGGCTTTTTCTTTTTTTTATCTTCTGACAGCCCACGAAGACCGTAAGACCGAAGTCTAAGTACTATGCACCGTGAGTGTACTGGGGAATCGACCCACATATCCAGAGCTGGAAACATCCGTAGGGATTTCACCAGCCCTTTAAGAGGATGTGTAGGGTGGTACCACCTCGGTCGAGGAAAAATTTCTCTACCACCTTCCAACAACAATCACAAAATATCCATGGTCGAAGCGGGATTCGAACCCGCGCCTCTCGGTTGCAAAGCTAGCGCCGGTACCAACTCGGCCACCGGAGATCCTTGTTTCTTGTTTAAGGGGGCAGACCTAGTTGGGACGTCCAAAAAAGGTCTTTATTTAGGATTTTTTTTTGGCCGCACCTTAAAATAATTCCTTCCACATGGCAGATATGTATTTGAAGAAAATGTTATAAATTGTTCAAGACTAAATATGGAGAAATACATGGGATACAGCAAATTTGCGAGGGGTCCAAAAAAAAAGGGTTTTGCCGTGATCACTGCAGCTCGTCAGTGGATCATCTTAAAGCAAAAAAACAAAAAGTGATCATTAGTTAATGACATAGTGCTCCGGACGGACGAAGGGATTTGAAAAATTTTGATTTTTCGAAAAATGGCGGATGTTGAAATTCAATGTTGTATATTCGACCACAATTTCACTCATATTTTCGGCTATAAAAGAAAATATAATCGTCCAAAAAAATCCTTTGTTCATCCGGAGGACAATAATTATATTTAGAATGAGTGAGAAAAATTTAAAGCTAATCCTGAAAGCAGTTCTCAAGTTACAGTGATCACCGACATCGAAAACATGGGTTCGAGAAAAACGCGTTAAAAGTTTTGAGTACGATTAGCATGCAGATTAAAAATTTATTTTAGAACTGAATTTATTTTGAACACTGAATCGTCTATTCCAGGACCATATAATGCTTTAGTAGCTGCATCAGCAGTGATTTTTAGCTGTCGTCGAGCAAGGGTCAACCGATACGTCTGCTGTCAAATTTGACATATGAGGCATTAGAGTCGGCTTCATTCAAAATTATTTATCTCTATAAATAGTAGTCCGATTTGTCTGAAATTTTCAGAGAATACGTTCGAAATATTCTACTTTTAGAAAATGCAAAAAAAAGAAATCGATTTTTTCAAAATTCTAACTAGGTCTGCCCCCTTAATTCATATTCCTTCTTGTTTAATTCCTACTTTTCTTTGCCTTTATATGCAGGGTTTTTGAAACAAATGGGCAATACCTTAGCAGTGGCTTCCTTGGCTCTATTTATATCGATTTAACCTAACTTATCTTTGTACAAAAGTTGACAATAAGAGAGATATAGGGTGTTAAAGTTAAAATTTTGTTTTACATTTTTATCGATAGGTTTAGATACTGGATGGAAAAAACAAATACATTCTCATATTTGCTGGATTTTGTAGGGGGCACCGCATGTCGCATTCAATGCCAGTTTAAAACGCCCCAGCTTTTTTGTTCTTCAGTATACGCAATTTCTGCATATAAGTTCTTATTCCCCCACCTTTTTTACCTAAAAAAAGGGTACTTTCTTAATGTCGCTAGAAGTAACTGTTTTTGAAAAAATCGCATTTGAATTCGGTGTTGCACAGAATAAAAAAATAAGAATTATTTTAGACAAACATACATACAACATCCAAAAGGCATTTTCAACGCTACGGGTAAAATAGGCCTAATTTTACATACAAATGATAGTAATCGGTCGGTAAATATCCAAAGCAATATAATTTTAAAAAATTACTTTTACAACCATTTTAGAGTTAAACTACATTTAGTTGTAAAAATACATTTTCCCTAGCTGGCCTTTTGTAACCGTCTTTATTCGCTGTAAATTAATCATAACTCTTTTTTAGTGTATTATAAGTATCTTAGCCATCAATAACCTTTAAAATAAACAAAAATTAATATCGAAATAGACTTTTTTAATTTTGTTCAGTATTAAAAAAAACTGTCTCCTTTCACAGGACTCTGTCCTTTATCCTTTGACAATAAGAATAGCGTACATAGCATAGCATAGAGTTTTTGTTTCGCTGTTCTTGTTTGTTTGAGCGTTCCTTTGCTAAAAATATTTTGTCGCGACGAAAAAAAAACAACGACGCGTCGCTTATCCTTTTGTGAATAAACCCTGCAAAAAAAATTAAAAGAAAAACAAGAAAATTTTAAGAATAAACACTTTTTAACATTGCCAAACAGAAAATTTAACGAAACACAAGTTATTTATAAATTTTTGGTCATTAGCGCTTTGCTTCTGTATGAACTAATTTGTTTTTAAGTTAAAAAAGTAGCATAAAACAAAAAAATCCTCAAAGAGAGCGTATAACTAAATGAAAGGCTGAGGTTTTCCACTGCATGATTTCTCCGAATTCATTTAAATTCAAATCTGCCCGTAGCTCTTTTGAGGTTCGATAAATTAAGGACAATAGCGGGTTGTAAAAGATTTATACGCATCTGTGGTTTGTTAGGAAGTTTTCGATAACAATGAGATAAAAATAAATCATTAAAATTTTCTAAAAATAACTTCGTCTCAGTACAGCCTTTGCCATTAGTTAATTTGGAGTTTTTCATTTATAACTGGGTCATTCTAAGTTAACCCTTCCTTGGTAAGGTGGGGTGTGTCATAACCCAAAGAGTTCTTGCTGAATCCATTGCCATTGAAGTCACAGCATCATCTTCATTATACTCTTTTCATATCTTTTTTTTATTCAGAACACTACTAGTTCTCATGAATTTCATTACAATTTTTTACTCCATTATCCGTGAGAAAAACATCAGGCCATATCTCATAGAATTGTCTAATAACTGGCATATAACTTGCTTCATGTCCTGAACCATAACAGCGGACGATATAAATTTTTGGTTCTAATGTAAGCATTTTCTAATTTCACTAAGATGCAGATTTATGACAAAATTATGGCACACCTATCAACAATTTAAAAGATAACAACTAGGATTATTGGAGCCATAAAAACCCTCATTTTCGTATCCGCTGCGTAGAAAATAATATTCAAGAAAACTTAACGTTTGGTGTGCTGTTTCTTACAAAGGAATCGTTGGGCCATATTTTTTGGAAAAAAATTTATTGCATATTCTGAATATTTTTTTCATGGTCATTTACAAGATATACCCTTAGCTGATCGAAGAAAATTATACTTCCAACAAGATAGCTGTCCCGCTTATTCCACGATAATTGTTCATGATTGGCTAAATCATCAGTCTGGGAACAAATGGGTAGGAAGAAGTGATCCAAATCAGTCCTCCTAGGAGTCCCGATCTTACAATGGACTTTCATTTTTGGAGATATCTGAAGAAAAATGTGTATAAAATGAATTTCAATAATAACTTAGATGATATGGTAACCCTCTAAGATTTATATATATATATATATATATATATATATATATATATATATATATATATATATATATATATATATATATATATATATATATATATATATACGTATATATAATGTATCTTACTTAAACTTGCCAGGTATATGTAATAATATTTGAAATAAATAAGTTAGCTCTCTTCTGCTTCTTACTGTAAATCAATCATTTCCTTCATGACACAAAGATTCATATAAACTTTCTGGAGAACTTCTTAATTACTGGTATTTATATTAACTTTATTTCTTGATTTTGGAAAGAGTTGCTTTATGACAGATTTAATGGTTATTTGGACGCCCTATGACTTTTGTCGTAATGGCCAGGTACTTTACTGCATTTTCTTTTAATACAATTGAAAACTAGTATCAGTTTGCCCCATGTCAAAAATAATAACTACCTTCTCCTGGCGGTTATTGTCGCGTCAGGTCGAAATAGCATTTTTTCTATTTACCAGCTGCAGTATTCAGCGTGTACTACTATTCTTATTTTGTTGTTGCTTAGTTATTACCTATAAAAGTTAACGACTTCTCAGTGTAGACACATAAAAAACATTTTTTTGTACAACTGTCAAAAAAAGTTGACATTTTTTCATCGCTATCGATACGTAAACCTTTTGTTTTTTTAACAGTGAAAAAAAGACTTTTTTTCACGGTGAAAAAAAGACTTTTTTTAACTGGAAAAATGATTTAAAAAAAAAAACGATAAAACATTACTTTTTAAATTAAAAAAATATTGAAATTACTGAAATAATACAAAATTTTGATCATCTGTACCTTATAAAGTAAATTTGTCTCATCATCAGCTTCTTGAATGAATTTATTAATATCGTCTCTCGATAAAACTTTAGATTTCTTCCCTCGGTATCCGACGTTTTTGTTCTTAATAAAAGGCACCAATTTTGAAAACTTCTTTATATCAATATTTTCTTTAACATTCAACATACTCTTCAACATTGAGTAGACACTCCATAAAGTAGAAGGTTTTACAGTTTTTGATTTCTCCTCAAAATAGCATATAAGTACCTTTTCAGACACTTTTTGTATATTTTTCTTGCCGCACCATTCACGGAATTGGTTATAATTTTTCTCGTATATAAATTTTGATTTCGCCGGTAACATGTTAGCTATAGCCGAATTTGCTATATCGGCTATATCTGAAGGAATCTCGCTATCACTATCGTAATCTACATCCATTTTAAGTACTTATACTATTTATTTAAAAAATTGCAATAAATATGAACAGCTATCAACGTATGACAACAAAACAAGCAACGTGCCAACAAACCATTTCTATAGTAACGACAGGGCTGTTAACTTGATTATGTAAAATTATATGGTAAAATTTTTATTATAATATACAATTTTACCGATTAATTCAAACTTTCAGTTGTACAAAAAATGTTGTTTGTATTTCGTTTGTGAAATTCGTGTTTTAATGGCACATTCGAGAGAATTTTTCGCCTCGACCTGCGGTCTCGGCAAAAAATTGACACTCTCATATGCCATTAAAAAAACACTCACTTCACGCACTTAATACAAAAATAACTATTTAAACATGTTTTTCTACGCAAAATGTTTTGAAACAGTTTTAATAAATCACCCGACTTTTACTGTCAAAAGCATGATGTGCCAGTCGTCTGCAAACGCCTAAATAATTTCAATGGCAGGGCACATCAGCATGTTGGTTTTGGGCTAATGTTGGCTAAGGTGGTGGGTAAGGGTGAAAATCTCGGGCAATCACAGAGGATATGCAGTAAAGGACCCAAAACTGAGCCTTGCGGGATAGCTGAGACAACGGGGGATAACTAAATTAAATTTGAAATCTTTGTACATATAGGATTTCACAAAAGAGACAGCACCTCGACAGAAGCCGTACTATTCCAGCAATACATCATAACTATTGGTATCAAAATCTTTGAAAAAGCCCAATAACACCAGTGCTAGGACTCTCCCACCATCCATACCAGAAGTGACATCATCCGAAATTCGAGAAAGAGCCTCACAGTGCTATGTCCCTCTGTAAAACCCGACTGAAAAGCAGGCAATATAAGATCTCGTTCAATTGTTCAAAAAGCACCCTTTCAAATACCTTAGAGATTGCAGGAAGGATACTGATTGGTCTTAGGTCTAAGATCGCCTCAACAGTGTTCTTATTAGGCAAAGGTAACGTAAGATAAAAAAAAACGTCCTCAAAGTATGCCGTGGGATCAATAGAAGCAGCTCTTGAATTATTTTTCTTGGACGGTAACAGTAAAAGGTATAGGTGAATGAAAAATGGAACTGTCAAGTTCTGAAGTTTTTATTTTTAAGAAAATTAAATACGGCAATCACGGCAGAACAAAAAGCTTTGATGACCGAAAGCTACTTTTGAAATGGTAGAAGGGTTGATGGCCTGTGGGTTTATTCAACACATGGGGCCATTAAGGATTTAAAATAGAATTTCCACACATAGTCATGGATTTCGACCAGTTTCGCCAAGTTTTGGCTAGCTCGGTAGCTTTGTTTAGAGAAACAGGAAGTACGAATAGAAAGGAAGATAGTGGGAGACCAAAGTTCGCACTGCACAAAAAGTAGAATAATTGAGGCAAATTGTTAATAAATACCCACAAACCCCTATTCGGCGTTTAAGTCAGCAAGTAAATGTATCCTACGGAACCTGAAAACAATCCTGAAATGTGACCTGCATATGCCCGCTTATCGTTTAAGCGTAGTCCAAGAATTATTACCAAACGACAATCCGTTGCGAATGCAATTTTCTGAGTGGTTAATGGGTAATTTGACTAAAATTAAAAAGGTATTTCAAAAAATCTTTTTTACTGACAAGGCATGGTTTTACCTCCCTGGTTATGTAGATTCCCAACAAATGAGAATGTGAAGTTCTGAAAATCCACATTTCTTTATAGAGAAGCCTCTACATTCACAGAAAGTTGGCGTGTGGGCGGCCATATCGAAAAGAATGATTGGACTCAATTCGGCGCGATACCGTAATGAAATTTTAGAAAACTTTGTAAACGCATTAGACGATGAAGAGACGCGACAAGGCTACTTTCAGCAGGACAGCGCACTAATTCACGTAACTCTTAATGAGTTAAGTTTTTGGAAGAATTTTTCGAAGACCGAATCATTAGTCGTAATATGCCAGTTAGGTGGCCACCACGGTCCTGCGATCTTACGCCGTGCCACTTTTTTTGATGGTCACACATTAAAAAGTCAGTTTTGAAAACCCCTTGTGAAAATTTAGAAGACCTACAGTATACAATAACAAATACATTTCATGAGTTTAACAACACCCCTCAAGTGCTCACCAATATTTTTGTTTTTTTTTTATCTGACATTCCACGTAGACTGCAAGTCTAGGCACTAACGTACCATGGGCGTCTGAAGGGAAGGGAAATTGAGTCTATTGACACCAGCGGCGTGCAGTGAAATTTCAAAGTTGTGTATCTCTGTTCCTACTGAAAGGAACCGTACCAAATTTGGAGGTTTTAATAGTTAGCCCACTGGGAATGTTTTGGTAAAGAAAAAAACATTTGGTAATTTGTGAAAAAAGTTGAATTTTTGCATTGCCTACCCTAAAAAAAAAATGAACGCGTTTAGGTATTTTATTTATTATTTTTTCTAAACAAATTTTACATCATTTTGTCGACAATTTTTAAATTTTAAGAGAAAAAAATGTGTTAGTGGAAAGTTATAGTCATTTGAATTTTTTTTTAATTATATTTTAGGTTTAAAAAAATTCAAATGACTATAACTTTCTACTAACACATTTTCTTCTCTTAAAATTTAAAAATTGTCCACAAAATGATGTAAAATTTGTTTAGAAAAAATAATAAATAAAATACCTAAACGCGTTCATTTTTTTTCCAGGGTAGGCAATGCAAAAATTCAACTTTTTTCGCAAATTACCAAATGTTTTTTTCTTTACCAAAACATTCCCAGTGGGCTCACTATTAAAACCCCTAAATTTGGTACGGTTCCTGTAAGTAGGAACAGAGATACACAACTTTGAAATTTCACTGCACGCCGCTAATTGACACGGGATTTGAAGAATTGGAGGTTGGGACGGGAAGGGAAAACATCTCCAGGCAATTTGTTCCATAGGCTTTTGTAGCTGGACAGTAAAAGAATGCATACGCAACGAGCCTCTTGTTGTTCTGTTAGGAACAGACAAGGGGGGAATAATACCGGCTACTTCTTCAGATCAAAATCCGTGGAAGTAGCGGTAGAAAAGGGATAAATCCCCAACAGCGCGGCGGTGGGCGAGAGTTTTTTCGTGAGGGCTGGGTCATTGATAAGTCGAATGGCTCTCTTTTGGATAGAATCAAGGATGTTAAATGTCGAAGGTGATGCCTCTCCCTAGATGTGGGAGCAGTACTCTAGGTTGGGTCTTATTTGGGAAACATAGAGTGTGTATAAGTTGGAAGGGGAGAAGTATTTTCTGGCTCGAAAGTGAAAACCAAGCTTTTTAGCTGCCGATGTGCTACTGAAGTAATGGGTTTGTGCCAGCTGAGATCACGTTCAAAAGCGACGCCAACAAGTTCGAATGTTTCATTGTTTTGTAGGGCCTGGCCTGGCCTGATTGTAGGGCCTGGTCTGGCCTGATGCTGTAAAAAGAAGAATGAGAACATGTTTGGAAGAAGAAGGTGGAGACGTCTCTAATTTAGTTTAAATTAATACATTTTAGGTTCTTTGTTGTAGTGTTTTTTCTTAATTCTGGATTATGCACTGATAATAACAATAAAGCAATTTTCTTAAGAATAAATACTTCGGAACTTGACAGTTTTATTTTTCATTCACTTATAATACCTTTTATCTATGTTACTTTTCAAGAGTAATAATTCAAGACATGCGTCATTGATTCAAGGGCATACTTTGAGGACGTCTTTTTGTTGATCGTACGTTACAATGATACTGCTTTTCCAGTGATAGGAAAATACCCAACCTCAATACACGACTTGATAATGTACTTGATGTAGGTGTTGAGAAAAGGACTGCAACACTGCACCATTACAGGGGAAATATCATCATCGCCACAATCATCCTTACCTAGAAATAGTGATGTAATAATGAATATTTCCCTCATATGTTAAAGTTCCTATAAGAGAAATGCAATTTTCGCAAAATTACAGCGAAAACAGCACTGCCAGAAATCGAAAATTGCATCGCAAGTTTATATTGTTGACGAAACGTCAAAGCGGGATTTTATTGTTAACAAACGTCAAAAAATGTAATATTCTGACAATTAACGTCATCTTATTGAGTGACGGCAGACAAAAAAGTCAATGTCAACGAATGTTTTCCTTTCATTTTGTCAAGAATTGTTAATAACTATCTCTTTGCATTGGGATAACCCGTGGCAACGTAAATTTTTTTGTTTTTTTGTAAACAACGCTATTAAACTTTTCCGTAGACGTAATTTTACTACAAAAATGTCTCGTTTTGGCGAAGAATCTATCCTCGAAATAGAGCAGAAAATAACAGAAGCCATTCCAAATTACTTGATTCGAGTTCTTAATTAATTTGGGAAATATTCAAATAAATTACACTCGTGCATCAAAATATCCAGATAATTTTTTTATTCAATGTGTTTTTTTTACAAATTGCAATCGTTTGTTTTCATATTTTACGAAAATGCCCTCCTCCTGCGGAGTCGGGCTTTTTCGCGAAAATATGAAAACAAACTCTTGCAATTATAAAAAAACACATTTCATTCAAAAATTATCGGTAATTTTGATGCACTTGTGCACTTACCCCCGAAAACAAAACTTTTTCTCCTTAATATGTTTTAGCAACAACATATTGTAATAAAATAAACACTGCTTATGTATTTCGAGGGCTCTTTGTTGGATCGATACGAACTAGGTCAGATGTGCCTTTTTGGCGGTTATTAGCCCGTAAAAAATAAAAAGGTCATCGTGCCATTTTTAAAAATGTTTATTTTTAGCCGCAAATAAACCTGTCTTATGTTAGGTTTTACGAGAGTTATTAAAAGTTGCACAAAAAGTGCAACGATCAGTATTGTTATTTACGAAATATTAAAAAAGTGAGAAGATACCAGGATGGGCTGAAGCATCCGTGGAATGAAAATAACTTTGTGGTTTGAAACTACGTCTATTTTTCAACATAATCTCCTGCCACCTCGATGCCTTGATAAAATTCAGACTTGTTAAGCTCTTGGAAAAAGGCATTCACAGAAGGTTTAATATCGCCATCTGTTGAAAATCTGTGGCATCTAGGTATTTGTTTTAATGTAGAAACAGGTGGTAGTCGGTCGTTGCGAAGTCTGGCGAATAAGGCGGGTGTGGCAGCAAATCAAATCAAATACTCCAAATAAATAAGGATTTTTAGTCGGAAAAATTCCTGCAAAGCTGAATTTTTATATACACGTACGTTTCGATGTTACAAATAAGTATATGACAAAATCCTAAAAATAGCAGCAGGGCAATACTGTAATAGTTTATAAAGTATTAATAAAAATAAAAGAAAACAATACCCCAAACAAATCTAAACAACTGTGAGCACAGATTCGTCTTTTTTGGATTGATTGGCCATTTTTGTTTAGTTTTGTTCAAGTTATTTTATGTCTCTTTTTATTAATATTTTCTAAACAACTAAAATCGAATACCCTTAAAAAATGTCAAAAATCAGTCCATGATATAGGGTTCATTTAAACTTGGCCAATTAACTATGGTTACCTTATTCCATAAAGCATTTCGTAGATTTTTGGAATCAAAAGTATTACAAAGTTCTCTAGAAAAGCTTTTGAACAAACAAATTTTATTTTGGTATGCAACATGCAGGGTCAGTTTTTTTGAGAATTCTTTTACCGGTAACTCTAATTCAGTAACAACCATTTTATATTAATACTATCTCTATTTTACAATATTTACAAACTCTTTTTTTCGCAGTATTGTTTTAAGAAAAGCTTCGGTTTTATCACAGCAATAGACACATGTCGAACTAAATAGAACTAAATTAAATCATTTTGTATCGGAATGAAATGCTAGACATGAAAGCAATAAAATGATAAAATTTAGATACAATACGTACGTAAATTCTGTCTTTATTGACATGTTGCAATCGTTTATAGACCATCAATGTGAAATTGTAAATAATATTAATAATATGTAGTTTATTAGTGCTTTTATAGTAACAATAACAGTTCAGCATTACCCATCCTGACAACAAAAATCACCTGAATCATCATTGCCCAATATTTCAGCTCTCCTTCCCCGATTAAAAAATATTACAGGAATTCTTACAAAAGTATTTTAACATCCTAAAAGTACGGAAATACAGTACAAACAGTTCTAGTAGATATAGATAGTTTTTTCAACACTCATGCAAAATGACGCAATCCTGTCAAACTGACGTCATATCATCAAATAAGTCATTTGTTATTTAGTGGATGCAAAAACCTTGTTTCCTAGTGCAGATTTGTGTTATTTTAGAAAGAGTAGCGCTATCCTCACTGACCAGACGAATGTGATCTGTCAAAAATTATTTAACAAACGACACATGATCACAACAATAAAGTCAGTTTTGGAATGAAAAATAAACACTCCAGAGCAAGAATTGTTCAAAACTTTATAAAGTGTTCTTTAAAAGAATTCATACACTTTTGGCTTCTGAAATATAAGGACGATTAGCCCAATCATTTGTTGACTAGATGTACTAGTGTCATTGAAGCTGCGTCGTATCTCATTTGTCAAGCATCAATAACGTCATTTGACATGTCGCTTAATTACATCAATAAATGTCATTTTTACATTAAGAACTTAAACTCTGAAACAAGGAGGTGAAGATCCCCAAGTGATTAAAGAAAATCATTTACATCCTGTCTTCGAGTAAGCTTGTGGTGCGATTTGTGGACTGGAAGTGTTATAGGGTCATTTTTCATTAAGGGACGATAGTGAAACGGTTAATGCTAATGGCGAAACCTACCGCAGTATATTAAGAAACTTTTTATAGTTACAATGAAATAATATGCATCTTAATAACCGTAATAAATATGTTCTTTCAACAAGATGGCACCACGTGTCACACGGCGCGGCGAGAGAAACTTTGGATTTATAACGGACACGTTTTCCTAGCCGCGTCATTTCTTGAAATGTGATATTTAGATCATGCGATCTTTTCTTTCCAGATTTCTTCTAGGACAAAATCTATTTTAACAATCTGTAGACGATTAATGCCTGAAGCAAAACATTCGTTAAGTTATTGGTGAAATTAAATCGCAATGGTACAAAAATATTATTGACAATTGTTGGGGAAATCCAACAGTTCATTTAATTTATGTATTTCTATTTTTATTTCCAAATAAATATTAATAACCAAGCAGGTATAAAATCCCCTTCAAATAATAAAACTCAAACTGGTATCTCTTGTTTATTTAACTTGCATTAAAATACGCAGTTATGGGTTAAACACAAAGCTTATTTCGGAGAAAATATCTAAAGAGAATCTTTATCTCAATTTATTCGATTCTAAACCGGCACCTTTGGCGGCGAAACTTCAAATGCCTAGTTTCCTCAGAAAATATCTTATCGTTTAGTTTTATTGCTTTAGCGCTCTAAAATACATTCATAAAAAAGGTCATCAAACATGGCTACAGATATCCCATCCCCTCTCTCTTCACCTCGTCGTACCGAGGTATCAACGATCAGTCCTTTCAATTTCAAACCAATAGAATAATATCTGCTTAAAGATGATTCGTAAGCGTCATTGCAAAATAACCTCTAATTGGTTATCTCCTAACAGGTGGGTTTCACGAGAGGTAGTAACCTTTCACAATCTTCAAGTTGCTAACGAGGCAACACTTACATAGGGGGCACGGATAGAAAGTCGGTCAAGTGTATGGCTAGACACGTTCACACAAAGTCGGTGTGAAGTAGTGAGTGCGGGAAAACGTCCTCTCTCGGGTCGTCAGTCCGCATTTCTCCAGGCAAAGTCTTGTTCTTCGGTCATAGAACACCCCATTTTTGCAGCCAACGTCCTGTTCTCTTTAAAGCCACGAGCGTTCAAACAATCTTTCGACCAAGTCGCAATATAAGACGTAAAATCTTGCAACTACAGTGTTATGAAAAATAAACTTTCTTCTTACAACTGTCAGACTCAAGAGTAGTGTTATATAAATATGTAAATAACTGTAAATATACATAGTGTTTACTGAAATTGATGTCTTTTACACAGAAAAAAAAGAAAAGATTGGATCAATAGTTCCATGAATGTTAACGTCCACATGGTTGATTGAATTAAAAAACTGTTAGAAGAAAATTTATTTCGATGTTAGGACGAAATTCAAAATTTGTTAAACTTTATTTGTTCATCTAACAGATATGCTCTTGATTAAATATCTCTTTTTGCTTAAACTAACCGCCTTGGAGTATAATACCATAAGGTAATACTTCATTGGACTGTTTTGTCTGTCAAGTCAATTAACAAAAGTTAACATTGTCTGATGTTTTATTTAATTCCCAAAAACCATTGCTTGTATTTAATATTCACAAACTGTTAAATTAAAGTTTTTTTCTATGATTTCAACAGTTTCTTTTTTTCGGTGTACTGTCTACAAGTCGCAGCTGCCAGAGATTGCGCACCGAGTTGAAAATGAACCAGCAACCTACGAAAATGGTTTCCAGTAAGGTGAATATATATTACAGGATACAGGCCACAGGGGGCCCCTCAGTGGCGGGGCCCCTACACAGAAAATTAAAATGATTGGATCAACAGCTGCGTGAATGTTAACTAGAAATTTGTTAATTCAACTAAAAAACTATTAAAAGAAAATATAATAGGATTTTGAAGCAACAATTTCTATTTCTTGATCCCTATTGAAATAATATTAACTTGTTGCTTAAATTTAAATTCTGAAAGTGTTTTGATTAAAGACCTTTGGTATTGGTTAGTTTAATCACTACGGTTTTCGCCTATATAAAAATTGCAAAATAATGGAGATATTCATAAATTTTAAGAAGTTATAAATTAAAAAAAAATTAAATAAGATCGTGGTATTGTCGACTTGCCAGTCTTGGCACACGTCGACTTTATTGCGTTCTTGGGATGTACGTTGCTTATCGCGCTGTAAAATTAGGTACCATGAGACTCACCTAATATATCGGCAACTACGTCGAAACTTTTTTAAGCTAGGTTGACTTACCTGAAAATAAAAAAAAATACATTTAAATATAAGTGACTTTCATGGCGATACTTAAGTATAAAGCTCATTTTTTTGTTTAGAGAGCTACTTAAAACACATTAAACCTTTTTTTTGTACGTTTGTTTTTCTCGCAGTCATTGCTCTTTCAATAGCCCTTGAAATGTTTAAGTAACCCTCTAAACCCCAAGCTCTATAAAAACATCTTTCCTTTGGGTTTTATCTCTCCGTTTTATACTGG